>VZZY01015093.1:173610-292001 GCA_013400335.1 Eurystomus gularis | reverse complement strand
TCCTCCCCCGTGCCGCTGACAAAACCCGGTGATTAAACTTGGTTGTTACCCCGTGTGCGTGAGCAGTGCGGCCCGCGGCCCCGCCAGCGCCTCCCCGCTGCACTTGCGCCCGTCGGGGCCCCGGGGACCGATGCTCCTGGGCGGGACGCGTGCGGCTCGGATGCTCCCACCGGAGGAGGGAAGGGAAGAGACGCCGTCAGCTGTGCTTGGTCCCTGCCCAGGCTGCACCCCCAGCACACCCTGAGCCTGGGCGTGCTCCCCCGGCACCCCCCGAGGCTGCCAGCCCATGCGGCAGCTCCCGCCCGCTGAGCCCGGCCTTCGAGGAGAGAGGACACGGGCTCCAGTCCAACGTCACCCGTGCCCCGACTTCGACCTGCATCACCGGGGACTGCGGATCCGAGCCCAGCTGCCTCAGCGCACCCCCACCAGCTGCACCGTGTGGGGCCCGTCTCACTGCAGGGGTACCGGGGGGGCAGCAGCGGAGCTGCCGTGGGCCCCGACTTGCTGGCCTGGGGCTGGACTGTGGTGGCACCGAGCCCAGCGCAGGCTCCAGGCTCCGGGAGCAGCTGCAGCCTGTGACCCACCAGCACCCGAATGCGTGCAGCATGGCCAGGGAAGGGCCGTAAATCCCAGAGCTGGGAGCAGCCAGAACACAGAGCGACTTACACTGTAAAAAGGCAGTGGCACATTATTTAAGGCTCCTCTTAAAACCTAATGTTAGGTTTAATAAGGGAAATAAAAGCATGTCAGCAGCTCTCCCTCTCAGGGCTCGGTGGTCCTGATAGTGCCAGTAGGATGGGCCCAGGGCTGGGCAGCCTTCCCTCGGCACCGGCCCGGTGAACACTGCCCTGGGGACAGGCATGACCCCGATCCCTGCTGGCATCACCCCAGATGGCCCCCAAAGGACAGGTCCCCATGGCTGCCCCCCAGCAGTGGGCTGGCCCTGCCGCCCCCTGTGCTGACCTCTCGCTGCGGTACACAGCACGTTTAGTGCCTGCTCCTGCCTGTGTCAGACATGTGCCATCTCATTAGCACGTCTGTCCCCCAAAGTGAGAAGGGAGAGTGCGCGAGACCTAATTGAATGTAACTAATTATTCACTCTGCAAATGCCCTGTTTAAATGGGATTGTGAGGGACAGAATTACTCATTCTGAAAAGGGGAAAGAAAGACAGAGAGAAAACAAATAGAGGCGGATGCCGGAGCTGCAGCTCCCTCTCTCCTCGGAATACCAATTACTGGATGAAGTGATTGTATAAATCTTTACTGAACGAACGAACTGTACTAGTCACTTACTCCTGTCCTCTTATTACGAGGGAGCAGTGAAAAATCATCCTGCTCTCCAGTCCAGTCAAGGGCTCCCAGTCACTGTCTCAGACGCTCGTCCCGGTGCTTTCCCAGGGCTGAGGTCCTGCTGAGACAAGAGTGAGTGCTTGGCATGGATGCTCTCCACTCCCGCAGCCCTGGCCTTGCTGTGCAGCACCCCAGGACACAGGGAGACCCGGACTGGTCAAGGTCCTCAATGTGCATGAATGACTGTTCACCTGGGCACCCCGGTGCCCGGCACAGAGGCACCCTGGGCCTTGTGCCTGCAATTTGCTGCCTCTCCCTTTGGTGGGTCGGGTCCTGCCAGGCCCCAGACCCACCCTGCAGCTCCCACAGCGCTCAGCAACCTCTCCAAGTGCTCACTGGATGGGAAGAACACGGTGCTTCCCAACTCCTTCCCACATTGGAGTCGGCGTTTCTCACTCCCTGACATCTGCTCCACAGGCCGGGGAAATGTGCTCATTAGCAGCGATCTCCATCGCTCATCCCTGACACATCGTTTAATCCCGGGTCCCTCACACAGCTTCCTCCAAACACCCATTTCTGTCCTCGGCGGTGGTGTGGGGGGAGAGGAGGTCCTGGCCTTGCAGAGCAGGGAGAGTCGACAGGCTCCCACGCCCTTCCAGCGGTGGGGAGCACCTGCACCCCCGGGTGCTGCTGCACGAGCTGGTGAGGACCCAGCCAGTCCCACACTCCCTGCAAGCAACACTGGGACCCCCCTCACCACGAGGCACCCAGCGCCCTGGGTGCTGGTTTACTGGGACAAAGGCCACTGGCCACCCAGTCTCCATGTCGTGCTGTGGCCAGGAACAGAGACACAGCAGCTCCAGGGTCCCCAAGGAGGGACCGCGCTGCTGTGCGGGCACCCCGGGACCCCGCGGCACTGCAGCGGCTGCAGCTGCCCAGCTCGGCCAGGGCTGGATCGCCGTAGGGGAAAACAGACTGTCAGCGAGGGTCAGGAGGACAGAGCAAAACTTCCAGCCTGTCCTGCCTCATCCAGGGTGGGGGTGTGATCGCTGCCAGCAGCAATCTCCCCGGCGCTGGAGGTGTGCATGTGTGAGGAGGGAGAGACAACATCATCATCATCATCACCACCGCAAATGCAGCTGTGCAGCTCCATTCTGCGCTTATTGGCTTTCTTCTTTTTATCTATAAATAACTGTAGGGACACAATAGACTTTTAAGACTGCCAAAGAGTTTGTCTCCCTCCAGCAACTGTATTGCCACAGCGCTGCCACCTTATCTGCTTGTAGAGAGATGAGGGTGGGGAAAATATTTACTGTCAGGGATATTTGTCATCTGCAAATTACCTCTGCCTGCAACCTGCGGCAGGAATAGGACTGGCAGTGCTGATCTGTGCTGCAGGCATGTGAGCCCAGGGTTCTCCCTGCTGCCCCAGACCCACCTGAGCCTGCTGCCCGATAGCTGGCAGAGCCGGCGTGTGCAGAGCCTTGCCGTGGCCTGCAATGGCAGCCTGAGGGATGAGGGAAGTGGCAGACAATGCTGAACTTGGTTCCCAGTGAGTGGCTTGACACAGAGCAGCACCGTGATGGGACAACTTGGAGGTAGCACCTCCCAAGCACCCTCACACTGCCCAGCACAGCAGCCCCGGGCACCCACCACCTCGACAGCTCCAGGCCTCGCTGTTCTGCTGTGGAGGAATGCGCTGCACACTGCTGCCGCTGTCCCAGCACTCGACACCCCCCCTGAGCCCCGCTCTGCCCGCTGTCACCAGCCCCACCAGCCTTGCTTACCACTGGGATTCCTCACAGCCTGCATCCCAGAGGCTTTTGCACAGCACTTATCACTGCAGTATCCAAGAACCGATCTAATTGATGTGACACCAATTACTCAAGTATCACTAAACGCAGAATTAATGCATCTGTGTGTATGAACCTCTGGACCCTGACCATGAAATTACAGCTGTGACAAGAAAGGGGCCAGACCGGGAGCACCAGCTCTCAGCTGAGCCCCTGCCACTGCCGTGCCGGCCAGTCCTGCCGGGACACCTTCCTGATGGGCACACAGAGGGGCAGCGTCACAGGTACACATCCAGAATCCAGCATCAGGGCCTGCGGCTCCCCACAGACCTGGTGCCGCGGCGGCAGGGCCCTCACCACTGAGCCAACCTGGGCAGCAATGGCCTCGGGATTGCGGGCAGGGCCATGGTGACAGCCGGCCCGGGCGGCCACGGGCTCTGCCAGGCAGCACAAGAGCCACTCCTGGGCTGCTTGGTGCAGCCCGTGCAGCTTGCAGAGCTCTTGCCTCGGTCCTGGACTGGTGTTGGGAAAAGCCATTAATTGCATTTGAAATTGTACTGTGAAATTAAGCTATGCCTGGACACGCAGAGCTTGGCATAGGCAGCAGTCTGTATTTGGTAAATTGCTTTCTACAATCAATTAAAGAAAAGAGATGGCTAGTGGCCGGGGGGGTGGCACACGGGGTGGCTCCTTTCTGGGCTGGTGCCAGGTCCCTGACGTGCAGCCTGGAGGAGCTGCCCTGGCTCCCCAAGGGAGCAGCCTCGGCACGGGGAGACCGTGGGGCTGGGGACAGTCCGCGCCAGCCAGAAAGGCTGTGGGCTGCTGCCCTCCCACCGTGTGCTGTGTGGGGTAGGATGGCCCCATTGGGGCTGCTCAGCTGCCCCTATGCCCACACTGATTCCCTGGGTGAGGGGCTCTTGCCCTCCCACTGCTGGACACCCGTTCCCCTCTGCACCTCACCTGTGGCTGCGCGCCCCAGCCCGGGATGACGACCCACCACCGGAGCCGGGTCTCACCACCACTTTGCACACCCTCCTTGCTCCACCACAGGAGTCTGCAGGATGAGGCCTCACCATGCTCCCCACAACACGGGATGTCCTGCAGACCCATGGGTTGGCCCCAGGCATTGGCACTGGGCCAGCTGGCAGCAGCTCGAGCTGGAGCTCTCTGGATGAAGCCATGCCCCCTGCCGGCCTGCCCCCAGCTCTGGCACCACCGTCCCCCAGCAGAGCCAGCAGCACACCATGGTCCCAGCCCCGTGCTGGACAGTGGAGCAGCGAGGTCCCACGTGAACTGGGATCCCCAGCGAGGCACAGCCAATGTGGTAGAGCTCCAGCACCATCTCCCATCGCTTTTGGGCAGTAAGCATGGTGAGCACCGCACAAGTCCTGGGCTGCTTGGATGGCCAAGGGCTCGCCCTGGTTCTGGTTTGCTCAACGGTTTCATTAAAGACCTGGATAATGGAATAGAGAAAGCACTTATTAAATTTGCAGATGACACGAAGCTGGGAGGGACTACAAGTATCTTGAAGGACAGGATTAGAATTCAAATGATCTTGACAAATTGGAGAAATGGACTGGAAAAAATAGGATGAAATTCAACAGAGACAAGTGCAAGGCGGTATGCTGAGCCGAGAACAATCAGCTGTGCAAACACAGGCTGGGGATGGCAGGGCCAGCGGCGCAGACCCCAGCCGGGCACGAGGCCGCGCAGGTGCCCGGCAGGACCGGGGCAGGCAGGCGACACGCTGCCTGCTCAGCCTGGTGTCCTTTGGGAACCGGGGGAGTGCAGCCCGTGGGAAGGCAGGAGGAACAGAGGGTGGGGTGAGAGGCTCTGGAGGAGAGGAACCTCCTCTGGCTTCAAGCACAGACAGGACTTCCCCCGGTCTCCACTATCCCCCTGTCTCTGTCAGTTCAGAGCCAGGGCAGCTGCTGCCCTGTGGTGCCCCAGGGAGGTGACCCTAAACCAGCCCCCAAAGCTGCTGGGCTCTTCCTGGGGCAGCCCCACCACGGCAGAGACCCAGGCCCTGGCACTGCCCAGTGCCCGGAGCTGAACCACCCCTGCCAGCCTGGGGAGCTTCACTCTGAAGGCGCTTCCTGCCGCCATCCCTTCACTCCAGCAATTAGAGCTCCAGCCAGCACCCTCCCAGCCTGTGCAAACACTGAGAGTCATTTAAATAAATTAAGAAGACATAATAAATCAAAGGGAAATGAGGGGCTGTGCCTGGGGGCAGGGGAGTCGCTCGAGTTTAATTACATTGGCAAGCCTCTTGCAACGAAAGCACGGTGAGTCTCACATGTGGCAAGCGCAGATGTGCAGGAGCGGGCACAGCTCCGCAGCAGGGCTGGCGGCACTGCCCCGAAGCCCGTGCCCGGCACAGCACGAGCACAGCACCGGCACAGCACCAGCTCCACCGAGCCAGGAGAACAAGGTGTGTGCCTGCGGAGAGGGGTCCCAGGCACTGACTGCCCTGTCCTACCAGCTGCCCGGAGCTGACGGGCCTGGCCAAGGCTGGGGAGAAGCGGTGGTGCCAGCAGCATCCCTCCACCACTGCACGAGATTTACTGCCTGTTCCCGGCTGTTTAAAGGCTTTGCTCATGGCCGTGGTGGGGACTCCAGAAAGAGCTTTGTGTAGAGGCAGCAAATTTATGAGACTGGCTCCGAATTCCCAGTCACATCAGGGGCCAATTCGTCTTCCCAGGGCTAAGGATGAAATTAAATTATTGTAAAATAAATCTGTAAAAATGATGAAAAGACCATCACCCAGCGGCAAGGGCGGGGCACCGGGAACACACACGCAGCCGTGACGGATGGGGCTCACTGCGTGATAAAGCACCCGGGACCCAGTAGCGCGGGGATTTTTGCTGTAATCTCACTAAAGAGATGTTGTTTACAGGAAAAGGGTATTTTGGGGAGGAAATTGCATTTCAAGGTTAAAGGAAAAAAATGGAGTGAGTCTCCCAGGGAGCTCACTAATGTGCACGACGGCAGCAGACGGTGAGGAGCACGGTGCCGGAGAGCAGCCAGGCTGGGACCGAGCTGGAGGCAGTGCCTTGCACACGTGTGTGCAAAGGGCCAGGGCCGAGCGTGTGCCAGACCGTCCTGCCAGAGCAGGGAGCAGGACCCAGCACAGCGAGTGCCAGGCTGCTGAAGCTCCCTCCCCACTGGCCCAGGCGCAGGCAGGAGCAGGCATGGGGAGGGATGGGATAGGGGTTTGCTGGCCCCCTGGGATGCCCTGCTGGGCATGGCTCTGGTAGAGCAGGTGGCGATTGCCCAGGGTCACAACAGGGGAGGCCAGTGGGGCTGGTGGGTCCAGGACAGCCCAAAGAGGCTGGGTGGCCCTGCAGGCACTGCTGGGCATCCCTGACAGAGGAGCTGGTGCTGTGCGGCAGCCAGTGGAGCAGATGCTGCTCCTCAGCCCTGGTGCCTGGCACTGCCCACAGCAGAGGGTGCCCAGCCCAGCTCGGCGCCGGCAAACACTCCCTGCTGCCTGTGACAAGCCCTGTGAGGAGGACCCCAAGCAACCAGTACCCTCCGTGTCCGATGCTGAGGGGGCTGAGGGGCACAGCTGAGCGAGGGCACTGCACAGGGATTCACAGCTTCCCGGTCCCATCCTGCAAGAAAGCTGCTGCAGAGATGCTTTTTTTTCTGGGATGATTGGAAAAAAAAGAATGACTTCATTTTATACTGTGTTGGTTGGCCATTTAACAATAGGCCATTAGCACGGCTCAGCATGGGGAAGGGATTTATTTAGGGGACACGGTTGCAAAGACAACCCAACACCAGGTGCTTAATAGTGTTTCAGAGGTATCAGAGTGTTGCAGTGCTCAGAAAATGCAGCTGTAGGGAGTTCAGAGACTTTATTCTTCACTTCTGTGAAATCCCACAATACCAGTAGAGATTTCTCAGCTCTGCCCTAAGCCCAAAAGCAGCGTGGAGAAAGCAGCAGCTTAGCAGGGCTGAGATGCCATCCAGCTTCCAGCCCCAGCACATTCCAGTGCTGACAGGACCAGCTCCTGCTGGAGCGGCTCAGCCTGGCCCCGGGCATACCTGCCTCCTCGCCCCCACCCAGGGCTGCTCGCAAGGCTCCCCTCTGCCCCCGGCAAAGGCACTCTGAGCCTGGCACAGGGGAGGGAAATGTTCCACAGCCCCAGGAGAGCCCTGACCTGGCAAAGCCTCCCTCGCCCATCCCCAGCTGCCTGTGCCATTGTCCTGGGTGGCACCAGCGGGCTCTGCCCGAGCCTTCCCCATGTTTTGGTGGCCTGGCCAGACACTGTCACCCACCAAGAAACCCCTTGGTCCTGCAAACACCACAGCACAGTCCCAGCTCCAGCCATGTGCTCCTGAAGCTCACACGGCCTCCCAGTGCATCCCAGCATGTCCCACATCTTTCCCAGGGCTCCCATGGCTGAGGTTGATGAAGTGGAGCCAGGGAAAGGCACTTTGCTGGACCCAGAAGCCAGGGCAGCCCCTTCTCCGGAGCCTCGCCAGTGCTGTGCCACACATGCCGCAGTGCAGGGAAGGGTCCCACGGCAGCAGGCGAGGCTGGGGGCAGGAGCCGGCGGCCGTCCCGCACAAGCAGCAGTGTGCCGAAGTGGAAGTAAAGAGTTACTGAGCAAGCAGACGTTCAATAATTCATGGTCACTGAACTGTAACAGGAACAATGACAAATAATAATAGAGGAAAATGGGGAAAAACCTGAAATCGTTAGGCCAATGGCTCAAGCATGAAGGGAGCGTGCCGAGGGAGCGGGGCAGCAGTCACGCCATGCGCCGACGGAGGGGTCAGTGCCAGCTGCACCGCAGTGCTCTGCCCCCAGCCTGGCACCCGGCCCACGGGCCCCCAGTGGGCCTGCTGCCCCACAGGGGCTGTGCCAGGGCACGTGCCCAGCCCAGGGCATGCCAAGCCATGCCGCGTGCCTCAGTGCCCTCCCAGCCTGGTCGGCAGGCAGGGAGCTTGTTCACATCTCCAAGAGGCAGGGAAGGCGGATCTGCTCTCCCTAATTATAATTAGTGATGCTTACCATGGGAGTTTGCAAACATGGTTTAATTAGAGCAGCCGGGCTCTCTTCACATGCTGCACCCTCCCCGGGGTCAAGGACAGAGAAAGAGAAGCAGGAGCTGGGGGATGCTTGGGAGGGTTTGGCTGCTGGGCCCACACAAGGTTTACCCCTTCTTTTTGCCCACAGTCATGTCCTGGAGGGCTGGCAGGGCTTGGCTTGGTCACAGGGATCCCCCTGTGCCTCTGCACAGACCCTCTCCCAAGGACCTGGCACAGCCAGGACTGTGCTCTGCTCCCAGGGACGGGGCGCACACCCGTGCACACCTACCCAGCCAGAGGCCAGCAGACACTGAGCTGGGAAATTTAATCTACAGTTTGAAGAAAGGGCTGTGGAGTCTCCAGATGCATGAGCCTGCTTCTTCTGTCAAGAAGAAAAATAGGAAAGGGGCACAGGGAATTAGACAAAAGCCACGAAGCAGAGAGGGAGGGTGGGAGAGAGCAGACTGTGGCCAACGGCAGCCCCAGCACGGGCATGGCTGGTGCTGCACTGGAGCAGGGCAGACTCCCACGGTGGGAAGGGCTCATCTGCACCTTTCTCCAGCAGGACCTTCCAGCAGCCTCTGTCCACTGTCTGCAGGATTTTGGGTTATCTGAGCCAGGCCAGGCTGGCGCGTTGGCCTATCCTTGTAGCCTGGCCACGGCCTGAAGCTGGTGGCCATATTCCCCTAGTGCCCAAAGCTCTGCAGAGCAGGGACCAGGATTGTGGGAGACGTCAGGGGGTGCTGGGAGGGGACAGGGCTGAGTGAGAGCAGGCCTCTGGCAGGCTGTGTCCCTGGGTGCAGCCAAGCCAACCACTGCCCGGGTTATCCCATGACTGACCAGCTTATCTGCAGGGAGGAATTCTGGCAACATACACGAGAGCATCCGAGCTCAAGGACAGTCAGCTGTGGAGTTGGCGTTGGGCAGAGCAGAGATCCATGCCGGCTGACCCATGGACAGGACACCTGGAGTCGCTGGGTAGAGACCAGTGAGCTGGGCAGAGCTCCCTGCGGGGCCCCGGCACTGCATGGGGAACCTGGATGACTAATTGCTATTGTCACCAAACCTAATTAGGAGGCTGGCCACAGCCAGCTGGAAACTATAGGTGTTAATTCTTCCTGTTGGGAGCGGTGCCCCACCCAGAGGGGTCCTGCACCCCAGCCTGCCCAGAGCAACTCCTCACCCCGGCTGCCTGCAGGGGCCCTGCCTGCCCTGGCACTGTGTCCCTGTCCTCATCCATCCTGCGCAGCACGCTTGGCCGCTCCCCATTGGCAGCGGGCACTGGCCCGGACGCTGGCCGGCGAGCCCAGCTCCGCAGAGCCCTGTGCGTGGCAGACACGGCCAGGCGCCTTGCAGCGAGCGGCTGGAGAGGCGCCCGAGTCCTGCTTGCTCCGCAGGTGCGGGCGGGCGCAGGTACTCCCCGTGCACTGTGAGATGGGCAGAGGGAGCCGAGCTCACTGTCGGGGTGACAGGTTTACAAATCACCACTGCTGCGTGAAGAGGGAGCTTGGCTGCTCGGCATTCATCCCCGCACTAATTACTGCCTCCCCAAGGAGCTCGATCTATCTCGCTGTAATTGACAAAAGGCAATTAAAAAGCAGTTGTGAATAAAGGGGGACATCTCCGGAGGACCTGGCAGGAGAGATTTAGGTGCTTCGCTCCCTGGTGCCTTGGACACATTCCAGTGGTACAGCCAGCACTGCTCGGGGCGGCCATGCCCCCTCCTGCCTGGCTCCCGGCTCAGCCCCAAAGCATGGGCGCTCTGCCCAGTGCCCAGCCCTCTGCTCACCATGTCTCCTCCTGCCCTGCCAGCTGTACGACCGGCTGCTCACCCTGCACCTGATCACCAGACGGACCCAGAGTCCCCACCAGCCACATGCTCCTTGGTCACCTTCCCACAAGCAGGAGCCACAGGACCCTGCACCCACATGGGGCCAAAGCTAGCATCCAACAAAGACTCCATCCCAGGGGCTCCCCTCCCGCCTGCACCGGGATAACCCCCCGGAGCTGGGAGACCCCCAACGTCTTCCCCGGCCAGGATCTGCAGGGACACGGGAGCAGGGGAGTGGTGCTGCACCTGCCACGGGAGCATCACGGCCCTGCTGCCTGCGCTGCCACCGAGCACGGCCTTGCAGGAGACAAAGGGCAATCAGTGGTGAGTGGCACGGAGCTGGGCGTGAAGAGCGGCTGATTGAGGAAGAGCCGCGTCAGATGCCTCTTGTGCGCAGCAGTCTCCTGATTGTGAGAGCAGCAGGTGCGGGCGCTGCCAGCTCACCTGCGGAGATGCAGCCGCGGGGTGCAGCGGTGGAGGGAAGGGCAGTGGGAGGGCAGGGGGGACACGGAACAGCGTGTGCCCTGTGTGCCCATGCAGCGTGTGCCTGTGTCCCTGCACGGTGCATGCCCTGTATACCTGTAGGCATTTCTCTCCTGTTCCAGCCTTGGAGGGACGAGCCGAGTGGGGCCCCATGTGCCAGGCAGCCCGTGGGGAGGAGAGGGCAGAGGCACCAGGCCATGGTCTCAGCTGTGGGAGCTATGCCTGTCCTGAGCCGTGCCTGCTGCCGGGGAGCCACAGGCACAGCAGAGCCGCCCAGGGAGAGGTGAAACTGCCCTGGGTAGAGCTGCAGCCCCAAAAGCTCCGGTGCACACGGCTCAGGTAGCCCTGGTGCATATGGCTCAGGTAGCTCTGGCCCACATGGCTCCTGTGGAGGGGAACCTGCCTGCCTGTAGCCCCGTGGTGGGTCCACGGCTGCCCTGTGCCAGGGTGGGGCTGCCACGGGGTGTGCAGGTCTGGCAGGGCTGCTCTGTTCTCCAGCGGTGGCAGATGGCAGGACGTGCTGATGCTGGGATGTTCTTCACCATCTGTTGGGTCTAATTGACTTCCTGCAGAAGTTCTTAAAAAAAATTAAACCAGTTGCAAGAAGAAAATTGTTAATTAAAAGGACTTTTGATTAGCTAGACAAATATTTACCAATTATGACTGACCCCGGCCACTCTGGTTTTTGTCTGCAAACTCCACAATCAGCAGTTATCTCAGCAATTACCTCTGCACCGACGATTCCCCTGTGTAATCCCTCCACTGAGGTGTCCCTGCAGCAGCGGGCAGGCCAGCGGAGGAGGGAGCCTGGTGCTGCCGAGCAGACAGATGGATCCACACTCTGGTCATAGTGGCTTCTGGCATTGGTGTCCTCCTGTGGCTCTGGCACTGGTCCTCAGGCAAGCAAATGAGGCTCATGCTGCACCGTGCACCAGGAGGACGCAGCTCCCAGCTGAGAAGCTGTCTGAGCTTTTGGGGGAGGCTCAGGGCTTCCCGGCCCCAGTGGCCAGTGCCCTGCCTTGGGGCAGGGGTTTTGCTTCCCGTGGCCATCCCCCTTGCCCCCCACGGCTGCAGGATGGGGAGCCTGTGCCCATCCTCACCTCTGCCCACCTCGTGCCAATGGGTCCTGGGCACATCAGAGCCCGTTGCACACAGAGTGGCGCAGGGGCCAGACCAGAGCGACTGCAGCCTGCAACTTGCTGGTCCCCCCTCCCCAGAGGGACCCCCTGTCACGCCGTGCTGAGGGCTGTGCTGGGAGGGAGTCACCGGGTGCAGCACCAGCCACACACTCCCAGGGTGGGACATCGGTTCTAATGTAGTAAGAAATTGATGGATGATTCCATACAAGCAAATGTTCAGTGTAAATTACCCATGTTAGGCTTCAATCCATGGCCAATTCATTAGACACACATTTCTACACAAAAATAAAAAGCCTTCTGCATGCATTGTTCACCAAATGCTCTGAAGAAAAGATGTGGGAAGGCGAGGCAGGCTCTTGACCTGCTCTTCTGGTTAAATCCTAATTCCCAGCCTCTCTGCTCCCACCACGAGGAGCGGGAACAGCTCCAGCCCAGCGGCACAGCTTGCCAGGGATGCGCTGCCAGCACCCGCCTGTCTCTGGAGACGCCTGCCACGAGCTCGGCACCTCTCGTAGAGCAGAGGGGCTGGGAGAGGAGTGCACGGCACAGCACGGCACAGCGCGGTGAGCACCGACCGCCGGCTTTGGTGGGAGAATAAACTCTGGGCATTAGACCCAGCAAAATGCTGGGATGGCTGTGAAGGGCCATTCCCTTGATCTAGCACCATTTGGAGTCTAATTAATGGAGTGGGAAGGCTAATTGTTATTAAAGTAACGATGGTGCTAAACAGATAATTCTGCACTGAAGGGCAAGATGGATTTTTAAAAATGAATAAAAAAGGAAAACGTGGAGTGACTGGTCTTTAAAAATGCAGAGATCAGTAAGTGGGGATTTGTTTTTTTATTAGCAGAGGGATCTCAGGGGAGGCGTGTGTCCACATCCCCAGCACCGGAGACTGCACAGCTCTTAATAAATGGCATGTTGGCAATGCTGGGCCTGCCCGCTTCATTACCATGACTACTGCAATCTGCTTTTACAGATAACTAAATATTGAACAGAGAGCAGGTGCGTGGAGGATCCCAGCCCTCCTAAGCCATCAGCGCCATCTCCACAGGCAGCTGCACCCCCTGGGAGGGAGCGCTCGGCTGTGGGGCAGCAGGCCAGGCAAGGCAGCGAGTGCCCCTGTCCCGCACGTGGCCACGGAAGCCTTTGCAACCCAAGCCAGAGGGGCAGGGACTAAGCCAAGCCCTAGGTGATGGGCTCTGCAGGAGACCCTTCTCCAGGGAGCATAAAACCACTACCTATGCAGAGCAGAGCTCCTTTCCCCACCAGCAGTGGCAGGGACAGTCCAGCCAGGACATCACCGTGTACTGACCAGCCCTGCCAAGGCTGCAGGAGAAGGCCCCTTCCCAGCACCGCGTATCCTCCTCCCCTGTGCCGGCCATCTCACCATGCCAGCCTGCAGCAAGGAAGCTGCTGGGCACTTGGTTCACTGGCCTGAAGCAGACACACCCCAGAGATGGAGGATATGCCGTGGAGACATCCCAAATCCAGCCTCCTCCCTGTGGGGCTCAGCTGCTGATTGCAGCAGACTCCAGGATCTAGAAACTCAGCAAACGTCCCGTGGCTCCTTCTGCGCACAACGACTAGCAGGGGAGGCAGCGGGGAACGAGTTTGCATATCAGGACTGATGGAAGTTATTGCTTTCATAAATAGATGGCATGCAAGCGCTCGAGGTAAGCAAGGCAGGAGGAGAGCCCACGTCTCAGCACAGCTCCTGCCTCAGACAGCCTTCTCCTTGTCTTGCATTCCTGGGGCTCCCCAAGGCCCGTCTGTGGCTGGTGGCTGCTGGACCTGCTCCCCAGGTCCCCCAGGGCGTTCCGCTCCCTAGTGATCTCCCACCCTTGCTCTGCATTTTTATTCACCCCTCTAAATGTTCTAATACTGTAAAAGATCCATCAGAAACCTTCCACTCCAGAGGGATATATATTATCTAAATTTGATAAGACAACTTAATTTCTCTCCATGTCTGTTACTGGCGATAAAACTGGGAGACTTTTATGACCCGGAGTCCTCTGTAAGATTGTCAGGAACTTATTATACAAGGTATAACTGGATTTCTCTCCACAGATGGCTCGCAGCCATGAGCTGTAACGCAATTCTGCAGCACATTTGGTAGAATAAATGCAAAGAGCTTGTTACAGTGAGTTAGATAAGAGAGACGGGAACACGGCTCTCGCAGGCTAATTCGGCATCTGATTCGGCCTTTTCCCTCGCTGTGAAGGACGAGTTGGAAAAGTGCATTTCATGCTGAGGAAGGAGCCAAGCCCTTCCCGAGCCACCCAGGACCTGGCATGCCATGGCAGAGCTGCTGCCCAGCCCTTCGCCCATGCCGCAGCCATTTCCCCAGCAGACTGGCAACAGTAGGTGCCTTCCCGCCTGGCAGCGAGGGATGGCAGGTCCCTCTCGGAGGCCCTCACGGCAGGGCTCATCTGTTATAGTTATCACACAGCCCATTCAGGCTCTGACCAGATAAAGACTGGTGATTTTTTATTTACTGATTTTTTATTTCAGCATCCTGTGGGCAGGATGCCACGCAGCACTCTCATTTATCTCAATTTGCTCCCTCCTACCTCCCATCCCTAATTTTTCAGCAGAGCCTTGGAGGTGAAAGCCTTATCTACATGGTTCTCCTGCACGTGGAAAGCGATTGTGGCCTCTCCATGCAGGGGCCCTAACAGGGCTATTTACTGGTGGGGCTGTGGCGACATGGACTGGAGATGCGACCGGTCCCTCCGCAGCTGCACACGGCTCCATCCTGAGCCAGACCCGGCACCGCTGTGCCTGAGGTTCATGCGTGGGGCTGCAAAGGCTCCCAGTCACGCAGCAGCTCCCCAGTGACTGTCCCCAGCCAACAGACACTGTCCCAAGTTCAGACTATATTAGAGCAGCGAGGAAGCAGCTGGTGCCCAGCCCTTGGACCTGCCAGGCATGGCAGGACTGTGAGCTTGGCTCAGAGCGGAGGCTGCAGCATGTCGTGGCCGTGTTAATGCTGGGCGAAAGACACTGTTATGTGCATCAGGCTTTGTAATAGAACATGTTTAAAATTCAATAGGAAGAAAGATTAAAAAATAAGTTTCTTATCTAAAGGAGCCGTAGAGCCAGTGAGGAAATTATGAATGTCTCGTTGTCCAAGGTTAAAGAGTGAGAGTCGAGGCATGAAAAGGCAGGAGATAAGATGAAATGTTTTCTGTTCAAATGAATGGGCTCCACTCTGCTCTGTAATAAACGATCAGTGTCAATATGACAAATTAATTCTGCATTGAGCTCCATTCAGCGTGCGCAGGGCGCAGAGGGGCCAGTGGAGCGGCAGAGTCCGGCCACAGCCTCCGCCACCAGATCCGAGCTGCGGGTCCACGCCAGGACATCACAACCTGTTGCTCTGGGAGCATCTCCTGGATGGTGGCACAGGAGAAGCCTCACATCCCTGGAGGCCACCCTTGGCTGGGAGTCACAGCCCAGCTCTGCAGCCCCCTCCGGCCCCTTTGCAGCCAATGGAGGGGAGGGGGCACCCCAGCCCCCAGCCATGGGCTGCAGGGCTTGGTGGGGGCTGTGGCCACCCCTGGACACCCCTTGGGCCCTGGCTCTGAGTGTTCCTCTGCCCACAGGGAGAAGGGGACCACGGCAGGACCCCAAGGACGAGGGGACAGGCATGATGCATCCTGGACTGGCAGCTGCGGTGGCTGCGCAGAGCCATGCCAGCACAAGGAGCTGCTGGCAGAGCAGCCAAGTGACCCCAGGGAAGAGATTGGACCTTTCAAAAGAGACAGTGACAAATGGAGCTCCCTTCCAGCTGGAGGAGTGGAGGAAGGGGGCAGGGAGGTGCTTCAGGAGCCATCCTCTGAAGGTCACCCAGGAGCCAGCTGATGATGCCACAGAGTGGGGTGGGGGGGTGGAGTGGGGTGGGAGGGTGTGAGCAGGGTTGGATGATGAGTGTGGGAATGAGATGGGCATTGCCAGAGGTGCTGGCAGCAGTGGGAGGAGAGGGGGAGCAGGAGCTGTCCCCGCCCTGGGAGAAGACAGGCAGGGAGCAGGGGGTTGTGGCAAGGGCCAGGGGCCATGGCCCTGCCATGCCAGCCTTGCCCAGGGCAGCACTGCCAGACCCGCCATGGTCCTGTCCAAGCCCCCACGCTGGTAATTGATGCTGCCAGGGACTCGTTTCCCACTGGCGAGCAGTGAACCCTGTTCCCTGGGGTGGGAAGCAGGCTGTCTGCCCAGGCCAAGCCTGGTGAACTGGCCACCAGCCCTGCCGCTCTTGAGGCACCGCTCCTGCCAGAGAGCAGCCCGGAGCTGCGGCTGCCTGGTGGAGCAGGGGGTGGTGCAAAGGGCTGTGCCACACCGGGCGGGGAGAGGACAGCCGTGCCAGGCCAGCAATGCCAGCGGAGGCATGGCCATAATGGTGGCTGTCACTGTTCACCGGAGATCCTGAGCGCAAGACATGCTCACGCAGAAGACAAATCGCAGCCGACACACAACACCCTTGCTCCGTGTTCATCTCCAGCTGCCTGAGGCCAAGAGCTGGTGAAGTTACAGGAGACATGGGGTGGCTGGAGCCGAGAGCTGCCACAGCCCCGAGCAGATCCACGTCCTCAGCCGCACTGGGCTCGCTCACCACCAGCCTCTGTCCCAGGAGCTGGGTGCAGGCACGGATGGAGCAGAGCTTTGCTCTTGCCCTGGACAGGCACCTACCATGGCCCCATGGCTGCTGCTACTGAACCAGGGTCTGCTCTCCAGGGACACAGCCGCACACATGGGACAGCGCTGGTGAGGACAGGTTGGCTTTGCAGAGTGTGTGCCAAGCCCATGCAGCTGCGCCGCTGCAGAAATGAGCTGTGCTCACGGGCGCTGCCGCTGTCAGCAGAGCCGGGTGGCAAAGCTTCCTTTGGAGACACAGCAAGTGCTCCCACACCAGCACCCAGCCACCCAGGAGGGCTGGGAGCTCTGCCTGTGCTGTCCTGCTCCCTGGGGCTGGCGCGGGAGCCCAGGGACCTGTGGCAGTCGGGCTGCTCCTGGAAGAGTTAACAGCCTTCCCCATCTTGTTCTCAAAACACTGGCACTGGAGCTGAAATGGAAACAGCATCTCAACAGCTGAGATTAAAACAGGAAAATGAGTATAGAAATTATGTTTGTTAAAGTGAAATAGCTAATATAATCCTCAAAGGATTTTTCCTTTTGACTTAGAAAAAAACCCTAATATCTTCATTTCCATACCTTTTTTAAGCTAATTTGTGGAAAATTAAAATGGTGAGCCCACAAAGGCTGCAGTTTAATTGAATCTTGCATCAGCCCTTGGTGAGCAGTCTCTCTTGGATTCCTTGATTAGTTCCCTCCATTAAATCATTTTTGCATCGTTTAGCTGAGATACTGTCTTCTGGCGGGTCTGGGACTCAGGGACCTGGATAACTCGGTCTCCATCTGAGCAGATACAAAGCGACACACCATGCGCTGGAGAACCGTCCACGGGACTGGCTCCTCGCCTGGCTGCCCAGGCAGGCAGTACCACGCAGGGCTGCCGCTGGCGCTGGGCCCAGCCGGGGCTCAGCACAGCCCCACAGGCGCTGGGCATGGCACCACAGGACTGGCACAGGGAGCAGCTGGGGCGAGCCCGGGGGTGGCAGGACCGAGGGCAGCAATGGAAGCAGCACTCAGCACCACACACCTCAGAGCTGGCACGGCTCAGGGGGACATGGGGTGCAGCAAGGAGCACAGCGGGACATCCTGGCTCAGGAAGTCCTTCTGTTCTGCCAGCCTGGCAGCACTTTGTGCACGGTGCTGCAGGCACCAGGCCCTGGTGGAGCAGCAGTCCTCAGCACAGGGCATGCATGCGGGATGCTGGGAGCCGTGTGAAGTTCACCTCCTGTCTCTCCCTGATGAACCTCCCCTCTCTCTAAGTGCAGGAAAATTATACCTACCAGGGACAGCTCATAACTTAGTAGGAAGAGCATTTGCGGCATCCCTGTCTCATGGCACAACACCGTGACAGGGACAGAGCCTCTAAAGCTCTCTGAAGCCACCACCAGCAGCAGCTGCACACCAGGACAGCCAGCACAGTTCTGGCCCCATGAGCCATGTCCCAGCCCCACCAGCTGTCCAGCTCCACCCTGCTGCGCCCCAGGGACGCGGGCACTTGATGAGCCAACCGTGCCTCACACGTGCCCCAGCCGCCCTGGCACCGCTCCCTGCCCAGCCGTGGCACACAAGTTTTCTGATGGCCTTGTCAGGCTATCATGTCCTGTAGATTTAAACAGATTTATATAAAGTCCTTTTCACCCCATTAGATTACTCTGGATTAACCTTGATCTCAGTAATAGATGCTATAAATGTAAGTCCCGCTCAGGGGGATTTTATCCATATGTTCTTGGAAGGCAGAAAGTAGATAAATTCTTAGAGAAGGTCTTATTGAACGATTAGAAAGATTTAACCTCTTCAGAGCCAGCCAGAGCTGTGAGCCTCTCTGTGGGGTGAGTGCTCAGCCCCACTGCTTCAGGCAGTGCCCCCCAACCCTGGCCCAGGGCTGGGGCACATCCTGTGCTGCCACCTGGGAGGGGGTCACAGCGTGTGGTGGGACACTGGGCTGCTGCCACGTGGAACACAGCTGCTGGCGAGCTCAGCCTGCCCACAGCTCCTGGGGCACCCTGCCTGCTCCACCCTCTCCCCAGGGATGCTGGCACCGGTGTGGGCAGGGCTGTTGGGCAGAGCACACCGCTGGCCCAGTGCTGAAGCCTTGACTGCACTGGAGCAAGAGTCCCACAGCCTTTTCCTCTTGTATCCCACAGGACTGCGGGTGCCCCAGCATGGACAGCTACCAAGCACCTGAGCTCTGCTAGTGAGTCCTGCACCGCCTCACCAGAGCCAAGGGTTCCTGGTGAAGCTGCCGCCCTTGATTTATAGCCTGTGGTTTCCTTGACAGCTTCACGCTTTTTCCATCACCAGAAGGGATAAGCCTGTTGGGCAGAGCAGACTGCAGTCCTTTCAGGGTTGGATGGCTGAGAAACAGTTAATTCTAGGAGCGATAAAGGCAGGGCAAGGAAATTCAGGCAGCTGTGAGAGGAGGAAGGAGGGAGGCAGGAGGAAGGAGGGAGCCAGCACATCGCTGTGCGCAGCACGCCCGCAGCCGCAGGTGTGGCTCAAAGGGGCGGCAGCAACCAAAATTAATTCCCCATCCCCTCCTGCTACTGATATTAAATTGCTCCAAGCATGAGTGAGAGCCAGAGCCAAGCTCAGCTCTTCTAGGAGGCTTTGGCCAGCAAGTTGCCTTCTGCTTGCTGATCAGAGAAGCACCTAATGGAGGAAGAAGAGTTTGGCACTGGGCTGGGCTGCGGAGGACTGGCCGTGCTGGAAGCTGCTGCGATCACGCAGACTGTGCAGAAGACAAGCGCAAGCTGTTGACAGCAGACACCAGTAATGAAGAGAAGTCGGCTCTGCAAAGCTACGCAGTGCTGCAGACAGCCGGGGTGCATTTGGGGTGGTCTGTGCACCTGGGGAGTCATTGGTTTTGGCTGCAGCGCTCTCCAGGCTGGAGCTGGCAAGAGGGGCTGGTACCACTGGCTTTGGCTTTACTTTAGCATTAATCACTAGTTGTCTACCATGCTCCTGGCAGGGAAGCAGCAGCGGTAGGAAGGGGCTGCAGATTTGCCCCTGGCAGTAGAGCTGGGCCTGGCAGCATGCTGCCCACCACACCTCCCGACCCGTGGTGCTCCCACGGGGCCAGGCTGGGGGAAGGCTGGCCAGGCTGCAGCATCGCAGTGCTGGGCAGGGTGCTGCCCTGCGCATGGGGCAGCAGCCCTGCGGGACGGGGCAGGCTCCGTGCGGCACAGCCACCCCATGGCAGCCCGGCCGGGGTCTCTGCACGCCAGGGAGGATGCAGGGAGGTTTCTGCCCTCCTCCATCAGTCCCCGGCACAGTGGCTTCCCACTCGGCGATGTCTCCTCACAGCGTGCCATGAGCAGGCGCTGGGGGAGGCGAGGTGCTACAGTTAGAGAAGACAGCCAGCATCGTGGGAAGGTTGCTCAGCACCAAGCAGCAGAGGAAGCTTGAACGCAGTCCCGCTGAGGATGAGGACAGGCCTGTGTCCTGTGCCATGGCCAGTGGTGCAAACTCTCCCGTGCCCTGCTCCTGCCCTGTCAGCAAGCACAGTCCTGACTGGCTGGGGTCACTCGTTGCACCAAACTCTGACCGCCACACTGGCAGTGTCCCCCCCACCCAAGAGGAGCCCCTGGCACCACGGATCTGCCTGCATAGGACAGCCAGGGAGAGCATGGTGTGTCCCCCCCAGCACATCTCCCCCAGCTAGTCACGTCCGCTCACGCGGCAGACATGAGCACCGGAGGAGGACTTGCACTGTTAGCAAAGTTTGATGAAAATGCGCATGGTCGGCAGTGCCCTGCAGTCAGGGTCTCCACCTGATGAGCTGCAGCACGAGGACAGCCGAGCCAATCAAGCTGGCATGAGCAAAAGCTCTCTGCTAGGCAGCAGGCGCACGGGATGCACAGTAAATAATACATGGCCTCCCTCAAAGGCCAGCGTGTTCGTTAGTGCGTTGACCTCACTGCTTCCCTCCCCTGACGGCATCTATAGCTCAGCCATAGCCACGCATGTCCCCAGGGAGGTGAAGCCCCATGTCCCTCTGATCAGCCAGGGCCCACACTCTGTCCTGGCTCTTCTCCTGCAGCAGGAGACGTTGCCCAGGCTGGCTCCTGTGTCCCTCTGCGGGGACACGTCCTGCCCCATGCTGCGCAGGGGCCCCAGCCAGGCACAAAACACTCTGCACAGCAGCCTGTGCCACTGGGCTCTCCTGAGCTCGCGGGAGAACCAGCTGGTGACTGCTCCCCTATAACCATTGGCTATAACTGGGCTGCTGCCAGCGGCTCTGGAAGGAGAATCCCTCTTGACAGCCTGCTCCTCGCCGTGCCCCCAGCAGCCCTGCACAGCACCATGGCCGCGCCAGCTCAGGCCTCAATGCTACTGGCGCTGTGAATCTGCAGAGCCTCTGTGTGTGCCCTGACAGGCCTCCAGGTCCCCTGTCCGGATGGTGGCTCTCTGGCCAGGATGCCCCAACACCCAGCTGAGCCAAGCCTGCTTTGCCCGTGCCCGCAGCACCACTGGACCCCCCGGGCCGCCCATTCCTCTGGGGCCAGGAGCCTCCTGCACACTGCTGCTCGCTGGGCCTCTCTGGGGACATGGCCACCACCAAGGGACTGGGGTGTGCCAACACCTGTGCAGAGCTAGCCAGAGCCCCCAGTGCTCTCGCACACCCCCTGCCCCACTGGTGCTCACAATGCGCGGTGGCCATGGGCAGCATGGGTGCTGCGCCGATGCTCTGGCTCGCAGGGAGCAGCCAGGAGCAGACCAGGCACGGTGCCAGCCTCGTGCCTGCGCAGCCACCGGGTCACCAGCAACGGGGAGCACGGAGAGCCCTGGCCAAGCACAGTGCAGTCCCAGGCTGCGCTGTCCCCAGCCACTGCCTCGAGGTGCCAGGGTTTGTCCTGCCGTGCTCCCCCTCCCAGAGGGCCAGGAGGTCCTACCGAGACGTACAGAAATTCCGCCTGCTGCCATGAGCTGTCACCTCCGATTCTGCTGAATATTTAAAAACTGCCTGAATCTGAAGTGACAAATCCATCATTGACCATCTGCCACTCTGCACGGTCACCCTGCAGCAGTCCCTGACATTTCCAGCTCTGCCCTGACACGAGCCAGTAACTCGGAGATGAAAGGCATCAGCCTGAGCAGGCTGACAGGCGCTGCCCCCCACCAGCCCCAGGCCCCTCCGCATGGGGACAGCGGGGTACAGGGACCCCTGCCCGGCAGAGCCTTGGTGGCTGTCTGCCAGCTCCTGCTGAGCACGCAGTTCCATGCGCACCAGTCCCACCACTGGCACAAACTGCGGGACAGAGCCCATGGGACACCCCGCTGAAGGCATGGCTGTCCCTGAAGTCGTCTGGGAGCAGCACCCCGGCTGTCCCCCAGTGGGGTGCTGGCGCAGCACTGGGGGTGCAGGGGCTGCTGCAAGCCCCGTGGGCATTGTGGTGCCCTCTTGCACCAGTGCTACAGCTTCCCCCAGCACAGCCAAGCGCGAGGGGCTGCAGCGCAGGGTGCCCAGAATCCTGCCCCTCCCGAGGGCTGCACAGGAGCCCTGCCACCTCCTCACCACAGGACAAGGACCCGGGGATACCGAAGGACACCACCCCCCCCATCACCTGGGGTGGCTGTCCTGTTTGCTCCTGGCAGATAAGCAGTGGCACCCTGCACATCCACAGCTCCCCAGGATGGCTGCTTTGAGGCAGGGTCATTCCCAGGAAAATGTTAATTGCCACTCATTCCCTTGGCAGCAAAACACTCAGGCTCCTCTGCTCGGCTTGGTCAGCTTCTGCGAAGCAAGCCCACGCTCAGCTCTGTCTGCTCCTGCCACCACAGGACTGGGCAGAGGGGATCCCCTCCCTTGAGGTGCTCACTGGGTGCAGGAAGAGCGTTACAGCTACGAGCTGCACCCTGGAAACCTGGTCTGGGGCTCTGTGATAGAGGCAGTCGGTGGCACCTCTCACCCCAGGCTCCAAGCCAGCAGCAGTCCTGGCACCACAGCAGAGCCCCAGAGCCCCAGCAGGGAGCAGGGGCTGCCCAGGAGCTCGCCCAGGAGCCCGGGATGCTCCGACCAGCTCCGGTCCCCACCAGGTCTGGCAGTGCCTGGCCCTGTGGAGCCGCTCCTGGCAGCCGTCCCACCGAGGAACTGTGCCACAGCAAGTCCACAGGGCTTCTCACCGCCTGTCCTGTGCCCACAGCGGCCTGACGGGGTGGGGGAGCGGGGCCGAGTGCCAGGAGCCCCCACGGGGGATGCTGGGGGCCATGACCCTACACCTCCTGTTTGGCTGAGCCCCGAGCAGAGGCAGCAGGGCTGTGGGAGGGCTCCCGCCTGCCGCTTGCTCTGTACTTGTAGCTGGCACAGAGCTGCAATTTACAATCAACCTGCTGTTTGAGCTAATTGTGCTGTAATTGCTGAGCCGTGCTCCCTCCTGTTTCACCAGAGAGCAGCGGTTTTTACACTCTTCTTGCCAAGATGGCAAATCCTACGGCCTGCCCCATGCTCAGCCTGCTCGCTCCTACCCCAGCCCTGGGCAGAGGCAGTTTTCCTGTCATCCCCTCTGCCAGCAAACACCATCTCCCGTACTTGGAAGCTACTGGTCCCTCTACAATCCCCCTCTGGAAACGGCTGCTGAAGGGCACAGGGTGAGGTGAAACTGCCATGCTGCGGGATGTGAATGGGCAGGCACAGGGCACTTCTCCAAAAGATGCCTCTGCCTCCTTGGAAGGCATCTTGCCAAGGTTTCCTTTTGATTAGATGAAATTTGTGCAGAGAGCAGAGCAGACCGTGCCTGAGTGTGGGGGCAGGCAGGACAGCCTGGGGTGCCCACTGTCCCACGGCAAGGTGACGAGCTAGTGCGCACCGAGGGAGGAGACACTGTTATCCATTGTAATTAAAGGCCACTATCACTGGAGGGGCCAGGCTGGATCCCAGCAGCTACCTGTCACTCCCTGCTGCTGATGCTGCAAAACTTGTACATCCTCTGTGCTCATTAAAAATCCCATCTTTAGTAACTGGGAGACATCTGGAACCTGCAGGGCAGGCACGGGGGGCATCAGGCACCAAGGGGACAAGCGCCAGGCCCCAGAGAGGTGAGGGGGCTGCAGGCAGGCAGCCCTGGGGTTCTGTGCCCCCCAGCCTGAGCACCCCTTGGGCTTGGTGACCCCCCTGGGCTCGGTGTCCCCTGCTGTGCCCGGGGGTAGCCCCCGGGGTCGGCTTGGGTCACGATGGGCAGCACCGGCAGCACTGGAGCTCTGCGGGCAGCGAGCTGGAGGATAGGAGACGCTCCTGCCGCTGCGGGTGCGCAATCAGCACTAATCAGGTTGCTCACTAATTGCTGGGCCTCCCGCGGGGCGGTGATGGCTGGAGGGTGGCAGGTGGGGGGGGCTCCGACTGCACCCCGCAGCCCATCCCCACGCACCCTCACCCGTCGCTACACATCACCCGTCCCTGCACATCGCCCGTCCCCTCACATCCTCGCCCATCTCCACACATCCTCACCCGTCCCTGCACATCTTTTCTGCTCCTCATCCAGGGCAGGAGTCACGGCTTTTGTCCAAAAGCATTTTTACAAATAAGGAGTATTAAAAACTCACAAAGATGCTGCGATTCCTTCAAGCAAGAGTGGTTTTAAAAGGCAATTTTTCTGAGAAAACCCCTCTTCCATGTCCCAAGGGTTCTCCTCCAAGTGCCGTGCACCCCACGAACGTCGCTGCGTGGTTCTGGTGTTGAGCGTGCGTGGGGCACGTCCTCGCTGCCTGCTGTCCCTGCTGGGTGCCTGGCCGGGCAGGCACTGAGGGGGCATCGCTGCCCTGGCAGAGGGTCCTGCTAGCAGGACGTCTGCAGCCCATCCTCGGCATAAGCTTGTTCCTTCACACACATCTCTGACAGGCTGGGCCTATGGAAATTCCCACCATAATCACACCGAGAGCTATCAAACTATCTAATTTAATTTCTTTGTGAAAATAAGTAGCTAAAGTGGCCCTAGGTACACGCATAAATACTTCAGCTTTTTGTTGGGCCCATTATTACTTCTCCCAGCTTGTGTAGTTGTAATGCACACTTAATAAGTACATATTTATTGCATGTCTTGTCCTGGTGGAATAGTGAGGAGTTTTTGCAGAATAAGCAGGAAAACAGCTTAGTCTGTAATAAAAAAGGGAGAGAGTTAAAAGAAAATATGCTGGGTAATTAATGATTGGGCTTTGAACAGCCATAATTTTTTATTAAGCAAGTATGCAAATATGGCGTAAGTGGCTGTGTTAGTATTCAATGGCTTTTTTTAAGCATTGATGGCTGATCCTTGGTATGACTGTCTCTCTTTCTCTTCATGCCATGCGCACACAGACGTGGTGGTGAGCAAGCATGAGCATTTCCAAGTGTCCGTGCAGGTATTTGGGAGCATGTACACAGGGAGCACGGTGCTCGTGTGCAATCCTGGCCAGTGAGTGCACGTGTGGCTCCGCACTGCTCCCCATGCTGCCTCTCCTCCTCCTCCCCTGCTCTCATCCATTGTCTCTGTCTTTCTGCTGCTCGCTTTGCCTCGCCTATACATTTATTGCATGCTTCATTAATCCTGATAAATATGTGGATTAGTGCTTCATGAGGCTGGGAGACTGGGCTGGGAGAGCCAGTTCCAGGGATGCTGCCACCACTGAGTTTCCAGTGTCCTGCTCCCACTCCCACTGGCACCCTTTGGGCTGCCCATCCACCAGCCGTGCCCGATGGCACTGCTGGGTCCAAGGTCTTGCTGCGTACCCAGCACCCACAGCTGTGGAGAGGGAGAGCAGGGAGCCCTGGAGTGCAGGACAGGCAGGGAGAGGGACGATGGCCCTTGGGGCTGCTCCCAGAGCTCCATCCTCCTGTGACACCTACAGCAGCCCTGCGAAGCTGAGAATTCCCACGCAGAGCTGCTCCATCCTCAGCACCAGCACAGCAGCCGTGCAAGCCAGGACAGGTATGCAGGTGGCAAAAAGTTACTGAGCAATGGCCACACCAGCCAGGGCTACCCCTCCTCTGGTGACCAGAGACTGTCCGGCATAGTATGAGGGGCTGACACGGGCTGTGCGAGTGTTCGGCTGCCACTGCTCTGTGAGGAGGGTCCCAAGGGTGCAGCTGCCTGGAGGCTCGGGGGGCTGTGCTGGCACCGTGGGTGTCCTAGCCACAGGGGCTGGTCAGGGCCTTCGGGGTTGCTGGTGCTGCGGCACAAGGGAGCCCTGGAGACCAGGGGGGCTGCCCACCAACAGCACAAGGGGGCTTAACCCCCTGAGCAAGTCCTGGTGCTCCGTGGTCGGAGAACACAGCTCAGCAGAGCAGTTTTTGACCTGCCGAGCTGGAGCTCAGCCCCTGGGGAGCAGACCCCGGGCACCCCTCCCTACAGAGCAGCAAGCAGGGAAAGGCAGCAGCAGCCAGGACAGCCGGGCCGCGGGCGCGACAGGGCCACAGCGGAACACACAGCTGCGCTGGCAAACAGCGAGCTGAGCTCCCCATTAGCCTCATTAGCACGTGGCTGGAAGACAACACGAGTTTAAATTAAGACGACATCACAATGGTCCCAACTGTGTTATCGCTGCGCTCAGAAAGAGCCCGACAGCTGCTATTTAATATACCTTCCTGATCTGTCAGGGCATACGCACGGCACAGCCCCTGTGCCTCAGCACACACGTGCTTCTGCGTGGCTGCACGGCTCCACACGTGGGCAGAGCTCCTGCCTCTGCCCATGCCCACGGCTGCACAGGCGTGACCACTGCACAGGCGTGACCACTGCACAGGCGTGATCGCATGGCACAGCTTGCTCACATGTGTGCTCACCTGAACCCCAGTGTTCAGAAGAAGCCTGGCTGCAGGCTGGCAGGGCACGGGCTGCTGGGGGGAGACAACGTCACGCCGAGATTACCGCTACCAGCACCACCAGGCAGTGATGTTAGCACTCAGTATTTATACCACAGATTCCCAGCGTGGTGCTTGCTAATGACTCCCACTGCCACGGGGAAGCCGGCAGCTGGCATGAGAGGGGAGAAAAAAAGCATCTTGCTCATGGGCACAGAGGGAGCCAGGACCCGCATGACGGGAGGCGTGGGGGGCTGATGCTGAAGGTGTGAGCTCACCCCTCTCAGCAGAGTCAGGTCCATGCTCACAGCCATGCTGAGCAACGTCTTGATGTCCTACGCTGGTGTCCCACACTGCTGCCTTGCCTGCAAGCTCATCTGCCAGCCCACAGTCCATGCCTGCCAGCCTGCAGAAGCCTGGATGAAGGACAGCACTTGGCCTTTTTGCCAGGACATGCAGATGGGCTGGAGTGGTCTGTCCTGTGAACAGGGTGGTGGCAGGCACTGCCCCGTCCCACAGCGCCAGCAGCCTGGTGCAGCTCACACAGAGAAAGGATGCTCCCAGCAGCCCTGGCCAGGCAAGGAAAGCTGCGCTCACAGTCTGATTGCTTCGTATCAGGCACTGCCAAGCCCACAGCAGCAAAAAACATCCTCAGTAATGGATTTCCCTGCCAGGCTTGTGAATTTCCCATATGTTTAGTGACAATATTGGAAACGTAGCTGAGTGCATTAAGCTATTTCAGATGGTATTTACCTTGCACCAACCCCTGTGCAGGTCACACATTGGAGCCGTGAGCCCTGCGGGAGCTGCCCTGAGCAGCTCTGGGAACCTTGCACAGATCAGGGACCAGTGGCCATCAGCAGCTGGGAACTGCAGGCTGCAATGGCACAGGGGCTGCCGAGCCCCAGAGCCTGGCTCACCAGGACCACTGGACCCCTCTGTGTGTGGCTGTGCCAGGGCAGGTGCCAGGCACCACTTACAGCCTTTTGCACCACCCTCCATCTGTCTGCCCTTGAGGGCAAGGTCTGGAGCCTGACCGGTCTGCGCTCACGTCACTGCAGGGAGCAACCTGAGTCCCATGCCCTGGGAGCATCCTGCACAGCCTGAGGGACACAGCGGAGAAAGGAGAGTGGGGATGAAGTGCCAGGCACCCCTTCATTTAAAGATGGCAAATGGGATAAGGAAAGGTCATCTTCCCAGGCCCCCTCACTGGAGAAGAAAAGAGCTGCAGCACAGAGCTTAGAGCAGACCTGCTGCCTCAATTATTTATAGGTACCGTGGGTAGAACATGTTTTAATGACATTTGTGCTGGAGCTCAGCAGTGCGGATCTGCACCAAGCCAAAAGGAACATGTCAGAGGCTTTACGGATGGTAAAAGCAGCGTGTCAATCACGGGCATGCTCACCTCAGTCCCCATACCGTGCTCCCCTGCCCTGCAGAGAGCCCGCTCGCAGCCCCCGTGATGGATTGATGGGCAGACACACAGTCATAAGTCACCAGGCTTTTTTGTGGGTAAATCACAAGCAATAAGCTTTCCCCCTAGAATCAGAATGACATCCTGGAAAATCATGCTCAGGTTTTACAGCAAATGATGGAAAAGCAATGGAGTCCTTGGGAGGGGGTGCCTTGTCCTTGGGGAAGCTCTGTCCTACTGGGGACATCTGCCTGTCCACCCCATGCCATCCCTCCTGGTGCAGACTGGCTCTGTCCCAGCAGGCGGGGCAAGGATGGAGCAAACCCAGCAAATGCAAATCTAAGCAGGAGATGAAGACCTGCAGCTGGGCTACAAGGGCTCTGCACACAGAGGCCCATCCTGGACCATCTGTGGGGTGACGGGAGAGGGTAGCTGTGCCAAGGCAGCACTGGGTCTGTGCAGCCCAGGACAGGGCAGCCTGGCAGGGGACCACAGCCGCCTCCACGTCCCAGTAATGTCTATTGCTGGCAGGAAAGGGATGTGTCTCTGCCTAACCTTGTAATCCTGCAGCCGCCTTCTCTCAGCAGCGGGTGGGCTGGGGATCCACAGGCCAGAGTCCTGGCAGCCAGACCTGGAAGCAGCAAAGCCTCCTGACCAAGTCGGCCGGACAGAACATGCTCCAGCACCTCCAGCAGCTTCCTGGGGAGGAACCCAGGATGCTGAGCTGTGCTGCTGCTGCATCTCCAGCTCGCCCCTGCATGCCTTGTTCTGGGATTTAAAGCTAATTGGTCCTAGTGTCTCTTTGCATTTCTGCTTGCAGAATGTCATTTTCTTCAGAAAATGCTCTTTTGCAATTACTGTGAATTACACATGAAAAGCAAGCGACCACATATTGATTGGAGCCCAGGAAAAGCACGAGAGCCATTTAGAGTAGATTAACTTTTTCTAGAAAATGGTTTCACAGTTATTTAAAGAGATTAATCAGTTCATTTCAGGTCATTTACCAGTTTCTATGGACTAGACTCCCCTCCCCGAGCGTGGCCTGGAATATCCTCCTCTCCATGTGGGAAGAGCCGAGGCCTTCCTGGGAGGTGTGCTAGGAGGGCAGGAGCACCAAGAGCTGCTCTCCTGGTCCCTGCGGGCAAAGCTGGTGCTGCCACGCAGCGCAGGGATGTGCGTGGGGGGGGCCGCAGCCTCAGCTAGCGCGAGCACAAGTGGGCTTCAGGCACAGCAAAGGAACGGGAGAGCTGCGTTTCTGGGAGCCGTTCCTGCGGCAGGCCACGCTGGGCAGCAGCTCGGGGAGCTGGCCCTCCAAAGTGAGCTGTGCCTGTGGCCGAGGCTTTGCAGAGCTGCACAGAAGAGCTCCAGAGAAAGCTGTAAGCAGAGTGTGCAGGTTCCTGCTGCCCGAGAGCTGCTCTGGAGCCAGGGCCTGCCTCTGCGCCGGGGTCCGTTGGCTCATGGTCACTGCACCCGCACCCCCTCCTGCTCACCGCGATGCAGGGTGGCGAGGCCACCTAGCACCCTGCATGCAGAGCAGGCTCCCTCCCTGAAATATTTCAAAGCATTTTTTCCTTGGGAAGAAAGTAGTGAAGTCAAATGGCTCCTGTGGTGGAATTCTTTCCAAATGTCAACACAATCTGTGCTACATTACGGCTAAATGTGATAATCTTAACGCCTGGCTTCTTAATGTCAGTGGCACTGAAGTCTGATGGATTGACAGACAGCCAGAATGACACACAGTCATAGCTGATAAGGGCTCTCTCCGGGGAAATCACAGCTTTTTAAAGATGTTGGCAGCTACTAGCAAGTACCTTTTTATTTAAAAGGATTACAAGCATTGATTGCACTTCCTGTTTTCTTTTTATCACATTTCTGCACCAAGTCAAGCTTGTGCTGCGAGCTGAGCCTTTCAGACAATTATTCTGGAATAATGAAGGCGTGTCATGTTGGCTGTAATGAGTATTTTCAATGCCTAATTTGCGTGCAGTGTGGAGGGATTTCAACAGCTGCCTGGTTCCTGGATAAAGGTGAGTGACTTCTGACCGCGGAGGAAGCTGCTGCAGGCTGATTCAGCTGGGGCTAAGTCAGGGTGGATCGTTTCTGTTAGCAATGCGTGCTTCCCCCAGCAGAAGAGGGATTAAAACTTCTCCAATTACTGTGGTTAAAACACTAGCTGAGGGGATGCGTTCTGCTTAGAAGTGGCCAGTGTCTGCTCCCCCAGCAAACCACTGGCCTGATTCACGCTCACCTGAGCAGCTCCTCCACAGCAGTGATGGAGACAGATGAAAAATGTATGTCTATAAAACCGCAGTGTAGCTGGACAGGGCACTTAACAATCCCCGAGCCACAGACACTCACTGTCGCTGGCAGTAGAGGAGGGATGTCTAAGAACACCCGCTTGGCATCCTGACCGCAAACGCGGAAGCAGAAGAGGCGGATGGGCAGCGTGCCACGCTGCACAACCCCAGCCAGGCAAACCCCGCGGCACTTGGCTCCCACCCCCACGTTTACCCTTCCTTGCTGCCCATGGTCGTGACATTAAAGGCCAGACGCTGACCCCGACAGGGGTTCCAGCACCGGTGAGGGCACTGGTGTGGGCAGGCTGGAGTGAGGCCCTTTGCAAAGCAGGGGCTGTGCGATCACTGCCCTTTGCTTGGCTGTGTTGATACAACGGCTGCGTATCCCGACTGCTTCAGACTCCGTGCACTCATGTTTGGTCCAGCTTTGCAAAGCCCAAGGTCTTTCCCTAAGCATTAGAAGAACAGTCGCCAGCGAGAGGGGGAGGTTTCAGCCCCACTGTCTGACTGCCCAGGAGCAACATTCCAAGGCCAAGTAAAATTCAATGATTTTGCTTCTCCCTAACTTCTCTGGCTTTTGTGACAGCTGCCTGGAAACTCAGCTAGTGTCCCCACCAGTGAGAGGGGAGGAATATCTGCTGCTGCAGACCACAAGCCTAGGTCACCTCCGGGATGCTGGAAACACTCCCAGGATGTGCTGGGAGGCAGTGGAGGCATAGCAAGGAGAGAGCACAAATGGGAGCACCACGGCACTGCAAGAAACCCCTGACAAGACAGAGCTGCTGCCTTTGCACTGAGCACAAAGAGCAGAGATGCAAAATCAAGATTATGCTGAGCAGCGAGAGTCTGACTCCAACCCTAAAGAAAGCTCAAGGGCTTGGTAAATGAAAGGATGCAGGGAGCGGTGAGAGCAGCTATGGCAGAGGTAGTTAAAGGAGTCAGCTTTCTGGTGACAGAGCAGCTTCCTTGGCGGATACAGAGGGAGAAGTGATCACCTTCCTGAGCAGCGTATTTCTAACACGAGTGGGAGGTGGAGGCTTACATGGCCTTGCTTGCACTCAGTTACCAGAGATGTATTTTTCTCCTGGGGGTGCAGATATCACTGCCCTTTTTTCATTTCCCTTTAATGATCCCAGTGGATCACATCCATCTTTTGTAAATAACTCTCTGGAGGAGACTTGGATACCTTGCCTTCTGGAGCTCGCTGTGGCTCAGAGCAAAGGCAGTAGAGGTGACCGCTGCTGGGAGCGGAGCTGCAGCATCCAGCTGCCATCGTAGCACCAACCTTGCAGGACTCATTCACAATGAGACAGTGGCAAATGCCACCATCCTCTGCCAGCAGAGACCTGCAGGCTGCATCCCATGTTGAGAGGGTCGTGGCTCAGCCTTGGAGGGGCCGGCGAGGGGATGACCTGTGTGCAGGTGCCAGGAGCCCAAGGCAAGGACAGGGAGCACCACCAGAACCAGGGCACCCAGGGAGCAGCTGCTCTTTGGCAAAAACACCAGACAACGCACCATTGGAGCTGCCACACTCTTCTGCTCCTGAAAAGCTGGCCACAGCAGATGTCCTTCAGGCCAAGAAGCAGCCCAGGCTGCCAGTACCGGCACACAGAGCAGAATGTAGCCAGGTTCTGACCACCGCCATCACTTCCAAGCACGCAGTAGCCACCTCCACACGCACCTGCCGTGCTCCTCCAGGAGCCCACTCTGCCAGCAACTGCCCATGCTGCACCCACAGGCAGAGGCGTTATCCTGAATGAGCTGGGAGCCCTTGGACCCATGGTGCTGCATGCTCCAGACCCCCGGGAGGCCTCTGATGGGAGAAAACTGACCTGGAAGAAGCATCTTCATGCCACACTCGCCAGCAGAGCAGCCGCTGGGTTTGCCCAGCTGGTCAGCTCAGCCTCTGGGTCTGAGACAGTCCTGCCACCGGACACCAGCCTGCGGAGCAGACTTGCAGAAGTGAGGAGCGGATCAACCTGCCCTTACCCTGCCCTGCAAGGAGCCTGAGGCTGCCATGCAACAGCTGAACAGAGAGAAGTTGCTATAGAAAAATGTCCTCAAAAGGGGTAGTGTTGAAGGGGCATGGAGCTCTTAAAACATCTTCACAGATGCTTCTGCAACCAGAGCTCTCAATAATACTCCTCTTTTGTAGTAAGGAGTCTGGTTCTGGCTAGCAATTTGTTGCTTTGAGTTCTCCCCGTGCCTCCACAATATCAAGAAACAAATCCTTCTGCGTGGCCCAGGCTCATCACCCCAGGCACTTGTTAACGCCTTCGTTAGGGGCACATGAACTGCAGGCACTTCCTCTCTCAAAAGGGAGTTCCTAGGACAACCCAGCCGCCACCTGATCCGCAGGATCCCAGGATAACTGGGCTGCTTGCTTGGGTGCCTGAAGTCAGATAGGAGGATTCAAAGGTGAGAGCTCTTGTTTCTAAGGACCTGGGCTGAAAACCTGGGGTGCCGACACTCAGCAACCACCAGGAGCCCTCTCCAAACAGCAACTGGCTGATATGTTTGGACCTGCCACTGACGACACACTTGCTTTGTGGGGGCAACTAATGATGATGCTAACAAAAAGGTCTCCTCAGGGCTGGCAGCTATAGAGGCATTTGCTGCCACCACAAAGAGAAAAAAATTGTGCATCTGAAACGCCCCGGCCTCACGACTCCTCCCTTCTGCTCCAGTATCCCACTAACTGCTGTCGTCAAAGGTCACCAGATGCTTCTTCCCTAACATTTAGTGACTAATCAAGGGAGCAGGCTGGGAGTGGAGGCACGGGGATGGTGAAGGGTACGGAAATGCTTAAAGACCTCAGGGATCAATAAGCCTGTTTTGGAACAAGGTCTGCAGGACTCTATTTAAATGACTGCCACTTCATGGAGAGGTTTAAATTCTGCCTGTGCTGTCTGCTGACCTACATTGATGCCACCGCAGAGTCCAGCACAGGTCCCCCTCTCTCTGTGCTGGCCAGCTACCGTGTGCTGCGCCCGGCCCTCCGCAGCGTGCCATCACCACCGACCGGTGCCGGAGCTTTGGCAGCTGCGCCTTGACAGCACTTCCTGGCCCCAGGGATGTTCATGGCATTAGCATGTTGATCATTCCCCAGTCCACTGCCATCGAGAAAACCACCAGCAATTGATGTACCTGTGGTCACGCTGGAGTCTCATTTATTTGCATCGTTTCAGTATTAAAACTGAGTATGAAGGAGACTTTTTGCTGTAGACAGTAACTGAACACTGCCATAATACGCACAACTACCAACATGAGGACGGGTCATGGTAACAAAACCCGAGGCCAGTGCCCAGCGGTACTGAGGCTGGGAGGTGCATGACCAGGATCCACGCCCATGAGTGATGGGCTGGTCAGCTATGAGGCTGTCCATGACTTCAAGAGAACCGCACTAAAGATGAACTTTTTAAAGAACATTAAGGAACTCTGTTGGCCAAAGAAGGAAGACCATGAGGCTGCATCGTCAGAATTTCTTTTGTTGCTTAGTGTGCAGTTTGCCTCTTGTTCTTTCTGCCATTGTTCTGCAGGACAAAGGAATGACCACCCCCTTGTAGGATGAGCCGCGGCTGCTCTCCCACCAGCACAACGCTGCTGTGACCACACCGAGGAGCCTGCGCTGGGCTGTGGTGGCTCAGACCCAGGGTCCCTGTGTTGGGGTGGCTCCTGCTGGGAGCAGCCAGGGCAGGCGGGCACCACAGCCAGCCTGGAGCACGTGCCCACACCTCGCGCCTCTCACAGCACAACCCGCCCTTCTCCAGCTGAAGAGATGGAGAAAGCCAAGGGCATTTTTTTCATCACTTCCTTCAAATTCAGACAGAAAACCTGACCTTTCTCTTGAAAGTGGTTTTTCTGACGAGTGTTTCAGTGAAAAATGGGAAGAAGCCAGAGAAGCAGAAGCAGCGTCCTGCCAGTGGGAACGTGCTGCGAGGCAGGTGGTTCAGTTTGCCTGCCGGTTTGCGAGGGAACACGCCACGCCAGGCTGTGCCATGGCCCGTCCTGCTGGCAGGCAGCCAGCCCAGACCCTCTGGAAAGGGGCTGATGGAATCCCAGCATAACAGGAGGAAACGATACCAGACAAAATAAGCAAATAGGCCTCAGGTTAGACGACAAGGAAATAATTTATTTCCAGGCCCTAGAAAGACCTTGAAAAAATAACAAGGGTGAGGAAATCAACCTCCTAATTTCATTTGGGTAGAGAAAGAAAACCACAGTGACTCCTTCAGGCGCTGCGGCAGCTGCCGGGTCCGTGGGGTGCAGGGGCAGGAGTGCGGCTGCACGGCGTGGGGCGGGGGCTCACTCGGCCCCGCGCTCCTCCCGTATCTACACGTGGGATAGAAATCAAAACGCAAGCATGCGTGCATGCGCGCCGGGGGGACTGGCTGGTCGGGGATGGGGAGTAACCTGGTGGGAGGTTGCTAAACACGTACCCTGTCAGACCCCATCTCCTGCGGACGGAGCCCTGCTATTGCACGACACTTTTGCTAGAGGAAGGGCCAGCTCCAGAGGGGCTTGGGGCAGCTCTTCAGCCCAGAGGGAAAACACGAACACGTTCCTGAGGAAAGAGAGGGATTTCTCCATTCTCCTGCTCCAGCGTGCAGAGCAGCATCTGCCGAGGTGGCGTGGCCAGAGCCGGCACTCGAGGGCCAGCGCGAAGCAGCCCCTTGGCCCCACTGCCTCTGCAGCATCATCATGGTGAACCAGCAGCATGGCGGGGGTGGTGGCAGCGGGAGCCCGCTGAGCTGCCTCACAGCTGAGGGACCAGAGAGACCCTGAGAAGCAGGCAGCTCCTGGTCCCAGCACAAAAGTCAAGCTGTGGCTCCTGTGCGGGTAGGAGCAGCCGAGGGCAGGAGCCACAGCAGAGATCTCATGCTGCAGCCACAGGACCAAGACCAGCAGCCAGGAAGAAAAACACAGTAAAAAATGAACACGCATGTACATCTACAGTTCAACCTTCTCCAAGGAGAGAAAACACTGTCTGGAGCTAAACTAAAGGGACAAACCCAATGACAAGCCCAGGATGTGTCAGGCCTTGGGAGACCTTATCAGTTACCTATCAATGATACAATTGATTTTTTTCTGACATGAACAGATAAGGAGCTGCACTACCCAGCACCATCTGAGAAGCTGCCTGATGGCATTGCTCAATGAGCTGCTCCATTTACCCAGGGGATGTCAGCAGCTGGAAAGGTGCCCAGCATGGAGGGCTTTCCTCCAGCATCATCTGCAGCCCGAGGAGCAATGGCACGCCCCACAAGTCTCCTCCTGACCTGCCACCCCAAACCAGAGATTTCATGCAAAGGTGGCCCCGCTGCAGGAGCTCAGGCTGGTCTCTTGCAGGACACTATGCCGGGGTGGGGACACCCTGGGTACGCCAAGATGTCACAGACCAGCCTGGCACAGCCAACTCGGCTGCACAGCAGTGTCAGCAGGATCTGGCCTTATGCACATGTCCTGGGAACAGCTTTTCTATCACCAGTGGCAATGCTTTACTGGCAGCTGTTTGTAAGAAGGAATCATTCCTCCAAACCTGTGGGCTGGGGTTCTCTACAGCATGGTCCTCTAGCAGGGACACAGCTCTCCCCCTGCTGAAGGCCAGGGTGCACCGATGTCCTGCCTCTGCCCTGCGCATCCCCTGCCATTTGGTAGAAAGCCAGTGCCTGGCTGAGCCCTGCAGACCCAGGCCCAGCTGGCCCTGAGTGGCTGGCAAAGCTGACCCAGGGCTTGCCGCTGCCCAGCACCATGGCTCAGGCCACAGCACCGTGCCTTGGTGGCAGGCGGGATGTCCTGTCTGTCACCAGGGCCGTGGGGCACATCAGGACCTCGCAGATGATGTCTGCTGTGCAGGGGGGGACAGAGCCCCTTCACAGCACAAGCATCTTTGATAACCACAGGAAAGGTCTAAGAACCGAGCAGCGAAGCAGTTGCGGCTTAGAGGTGGAGTGTGTTTTGAAGTGAACTCTAGTGCAGCCGTCTCCCCGTGCAGGATGTGACTGCGGAGCCTGTTCCAGCACCCACATCCCCAGCACCGCACACTCCCTGTGAGGCTGCACCAGCAGCTGGGCACTGCCGAGGAGCCCACACTCCGAGAGATGGAGGACTCTGAAAAGCGAATGAATGTAAGGGGGAAAAAGCTGAACAGAAGTTAAAAGCTTGTTTCCCTCTGCAAGGAAAGCTCTTAAAGAAATCAAAGCACTTCAAATGCTCTGACTCAAGCGACAAAAACAATTTAGACAACAAAAGGCTCCCGGTTTGCTCTTCCTCTCCTGAACTGGGCTCACCGAACAGATCTATTTAAACGATAATTTGTGGGGGAGAAACCCCCTCCAAACTGTCCTGAATTAGACTTTCTCTTTCTTAAATTAACGCGCAGTGCTTTAATGGAGACTGGTACTAAGGAGATGACGACGGCTGCAGCAACTCCTTCAGGCGCTCCAGCCTTGCCAGGTGGGTGCAGAGGTTCCCGGGACAGGAGGCAGCAGCCGAGGAGCACGACATTGCCCAGCACTCCCCTGCCCCGTGGTGCAGCCCCTCGCCAGCACCTTCGGAGCCCAGCTGGAGGCACATGCTGTCCCCAGGCAGCACCGAGCGGAGCGGAGCCCTGGTCCAGGGGCACCGGAGCCTCGCGGGGTTGGCAGGATGGCTAGGACTCCTCGCTGTCCTCCTCGCCCCTGCGCCCGGTGTACAGTGCTGCCAGCTGCCGGAACCGCGGCCCCCAGCCCCCCAGGTAGGAGAAGTCCTGCTCTGAGCCACTGGACCAGGTGTTGATGGAGCTTAGGGAGGGCACAGGAGAGTCCGAGCCTTCAAAGGCGTAGGTCTGGAACGAGTCGTAGGGTGGCACAGAGAGATCCTCATCTGCCTGCTCCACCTTCCTGCAGATATAGTCTCTGAACACGGAGAAGTCCAGGTCTGGGCTCTGTACCCACTGTGGGAGGGCATGGAGCTCAGAGGGTGGGTTCCCACTTGGGACCCCCTCTCCTGGCCCCACACCTCCATCGCCGCCTTTGATCTCACTGAAGTCGTAGAGACTGCGCAGGGCTGACATGTCATAGGCCTCTGTGTCCTGCTCGCCACCCCCTTCATCATTGTATTTGATGACATTGTCCCTCATGTCCTCGTCATCCTCGGCCGTCAGGTGGCTTTTGTGGTGTCGCTTCAGTGTGAGGATCAGAAGGACCAGCACTGGGAAAGGAAGAGACGGTCAGACGGGCGCAGGGGCTTGTGCAAGCTGCGCTCCCATGGGGGTGAGGACAGCCCCTGCTCGGTGGCAGTGTGCCGAGGCATGGCACCCTCTGGCATGGGGACCCCCGCAGCCGAGACCGCCGGCATGCCAGCCGGGTCCTATCAGCTGGGCTCATCGAGTAGCAGTGGGGCTGTGTCACTGGCTTGGAGAGAGGTTTGCCCGGGCTCCAGAGCAGACCAGGAGCTTCCTTTCCCATGCAGCGTGACTGCTGAGACAGGAGGGACAGATGGATGAATGCACAGCTGGACAGACAAACGGATGGATTCTGCAGAAGATGAGCAGGAAAAGGGGGTGCATGAATCACAGCAGCAGCCAAATGTTGGAAGAGTGAATGTGGAGCAGATGGCACAGAGCCTGAGCAGTGAGCCGCAGCTGTGTCCTGGATCATCATCCATTCATCCCATCACCTTTAAAGCACCGATGTGCACTTTATTCGTTTGGGCAATTAGGCAGAAATTTGTTTGCGCTGCGTTGGAAAATGAAACCAGTGTAAAGTGCACCCTGTGGGAAAGGGTTTTCTGAATGGAGACACAGCAGGTGACGGGGAGCAGAGTGGTGCCAAGGAGCGGAGACGTCACTGAACAACGTGCTGGCTTCCGCAGATGTCCAGACAGACTCAGGAGCCAGCTGTGAGCCCGCACGGATGCCGGAGGGCTTGCAGCAGTAGCATCCATCAACTGCCCTATGCTAAACCTGAGGGCACTGCAACACCCCTCTCCAAGCCCCCTCCTGCACGCACACAAGCCCAGGCTTCCCTGCACTTTCATGCTGTGCTGTGGTGGTTCAGCACAGGCTTGTGTCAGTGGCAGCCAGCAGCATTCCTGGGGTGCAGGTCCTGACCTGGGCAATGCTCTGGTTTGTGTGCACCCCCGCTCTGCGTCCTGCCCACGCACACTCCAATGCTGACCCTCCTGGTGCTCCGAGGTGAAAGCACCACTGCGGCCCCACACCTGCCACCCATGGCCACCACTCTGGGATGCGCCTGAGCCTCATCTGCTGCCAGACGCCTGCTCTGGGCACAGCACTGCAGCTGGTGAGCAGCTCTCGGTTCCTGCCCATCGAGGCAGGGAGCAAACCAGCAGCTCTCCTGGCTCTGCTGGCAGCAGCACGCTGCCTGCATGCAGGGAGCCCAGCACTGGCTGCCCACAGAGCCCAGCGTGGGAGCTGGGGGGAACATGGGACCTTCCCCAATGGTCCCCTGCTGGCAGGAGCTGGGCTTTCTGACCCTACACTGCAGCTACCAGCAAGGAGACAGTGGCAGAGGAGCCTGAACCATGTCCACAGCGACCGCCTGTGCTTGTTTGGGTGATGCTGGATGGACAGGAGACGGGACTGGACAGGAGGAGACTGAAGACGGACAGGCACTCACCAACCAGGATGAGGACGCACACCAGCAGCGCGATGAGCGCACCGGGGCTCAGCGTGGCTGACACGACGTAGGCTGTGCTGTTGCAGGACTGGATGGCCCCATCGCTGTCACAGCCGCAGACGCGGATAGTCAGAGTCCCCGTGCTGCTGAGGGCTGGCGGGCCGCTGTCCACCACCAAGATGGGGAGCAAGTACACGTCCTGCTCCTGGCGATTGAAGCCCATTCTCTGCGTGTGCACCGCAGCCGTGTTGTCTGCAGGGAACAAGCAAACCCACAGCAAAGTCACTCCCGTAGCACTGCTGGCAGGACTCACTGTGAGCTCCTCCATGCTCAAGACAAACAGCAGTTGTTCATCTGCCAACTCCAGCAACCACCCGAAGAGGGCACGGGGCCTCTTTCCTCTCCATCACAGGGAGCAGGGAGGCAGCTCGTGGCTGCCCTGAAGCAGCCCGAGTGCCCGGGGGGGGTCAGCTCCGCTCCAATGTGTGCCCCTCTGCCAGGCATCTCGGGGCCAGCCTGCTGCCTCACCTACCAGCCTGCCTAGGGCATGGTGAACCTGACACAGGAGCAACAGCACGTGGATGTCTGAGCCCTGCTGACCAACAACGCAGTCAGAGCAGAGAGAGGGAAAAAAATTTTCAGAAGACCCTCAGAGTGGCACAGAGCAGGAACTGGCATAAAAATCAGCAGCTGACATGGAGACCAGAGTGGTGACATTGAACCTGCAAGAGCAGTTACGGCTTCCAAACCCGAGAGCCATGGGTGAAGGGTCCTGCCTCAGCCAGAGGAACCAATACCCCAGGATCCCTTGTAACTTCTGAAGGAGCAGGCAGAGCTCCTTCCAATCCTCCCAGCCGAGCCAGCCATCCTCCTCCCCATCTGCTCAAACCACACCCTGCTGTGTCCAGGGCTCAGCCGGCACAGCACAACCCATTACGATCCCATTACCCCTGCCACTTCATGGGACCCTCCAGGGCCCTGGAGCCAGAGGCGAACCCAAGCAGCAGCTGTGTCCAGATGACCTGGAGCAGGGAAGGGAGGACTGAGGAACAAGGACTGAAAATCAGCTCAGCCCCCTTCTTGTGTGTGCTACTCGCTGCCAGCCAGCAGCAGAGCGGGCAGGAAGGGATTGAATAGTTGCTGAACAATTGCAGCCAGATGTCACAAGTCGCTGCTGACTGTCTGTAGTCTTTATCTAATAAAACATAGGCTGGCCCACTCACAGCAAGGCGCTGCTGTCTACAGACTCTCTCCTCATTGCACCTGATTTATGCTGGACTGGCCCCTTTCTGTATCAATCAGCTCTTCGATCGGAAAAGACATCTATTCTAATTCTGGCTCTTGGGCTGCCTGCCACCACGGAAATGGCCGTATGGATCGGGTGCTGCACGGGAGCACATGGGGTACGGCGGGGACAGAAGGCAAGCCGAGAGCAGAGGGGCCGGCACGCACCAAGCCACGCGACAGCGAAGATCCTGCAGCCAGCCGGGAAGCGGGGCAGAGCCTGGTGGCACCACGCAGCAGCCCAGGCAGAGCACAGGGCCCACCTCCACCCAGGCTGCTCAGGGCTGGAGGCGATGCGGTTTGGCAGTATCTGCCAGGATGCCGGTGCTGAGCCCTCACCCTGTTCTGCCAGCACAAGCGGCAGAGGCATGGGTGACCTGCCCCCAGCGCTGCCGTCACCAACCCCAGCAAAGGCCAAGCAAGGGCAAGGCTGGTCTCCGCTTCAGGGCAGCCCGTGCCCCCTGTGCCGACACCCAGCCCGCCCAGCGTGCGCTGGAGCTGAGTGTGGCCGGGCGCAGCACAGCCGAGGCAGACGGGCTGTCTGTGCCCAGTGGGGAGGCAGCGGCGCAGGGGCGTGCGCCCAGAACAGCGCCCAGCTATTGCGGTGCTGAATATCAGACCTGCTCCCTACTGCCAGGCTTCTGGACTCAGCCCACCAGAGTTTTCTGCATTGCCAGAATGTGGCCACGTTGGTGGGGAGAGCTGGGATTCCAGTGCAAAGGAGACACGGAGAAAGTCACCTCTTCTGTTTCACCTGAGAGCACAGGTTTGCCTTGAAGAGCTCAGCGTGGGAAAGGCAAGGGCACCAGAGAAAAGATCACAACAGCCAACATCCGGAGGCTGCACTGAACGCCACAAGGGCAATATTCAAACCCAGATCTTAGTCATGCACACAGAACTGTGCTGCAGATCACCAGAAAAACTCTTCCTTTGGATGAAGCATCTTTTATCCATTAAGGGAGTTTTCCAGGTAACCTCACTCACCCCTGCTCGCAGCAGCAGGCTTCAGGTAGGCAATGTCCTCAGGAGCACAGAGATGGCAACAAGGCAAATGTTTGTATGAGTCGATCCGGGGACAGTTTGCCTCAGAAGGGAGATACTGCCTGCAGTGTCCACCCGCACGGCTGCAGCACCCAGCACCAGCCCACACTTGAGCCAGACGTGATCCAGGCGCTGCATTGCCCACAGCACAGAGCACAATCTTTCTGCACCACGCGTTGCCCAGCTCCTTTGTACAGGAGGCAGGGACCACGGACCCTCTGCCTGGGCACCACTTGGTCCTGCAGGACGTCTCCAACATGGCCAAGGCTCCTGGAGCTGCCTGTGGCACCAGCGCAGCAGCGGCTGGGCAGAGCTGCCAGGAGGAGCACCAGTGAGGCTGAGGCACACGCTGCAGCCTGCCGGCAGCAGAGCCTGCTGAGGAGCTGCCTATTGCCTACCAAGGATAAGCTAGGATTAAAAAAAAAAAATTTATGCTAATAATTTGCACAAAGGTAACAAGATCTCATTTGGTGCTGCTCCCTCAGCTTGCTGCAGCGTACCACGGAGATATAAATAACATTAACGGCATCATGTCAGCAAGAGGCCAGGACTAACTCCTAGCTAGCCCAGCTAAACGTAAGCCTCAGGCATCTGAATCCAATAGAGATGAAGCCACAGGAGAAATGGGACAGAACAACTCGCTGAGTGAGCAAGGTTCTGGCCCCCAGCCTCAGGAGGTTGCCTTTGCTGGCACCGCCAAACCAGCCAGGTAACCAGCCTGAGCCTGTGGTCAGATCCCGGCTCGGAGAGTCCCTGTGCACACAGCCCTGTGCCTCCATGAGCTGCTCAGCCCACCGCTGGCCCAGGCCTGATGAAACGCTGTGCTGGGGAGCTCGCCCGGGCAAGTAACCCTTCAGCGCGGCATAGACACAGGTGTAGCACCAGCTGCCCACTGCTCTAGAAATGCAGCATAATGCTGGTGACAGCCAGCCCTGGCTCCTCTTAGGGACCTGCCACAAGGCATGCTGTATTTTTAGGAACAGTTACCAGAAATCAATAGGAAAGACACATGTGCTTCGCAGAGTCAGCTTCTAACCTCAGCTGAGGCTGCTCAGACAGCCCATCACACGACTGAGCTCCCTCACCTCCTAGCATGGGAAGGAGAAATAGGTTCACTGCTGAACGCACAAAGTCAAAATAAAGCAGCTGCTACTTAAATACATCAACAGCGTGACAGACAGCTCCGCTCCGAGAAATCTCAGCTTAGCAAGGGGCTGAGGTCCTGCTCTGTGACCCAAAACTCCATGCTAGGAAGAAAGACAAAAATCCCAACTACAAAAGGCTATTTCAAGCAAACTATGTTTTATCTCTTGAATGGTTGACATGAGCACTTCCTACAGGAGGGAGCTCCACAGAAATTTTACGTCTACACTAAAGATGTTGCTCACCAAGGCTGCACAGCCAGACCCCAGTCTGGCAGAGACCAGCCCCCTCCTGGCACAGAGATGGGCTCCCTGCTGCCCACTCACTGTGCCCTCAGCTCTCCAGGCATCTGGGACAACTATCTTCTCTGTCGGGCGTTTACACCTGTAACTTGCAAACTTTCCCTTCCGAGGTGCTCCAGAAAAAGCAGTGCTGCTGCCAGGGAACATAGTATATTTGACCAGGGAAGTGAAGAAAAGTTTGCCAAGATCTGGGAAAATGTGCCCTAGAAAGTGCATCCAAAGCAGCCTCCTACAAAACAATGTAATTCCTCTTGGTACAGTTGTTTCTTTACATGCACCTGACCCAAGGCAGTTGCTTCAGGATGTGAGTCTTGGCATAATATTTGTATTGGCACAGCCTGAGTCTTGCAAAGAAAAGCCAGGCAAGCCTGACCCTGCAGCCTCCCATGTCTCTTCCTTGGTAGCAGCTTCTGGCTAAGTCCATTTTTTGGGGTCATCAGGGTGAGGACCAGCATCTCCAAAGAGATGGTACTGAATCTGAGCAGACGTTAACCCACAGCTTTCCAGCACAGACAAGTTTGAATCTCCACACTTAGGTTTTCCTGCCCAGTCCTCGCGAGGCTGCACTTTGTGTCATGGACACACCACTCCAAAGGTTGGGCCGTGTGTTCTCTGAAGCCCCAGGCCAAACCATTTACTATCGCTGCCATCTTGCTACACAAACTGACATCTCCTCTGCAGGTTTCTTGTGTCACCCTCTCCCTGACCACACAGTGATGTTATTCCATGATGCATCATATCACCTTGTACAATGGATGGGAGATGGCACCTCTACCTGCTTGAAGTGCAAGTCACCAGACGAGGCAGAAACCAAAGTCAATTGAGTGTGCAGGGACCCATCAATGCTGCTATAAGAGGAAAGTTTAGGAACACAACATACTCTGGTGGTAGTATAACACCACTAGGAATAATAAAATAATTAAATCTCTCAGACTCCCTCTGCAAGGGAGCTTCAGAGACAGAACAAATAAACTCTATTCATAACTCAATCTTGAACAGCACTAGGAGAGCAGAAGGGTACAAGCTACCTCCAATTTGGATTTCGAAATCCCTGCCTTCTCCCACGCACATCTGCATTCCCCTCCCCAGCAGCTGTTGTGCGGCTCCGGTGCCTGGGCACAGCAGCTCTGGGGATGTGCCACAACTCCTGCCCGGGCCTGCGGCCACGCTGCCACTGGAGCTGCCCCAAAGGAGCTGCCCCAAAGGAGCTGCCCTAGGCGAGTGCAGCTGTTAAGAGAAGATTCTGATTTTTCCCTTTTGCCTTTTCCTTCTCCCAAGTTCTCTGGGTGCCAGGCTACAGCATCACTGCTGCTCATTGGCCTCTTGCTCAGCTCCTGTGCAGATTCAGTGCTCTTTTTCACCACCCCCCCCTGCATCAGATCAGCATCTGCCTTGCTCGTACTGAGAACGGCATCCTTGCGGCACCGGAGGAAGCTTCCTCTGTCCTGAGGCAATCCTTGAATCCTAACATTTTGCTTTTAATTGTTATGATTTTCAGATCTCCTATCATCCACTACATGCTCTTAATGAGACCTGCAGAGAGTTCAGACATCTGCTTGCCTAGCCCTTGAGCTCAGGAGTCAGTAGCTCCATGTGTCACTCCATACCATCTAGCACCCCTTCCAGGTTGCTGGGCTTGGATGCTTCCTACCATCCCTTCCAATGCAATTAGCATTTCTTGGGAAAACATGATTTCAGGCTTTAATTGCCTTTGATCCTTCTGTAATCAATTTTCTCAGGCCAGAAAGACCCAGCAAAAGGCAAGCTGGGAGGCAGAGGATGGTGAATGAATTTGGAATGGCACCAACTGGACCTGGGTGAGGTCAGCTTTTCCAATTCTACCTCCTCCTTTAATTTGCTGGACATCTTTCCCCTGGATCACAGTCACGGTTTCCACACGTGACATTTATTCCTTGTCTGATGAATTAGGAAGTGCCTGAGCACTCCCTTGGACAGAGAAAAAGCAAGGCAAGAAAGATACCAGTAGGAACTGGAACTGTTTCTAAAAGCCTGACTGTAGCAAACCAGCTGTCATCCAGCACACGCCGTCTCCTGCAGGGTCACCTTTTGCTCTTGTCCCTCTGACCCGGAGCACCGGAGCAGAGGCAGCACCACGTGCCACCGGGAGCTGGTGAGCGTGGCTGCAGGTGTCACTGCAGGTGCTGTGCAAGGGCCATCCCCACTCCCTGCTCTCAGGGTCTGGGCAGGCGGCAGCAGCGTGACTGTCCCATGGCAGTGTCAGGCTGCAGCAGATCTGCCCTGTCACCGCTGCCATACACCCACTTACTGTCAGGTACTCCACAAGCTCGTCATCTGATGGACAGGCTGCCCCATCGCTCACCCTGGGCTTTCCCTAAAACCCTCGCAGGCTTCCCACCAGGAGCCCTGGGAGGGCCCAGGCAGTGTTCAATGTCCTCTCCTGCCCTCCTGTGCTACCCGTCCTGCCTCTGCTTCCCACCACGTGATGGGGCTCAACATTTAACTGGCTCTGGCTCTTTCTGCTTCTCCAGCCTCCTGCAGGGTCAGTTTTGCCAGTGTGGTGCCTGCCCCGAAGGGACCCGCTCTGCACTGTGGCCAGCTCGGACCTCAGGCACCTCTCTGGCAGCTCGCAGTGAACCTGCTGCTGGCCAGGGCCACCCAGGCTCCCCAGCCGCCAGCCCTGCCCCGGCTGGGTGCTCCCGCCCTGCCAGACGGACTGCAACGGGAGCATTCTGGAGCTGTGCTGAGGACAATCCTCCTCCCGAGGTGGCTTTCTGCTGCCTTGCAGAAGCCAAGGGAAGTAGGTGCAAAGTGAAAAAGAAGGATTTAAGCAAGAGCTTAGTGAATCCATCTGTGCTGACATCCATCAGTGTCACTCCTTGGCTGCAAAAGCAATATTTATAAATCACGTTTCAAAACTGGCTACAAATTTGTACAAAGAAACAGATGGGCTGGTGGTAGCAGTTTGTCACCACTGATATTTATATGGAGGAGTAGAGACAAGTGCAAGAGAAGTGGAACGCATGGGAGGGAGGCAAGGTGGGGACAAAGGAGGATGCAGCAAGGGAACCCACAATAGCAGGGGGCAAAGGTGAGTGCACCCAGGGTGCTCAACGGACTGGAGAAAACGGGTGGAGAAATCAAAGGGAGATGGCAGTAAAACACACACACATTAGAAACGAGGGGCTCCTCCATCTGCACAGGCAGCCGCCTCCTCTTGCTCTGGAAGACAGCATCGCTTGGCAGTTGGGAGGGTCTCCAAACACCCTCGGAATAACCCTGCAGCAACAGATTTGTTTTCCCAAGAGCAGAAGGCGGGAGGTGATGCCAGCTTTTACTCATTTTATGCAGTGTTGCACCACATGCAAAGTTGTGGGATCATTTAGCGCAAAGGATTACCCCGTGCAACAAGAGCCTCGTCCCACTCAAGAGAGCAGCAGCTCAGGAGGAGATGGCAGCACACGAGCCCATATCCTGCACCCTCCTGCCCCGCCAGCTCCTGAGCCGCTGACGATGAACCACAGCTGCACAAACAGGAGTGATCCCCACGCAGCGCCAGGCAGCGAAGCCCCTGCCACCACGGCCAGGTCCCTCCCAGCAGGCAGGCGGGTTGGCTCTGGCATCACTCCCTGGCCGCGGCAGAGTTTCTGGCTCAGAGCAGGGAACGCGGCCCCTTGGCGCTTCCAGAGGGGTCCGGGTAGGGACGGACACTGGGACGTAGCTCAGCACACTCCAGCACATTTCCCTAAGGTCCTTCAGAGAAAGCACAGGAAGTTAATCGCTGGGTGTGGGGCAAAATCTTGCGGAGGATTAAAGCTTGCTTACATGATAAGAAGCAAAGGTCTCGTGAACAGCTGCCCTGTGAGTGCAGGGGGAGGGACTGGGGTCAGGGACCTTTTTAGGACACAAAACAATATCAGTCCTTCTACAATTGTCTGAAGTCTTTTGCTGTGAGTTCCATTTTGACTATTCCTAATAATGCTGAACCAAACTGAGCAAGCAGGATTCTTACATCAGCAGAAGGCTCCTCTGATAAGCTCAGAACAAACTAAATCAGCCTTTTGACAGATGAAGCCGCAAAAACAGAGGCAAAAATGGTTTAAAAATAAAATCAAATAAGTATTACAATGTGGTCTGATGGCTTCCATCTGGGCTGGCCCCTTTGACAAGTAAGCGCACATCTGGCTGGAGAAGATGCCAGTATCTGCAAGGGTCCCCGCTATACTTCCTGCTGCAGTCAGCACTTAAATTCGCCCAAAACACCAGTCAAAAACAGGAGGCAGGCAGCCTGGTAACTACCTTTCTAGATTATTATCTTCCATGTAAACACAGCCTGACCTTGCATCCTCAAAGGCAAATGGCAGCCAGGGCTCAGCCAGCAAAACCTGCGCCACGTCCGTGGGTTACAGCAGCAAGTGGGGATCGAGTCACCGGGAGCTGCCCAGCCCAGAGATGCAAAGAACCCCAGAGGATCCCAGTGGAACAGCCGGGCTGCACTTCCGGAAGGACAGGATGAGCCTCAGGGCATGCAGAGGAACCGTGCCCCCAAGCCACCACTGCATCCCAGATAACCCACCACCGCGGAGGGCTGGCTGCTGCACTGCTCCGCTGCGCACTCCTGGGCTGCACGGGGGCACAGGCACTGCCCACCCGCTCAGCAGCCCCAGGATGACCCAGGCTCCAGGATTTCCCTTGGAGAGGGATAAATCATAATGCTCAAAATGGGAGCATGTTCATCTGTAAATCCGCATCATCTCCTTGCCTGCAGGCAGGTTACAGATTTCACATCAAGAAAGGAACTGAGAGCCCAGAAAACACCAAAGGCTAACCAGAGAGCACAAGAGGAGCTTTGGCCCTGTCTGCAGCAGAGAAGAAAGCTGGCAGAGCCTCCTCGAGGAAATGCAAACTGCTGCCTGACCAGTCCCATAATTTCAGGTTGGCAAGGAGCCTTGCAGAGTGCCCAAAGCATCCTGAGCTCCATCCAGGACAGACGGACCACAAGCCCGCAGCCCCATCTCCCTCCCCATGGCCACTCTGCCTGGAGGCTGTGGGACCGGGAAGGGCACAGCAGAGCTTACCCTTAATATCCAGCAGAGAAAAATGGTGGTTGTTGGTGGCTTCAGGTGCCAGTGTGAAGTAGAAACGATGGCCGCTCTGAGGCTCATCACGGTCCACAACGCTTATTGTGTGGATGAGCTGTAGGGAGAAAGCAGAGGTGAGAACCAGTGCTGCCTCCACAACCCCTCCCACGAGCCCCGCTGTCCCAGCAGAGCATCACTGGCTTCTGCCACAGTGAGAGATGAGCCTTTGCCCCTGTAGACAGGCTTAGCTGTAGGACACCATAAAAGTGGTTCCCAGCGTGACAGCAGCTGCATGGGAAGATGTTCAGGCAGAAGAAGAAGGCTGGGCAGGCTGGCACTGCTCCAGAGCGATGCTCACAGCACGAGACTGCTGCAGGCACTGATGGAGACCTGGGAGAAGGGCTGGGGGACACCCTCTACCTGGCCTGGCTTGGCATCCTCACACACAGCAGCTTCATAAGGGGTGGCGAGCTCGGGTGGATTGTCATTCACGTCCAGGATACGGATACGGAGAGATGCTCTCGACACTTGCGAGTGATTATCTGAAACAAAAAAAGCAATAGAGCTTCAGCAGGAAGTATCATCTACTGCTAGCAAGGAGCAAACCTTCCTCACCCATCTGTCCAGAGCCCACCGCAGCCACGCAGCTGCTGCCAGAGCAGAGCGTGGCACAGACCAGCCCCATGGGCCTGCAGAGCATCACTCAGCCTCATCACACTTGTGTTCCAGCAAAGAAACACAACTGCTGGGCAGTGTACCAAGGACTCCCCAAATGCTGCTGTTGGCCTGACCTACCCTTGGAAGAGCTGAGCAGCCCTGAGCAAGTCCCCACTACAGGGTCAGTCACCACTGATGAGTACACGTGCGCTGCAGCCAGACAGCGCCAAGAGGGGACAGCAAATTCAGATGCGTGAACATCACACCTGATTTGGATCCCATCCCTTACACCCCAGGGGCCAGCAGCAATGGCTGAGAGGCAAGTGAGCAGAGCCGGGATCTACAAGAGCTGGGACTGATGAAGAGCACAAGAGGTGATGAAGCCTGTTACATGCACCTCCACCGCGCACAGGTGATCGGGGCCAAACGCTCCCTGTTGCGGCGTGAGGCTCCTGCCCTGCACCCGGACCTTGCACACCGACACCAGCTTTTGCAACCCCATTAGCAGCTTGAACTTGAACCTAGCACCACCACGTGCCAGCTGGCACAGGGGGGTCACGCAGCAAGATCCAGGGCAGCCCTTCACCCTGACAGATGCCAGCCTGTGCCTCGCTGTCCTCCCTTGGGCACCCGCTGGTGCTGCGCCAGGCTTGTCCCGCACATGGGACCAGGATTACGCTTACAGTCCACCCACTGCGGTGCTGCTCTACCCCACACACGCGCTGCAGAGGTACATTGTGCCCTCGCTATAAGGTTATAGATCACTCTGGAGGGCCTGAAGTTTTCTGAGGCACCTCAAACACTTCCAGAAATGAGAACTCCCTCATACTCCATCTCCTTTGTTTTACTCAGAGGTTGCAACCGTGACAGACCTGATGCCTCTCTCCTCGCTTGTGCAGGAGCTCTGTTGCCTATTTGTCTAGAAAATTAATGCTGGCCCCTGCAGATCAGGTGGGGGAGGACCCAAGGGAGAGGAGATTTAGCGCTGCTCCATAATTAGCCAGGAACCTAAGCCCCCTCCCCAGAGCTGCCTTCACCCCGTTCTCACGTTATCACTCCCTCTCACCCAGAGCAGCTGCTCTGGTGATTAGATGGCTGCTTTCAGGGGAGGGAGGCAGAAGTCGTGACTAAAAGCCTGGAACCGTGTGTTATTTTAAAAGACATGTTGGTACAGTGAAATAAACTGCAATTGCTTTTGGGAAGAGAGAAAGGGGGAGGCAGTGGGGCGGAAAGGGATCCCAAGGGAGGCAGAGGGGTGCGCCTGGTGCCCACTGGGGCCACAAACAAGCAAAAGGAAAAACAGTTCGATTCCTGCAAGAAGGACAACAGCACCTCATCGCCACTGCCTCAGATGGATCACCATCCCCGCTGCTCAGCTCTGAAGCAAACTGGCACTGCCCTGGAGGCACTGATGGGAGAAAGACAGAAAGAGAAAGGAAGAAGAAGAGCCCAGGTGGAAGAAGAGCCCAAGAACCTATCTCTTCCCCTCCTTAACTGCAAACTAGAGGAGCAGCTTTTCCCCCGATGCCCAAGCCAGCTGCGAGCAGGAGCCAGTCCTAGTGCTGCTGAACTCCCCAGGACCTCCCGGCACGGTGTGTGCCACAGAGGCTCTATAGGACCAGGTCAGGACACTGGGATGAGCCTAAGCATGGCAGCTTCCCTTCAAGATCACCTCTCACAGCCTCATCAGGAAGGATGTAATCAGCTTATTTCAAGCTGGGCATAACCATAGGTTCTGTCCTCTTCATCAGCAAGCAGCTGCCAGGAGCTTTGCATGCTATGCACGTGAGTGGGGTCATCTACACGCCACGGCACAGTGCCAAGGACCTGTGCTGACCCCTCTGCCAGAGCCATAACTAACATCCCACTCCCCTGAGCACAGCTCAAAGCACAGTTGTCCTTTCTAAATGCACCCTGTCATAAAAAAATCCTCTCCTTTTGCTCCTTCCAAAATTGCTGAAGCCCGAGGCTCACTCTCAGTCCTGGCTCAGTGACAGGGTTAAAATTTGACATCTCCAGGAACATCAAGGTTAGAAATACAACCATTGCATTGTTGTCTATTCTTCCAGTGAGACACACGCTGGCCTCTTTTTATTTTGACTGTACCATGATGTATTTGAAGGTTCCTCAAACACTGTTTTTGTATCAACCTCCCTGTTCCTTTGAGCCGGTACTTGGTTTTATGGGTGGAAGGTATGAAAAATGGTTGAGTGTATTTGAAAAAAGTTACCTGCAAAACATCTCTGAAATATGTCTTCTGTAACTGTGTGGCATCAACTGAATTTATAATGGTCAGAAGTGGGATTAAGATGTTAGAGTATATAAGTGATGAAAGGTATGACGTGCCTAACTTGTGCAGACTTCACATCTGCAACACCAGAAGCTCTGGCCCATGCTTCCTCTACATGCACAGGCGTGTGCACGCACCCTGCACAGGCTCCAGCACACAGGAGCGCTCAGCAGGAAGAGCAGCAGGCGGGGACATACCGAAACGGGCCCAGGAAGGGCTCTGCCAAGCTGTGCCTGGGCAGAGGGCTGCACATGCCAGGCTGAGTGAGACTGGAGAAGAAAAAAGTCATCTTCCATTGCAGCGTCTCTCCTTGGTATTCCAGCTCAGCTGACTGACATGCAAATTAGTTTAATTATTTCTTCTTCTAAAATAAATTATATTTTGCAGTGGCTGCAATATGTTGTGTCAGGCAAAATTACATTCAATATTTTTAAACTAATTGATGTCAGCCTTGAGAAAACCTGATTGACAGCAGCGAGAAAACTAGGCTGCTACCTAAACGCTTTCCTAAATTAAAATTAAACATGCCGTTTTTCTGCATTTCCTTCAGGAGTTGGAATACTATTAATCTGAAAAGGCTGAGGAAAGAGACATGGAAAATACACAGAAGGGGGAGATGCTGGAAACACAGCGGTGCAGGATGGGAGCTCCAGGCTGATGACTGGCAGCTGTCTCTGCCAACATGAGCTGACTTATTTCAGAGCCACTGGAGCCTGCCGGGGTGGGGACCACAGTTCCACCCATTGCTTCCACGCCTGCACTTTCCTCCGTGCTACAAACAGGGCAGCTCAGGACGAGCAGCGAGCATGGGCCGGACCCCCGTGCCGAGGTACCGCTCGGTAGGGATGGGCAGTGCAGGGACAGGCAGTGCCCTGGCTGTGGAGCAGGAGAAACCAATCCTGCTGCATGGCCAAGCCTCAAATGCTCCAGCTGGATCTCCAGCCACATCCTAAAGTATTTTTTCTTAATTTAATTAACCGTGCAAGTTATCTGAACATGACAATACTCTTGTCTTAAATATTCAGATGCAAAAAGCCAACAACTTGTCCTCTCTCTCCCTGGGTTCCAGGCAGCTGGCTGCCTGTAGGACTGACACCAAGCTGCTCTGGGCAACCGCTCTAGAAAGCCAGAAGCTTTGCAGCAGAAGCGCATAGTGATGGGAAGGGATTGCCAAGATGCTTGGCCACCCTTGCCCTGGCAGGAAAGGGGGGGATCTGTGGTCACTGCTGTACCTACCCTGCCAGACCCTCACACAAACACTTTACGTGTTTACACTTTACGTGTTTACACCCAAACCTCTCCCGTGAGCCTCCAAATGCAACCATTGCTGAAGCATACACACTGTTCACACTCCTGCCTGCACAGGTAGCCATGTGGCAATACCACATGCAGAAAGGTGCTCTGGAGCATTCCCAGGGTCTGAAGCACAGTTTGAGAAAGCCCAGAGGACCATGGGCTGCTGTTTGTGGCTGCAGCACCTGGGGAGTCACAGCTCATGGACACTGTGTCCAACAGTGTCCAAACCACTCACTTCTGCGTCAAGACCAAATCCATACAATATTAAATTCAACATTTTTAGATTAGTAGGGAAGCCCAGAGAGGCAGGGGTGGAATTTATTCCTCACTATCTCAGCAAACTGTGAGAAGAAAATGCAGAACAGACCAGGATGGTCCAGCCTGCTTTCTGGCACCTGCGCTACGGCACGGCTGTGAAGCACAGGGTGCTTCTGAAGAGGTCAGCGTGGCTCCCTGACTGCGAAGCAGAGCACTGATGGCAAGGACAAAGCAGGGGTATGGCTCGGACACAGGTGACTACATCAGAGGCTGGAGCTGAAAATGTGGCTCCCAGCTGAGGGGAAGCAAAGAGGAGGCAGCAGTTAAGCCAAGTAACATATAAATGGCTCTCACCTCTCCTGAGTCCTGCCCAAACCCAGCAGCATGAGAGTCATTAAATTGCATCCAAACACAATGCTCTGATTAAAGCCAGTCTCCAGCAGGAAGATTTATCATCTCAATTACCAGCAGTGGACACAGCAGTCAAGGCCTCATCATTTTACATGAGCAAAGAGGAAAACAGGAAGAGAATCACTAATATTAGCCCAAGGAAGGTAAACAGCTTGCGAGTGAGATGAAGATTTATCTCTGGAAACGCTTGGCCTGGTCCCAGGCCAGATTTGCTGAACAGCCCCGTGCTTCCCGCTGGCTGCCACATTGCAAGGCCAAACATTCTGCTGGTCACCAGCCGGCTGGGGCCGCTCCTGCAGGGAAGCGCCTGCTCCGAGGGGAGATCTGCCCCTTGCTGCTCCGGCCCGGCCCAGCTGGGCACCTTCTGTGGCTTTTCTTACTGCTCCTCAGCTGCAAACATGCTTCCTGGTCACCCGCAGGTGGGCCGCACGCCCTGACACCATCTCTGCTGCAGCGGCACCGGGGTTGGAGGGGCAGCCCTTGCAGCGAGCTGCGCAAGCTAACGGACAGGCGAGTGCTGCCAGCGGGCACGCTGCCCACAGCCGCCGCGTCAAGCCCTTCTCCGGACAGTCCTGCCAGCTGGAGGAGGATGCAGGGAGCAAGACCTCAGTGCAACACACTCTGGGCTGCGTGCCCAGGTACCTGGGAGTGAGGGGTCCCCACACTGCTGGCAGGGAGGGGTGCTGGCTTCCCACCAGCCCTGAGGAGCTGGGACACCAGGCACCAGCCCAGGCAGTAGGACACCTGGTGGGCTCGCTCCATTCCTTCTGCAAAGCTCATATCTCACTGAGGAAAGGGGAAGAATATTTTACCATGAATCATAGAATGGTTTGGGTTGGAAGGGACCTCAAAGATCGTCTAGCTCTAATCCCCCTGCCATGGTAGGGACACCTCCCACTACAGCAGGTTGCTCAAGGCCCATCCAGCCTGGCCTTGACCCCTTCCAGGGACGGAGCACTTGCCTGTGCTGGAGTTGATAACGTCCCGCCTGGCCATGCAGCAGACCCTGCGGCAGCCAGCGGCAACCTGCACGCCCGTGGCCAACCCCATGGGGCTCTGCCCGCTGCCCCCAGTGCCAGACTCCTATGTGCCAGGAGGCACCGCATGCCAGGAGCTGCCACCCCAGTCGCACCAACACCGGTGCGGGGCTCCCAGCGCGCGCTGCGACAGCCGGTCCCGCCGCACCGGGCACGGCCCGACAGCTGCTGCGCGGCCCCGCGCCGGAGCCCCTCTATCACTTGGAAGGCTGTACCTTTACAACTGCCCTTTCCACCAGAGGATTCAGACAAATTGTACTTTAAATTCAATATCAGTCATTAATATTTCATGATTACAAAACAGTAAGGATAATGTCACTAGGAGGAATGTCTGGGCAGTTAAAATGGATGAGTCAGAGCTCACCGACGGGAGAAGTCAGAGCGCTGAAGAGTCTCCTCGGCTTTTGAAGTGATCCAGCCTGACAGGCTTCCCTGCCGGAGGGGAGCCGCAGCATTTACTGACTCGCTCTGAAATCCCAACCACTGCGTGTAAATATTGTCCTTCTGATTCTTGTCACCTCAAGTTTCCTCTGGCTGCTGAGCTGCGCTGCAATGCCGCGATGCCCCCCTCCTTGTCCGCTGCTGGCAGAGCCTCCTCATGGGGCCCTGGACGGGACACAGCTCTGCGGTGGGCTGCCTTCCTCCCGGCGTGCCGGGCAGCACTCACAGGGCAGGGCTCACAACATGGCACGGAGGCCACCCCAGCCTGCGGGCACCAAGCATCAGCACAGAGTGGGGCTTGGGACATGCAGTGGAGCCAGAGACATCCCCCCGTGGCAGCGAGGGTCTGGCCAGGGCCACTTCCCCCTCCTCTCCTGGGACAGAGGGACCAGGGCTCTGGCACCCCAGCCCTGCCAGAGCGGACAGCTGCCACCACAGCTGTGTGACCCCACGGCAAGAACTGATCTCTGGGGCCCAAGTCAGGCCCTGACCCGGCTCCTCAAACGAGAATGACATCTTGCTGCTCGAGAACAGGCAGAGACACAAGAACCAGAACTCCTGAGGGGTGCCTTGGAGCAAAGTCCAGGGAAAGCCCCTGCCCACAGACAGACGGCTCTTGGCACATGTCCGCAGATGTCAGAAGATGCTTTGCAGCCAACGCAGCTCCCTGGTACCTGCTGCTGTGGGGTGGCAGAGCACAGCAGGTCCCAGGCTGCCCTAGCAACTTGTGTATCCAAAATGCAGAAAACTTTGAAGAATATGGCAATGCCTTTCTGCTTCCCAGCATGGTGCCCCTTCTCCATCTTCAGGCTCAGAAAAAGGAAGAAGAGGGTGCACTCCCTGAAGCTCATGGGGCCAGATCCACCATCGTGCCAAAGCACTGCGCAAACACGATGGAGGGCAGCAGGATGCCCAGGACAGCTTCCTACCCAAAGCAGAACACCCATGGGGAAGCAAAGCCTCCCCTTTGCTGCTACTATTTTCTTTTCATTCCTCAAGAGGAGTTTATTCAGAGCTCCTATGAGCACCGGGATCCAGGTTTATTCTTTCCTTTCTTAACTGGGAAGAAAATACAAACAGAACTTCTGCTGGAAGCATCCACACCAGGCTCCACCGCCCCGCCACATGGAGGGAAGATAAACTAACAAAACCTCCAGAGCCAAAGCTGATCCTCCCCACTCTCCCAGCTGGGTGTGAGCAGGTTTGGCAATTACTGTAAATACAGGCTAAAGGACAGCACAGTTGAAAGAAGGAAGGGACCATCACCAGGGCTCTCGTGGGAGGGTCAGAAAGGAGCTAATTTCAGAAGGGGACAAAAGAGCTTCACCTCATCCTCTGCCTGAGACGTTTCCTGTTTGTGCAGGGTGAGGCCAGGTGCTGCAGCCAGATGGTACCAACACTGGCAGCATCACTGGTCCCTGTCCCCAGCGTGGGGGCTCAGGGGCACTCTGCCCCTGCAGACCCTCCCCACTGCCTTGTCAAGCCTGCAGCCACACCACAGGCAGGGAGACCAAGGAGGCATCCAGAGCCACAAACACAGCGTGCAGGCACATCCCAGCCGCCGTGGGCCCCAGCAGAAATGAGTGCTGGCAGCCAACTGTGCCACAGGGCTCCTGTTGATGGGGCATCCACCCACAGCACCTGGCGGAACTGGGGGGATGCAGGAATGTGAACACAGACCCCCAGGTGCCCCCGGAGCCGCTCAGCAGGTGTGAACGCAGGGAGCGAGCTGCACAGGGATGACTGGCAGAGCTGGCGCATAGATAACACAGATTTGATTAGTGTTCATCAAATATACCATTCGACCATGCTCCCTTGTTAATGCTCAAGTCAGGAAGAGTATTTTTAGGTTGTCTTGGGAGATGTCAGACTCAGTGCCACTGCATTTTTCTTTTTTTTTTTTTTTTCTTCCTCACTGTTGATTAACACTTGCATCTTGGTCACCTCCACAGCGAACACACCTGTATCTGCCTCTCTGCCCCACTCTGGTCCAGCACAGACTGCTCCACACACCATCCCATCTCACCTGCTTCCATTGCCAGGACAGTGATGTTGTGCCATCCTGCCGTCTCCCGGTCCAGGACCTTTCCTGTCACAATGGCACCCGTGTTGGCATCGATGTCAAAGATCCTCTCTGTGTCTGTGCTGCGGTCGATGGCGTACCTGAGACCAAGCAAAAGGGGAAACTGAACAGCTGGATGTGCCAAGCCCAACCTCACCATCAGCCCCAGGAGTGTAGGGTTCTAACTCAATAGGCTCTATATCACTATCTCCTCTGCTGCAGCGTGGTGCACAAAGGCCGTGTTTCTAGTAGGCTGCAAGCCCAGAATCCTCAAGTAAAATTAAAGTGTGGCTTTCAGTGCATAAAATGGAACTGAGCACAGACTGTGGACAAGGGGAAAAACCTGCTCTGATGGGAACCTTATGCACAGGATAGACAAAGCAATACAGAAATCATGGGCTGTAACTCCACTCACGACTCTGGGAAGCTTCTGAGCTATAGGATCAGGAAAAACAGCAACCCAACCCACAGGAGGGCACCCCTGCTTGAGAAGCCCACCTCATCTACCGCCCTCTCTCCTGATCCTGCCACAACGTCCACCCAAGCAAGAGAACAGCACAGCAGCCCATAGGCAGGCTGTGAACCAGACCTGCAGGCAACCTGAACTGCAGCTACAGCACTTACAAATGGCAAGGTCTTCTCTGAATCCAGATTGAACCTGTGCAACTAGAGCAAGAATTCTGTCAGCAGACAGCTGGGCAACAGCCAGCATCCCCACAATCAACACAGCACATCTTCTCTGAGATTTGCCCTCGATTTGGCTCCTCTAGCTTCAGCCTGCTCCAGCTGCTCAGCAGAGACCTTCCACATGCAGCTCTCATTCTTCTCCTTCAGCTGCTCCAGTGCTGCCCCAACAGCCTCTTCCCTGGGCAGCCCATCAACAGCCTACCTGCTCCCTGGGCCACCTCTGGAGAGCACAACTCCCACCTCCTCCCGAAGGGCAATGCCGCAGCTCACAAGAAGAGTCAGACACCCAGGTTTGGCCTTGTGCCTTAGCCTTGCCACCATGAGCCCACACAGCCAGTCCCAGTGGCATGTCTTGCATTTCCAACCAGTACACACGGCATAAAGCAAACTAACATTAAATCAGGGCACAATTAGATGCATGGTCCTTGGGGAAGGGACTGGAAGGGAAGCCCAGTCCAGCTGAGGCTCTCAAGCACAGCCGTAACACAAATAAACACCACCACTGCAATCAGAATTAGAAATCCAGAAGGCCTACAAATCACAAACAATACAGCATAATGTTATTGTGTACGGCATCTTTCATACGTGCTGCATCCCAGAGCGCTTCCCAGAATTAAATAATACAAGATAGCAAAGAGTACAAAGGATAAATTACCAAAAAGAGGGCTGTGAATAAATTAAAGCCTTCAGTCACATGTTCAGCAACAGAAGGAAGATAAATGTAGGGACAAAGCAAGCTGGAAAGCTGATGAGACAGGACAGTACTGAGAGGCCTTGTCAGATGAGAGGAGCAGAGCAGGACAGGGTCTCAGAAGCCTGTTCTCTAGAAGCACGTTGAAGGCAGTGGAGGTGCTCTGCACGCTGCAGGGTGGCTTCCTCCAGTCCTCCTGTCTCACCTGGCACAGTCCAGCTGTGGTCTGGGGTCCATCATCCACATGGCTCACAGTCGAGGAACACCAGCTCATCTTCTGCATGCAAGGATGACTGCTCTACACAGGGGCATCAATGGCCTCCATGCCTTTGTGTCCCATGCCCTGGGGAGGAACGACCTGCAGATGAGAGTGCCTCTCGAGTGGCACCTATCCACACAGCCAGGCAGCTCTAGCTCTGATGGAGGCACATCCAAAGGCATTTCTACGCTGTTCAAACAGTACCTGGTTATACTTCCTAGCTCTCTCCCTTTCAGACAGACCGGGGAATGAGAGAGAAAATGCAACAGCACTTGCCTGTAGTTAAGGAAAAATGTTCAAAACTCACTAAATAATTGCATCTGTGCACATGCAGAGTCCACCATGTTACCATGTTCTGCACCGACGTGGGTGGCTTCCTCCCTCCTCTCTCCTCACATCTAGAGGCAATGGGGATAGTGCTGCACAAATCCAGGTACAATCCCAGGCATCTCTGAACCAACTGCCAGGGAATTCCAGCCATCCTGCATTTTCTGCCCCATCTCCCAGCTGGAAGCAGTCTCCCCAGGCATGTAGCCATCTCCAGAAGGAGCAGTGACACTGCCCTGGCACGCGCCGCAGCCTCTCATCTGCTCTGTGCTCGCTTGCTGCAAAGGGAAAGGAGAGGCCTGGCCACCCTGACTTGAACATATCAGTCCAATGCACTGCTGGAAGGAGGAACAGAAACTGGGATGACAACACCTAATATCTCTCCAATAGCATAATTGATGCATTTGCAAAATTGCTTCCATTGTTCTCCCACACCACCTTGCCTCAAACATGTCCTAGCTGCCATTCCTCTTTTTAACACTGTTAAAAGTTCGAGATGCTGCTTCACTCTTCGTACCGGCTTCTCAGGTAAGCACAGGCCTGTTTTGTTCACACTCGCGTCACTGCTGCATAAACAGAGATGTCTGCAAAAAAATAGCTACGCAGAAAAACCCAGTTAGTGATGGGGGACACCATTGAGCCTGGAAACATCTGAGGTTCTCTGCCTGCGTGGCCAGAGGGCAGAGGCTGGTAGGGAAGTGCTCGGTGTCAAGTCACTGATAACCTTTTCTTATGCTTCTAATTGTTTTGCTGCTAAGGTTGTCTCCTGTCACTTCCAAATTGACTGCTGAGGACTGCCTGCCTGCACCCTGTGGCAGGGCACAAACCAAACCAGAAATCTGACCCCTTTGTCACCACTGTTGCAGAGAGCTGCCACCTTCTTAACACCACACCAGGGGAAGGAGACAGCTCCGAGCGTGGGTCTGTAGCTCTCTATCTGCACACAGTGCTGTGGAGGCTCTGGAGCACTAGGCTGGGGACAGAGGAGGCACAGGGATGTCCCTCTGACCTGCAAAGCCACAGCCTGCTCAGAGCTGCAGATAAACCTGTTCCACACTGCTCTACACAACAACAGACCTCACCTTCCAAGAGTTTATAGCTAAACCTGTGCTAGAGCAGCTAAACGAGAAGCCATCCACTGCACTGTTTACATCATTTTCTGCAATATGATCTTTTCCAGCCCAAGTCTGCGCTGACCATCACAAGCCACTTCACCTCTAGTAGTCCAGCTTCATATTCATCTGTCCCACTGAAGTCATTCGGCGCTTCTCATCTGGGAAGAGGTAGTGATTAATCCCTGGGTCCTCAGAGACTGGACATATGCTCCTTCCTCCTAAAGCTGGCCGGAGCTCTGTGTCTGGAGCCGCAGTGCCCAGCTCTGATTGGCATGCGGACCTTGTAATCCATTTTCCTCTCTTCCTGCTGGCACTGCCTGTTGGTTTGGATGTTACAAGTGACTGTTTAATTTAGACAGCTTTCTTCGTGCTCATCTTTCTCGTGAATGCATTTCTCAAGCAGTTTGTTTCAGTTCACCCCCTGAATGTAACAAGGAGCACATTTTATGCTATGTGTTTTGTTAATAGGGAGCTTTTCAAACGCTGTGTGAAAAGCTTTTTGTTGTGTTTGTTTTTTCCTCCTCTCCCTTTTGTGTTGAAGCAGGTTGTAGTTCTTGCTGTGCTGTTGGAGTCTATAAAATGCCCATGTCCAACACGTGTCTGTGGATTGGTGAACGCCAAACAAGAATATCTCTGAGAACCTTAAATCCCAGGCAACATCTTCCCAGTGCTGATAAAGCCTAGAATGCACACAATCAGAGCACAGGCTCCCACTGCAGAGAGAAACAAAAGGCTCCCATACAAGCAGCCTCACATACACAGACAGTCTATCACTGTATTACCTCATACAATGGCTCGGCTGAGAAAAATTGCACTACACCCAGGAAATGTATAGCTAAAGCCAAAAAGCCAACTGGAAACTAAATTCTTTCTGAAAAAAAAAAGAGTGGTTCCAGCTTTTGTGAGGCAACAAACAAGGAAAGCACCAGCTCTTTAGAAAAGCATTTCCTGCCCATCGCACGGAGGGTTTTTGTGCTCCCACCGAGAACACGCGCAGCCCCTCTGCCGTGCTGAACTTCAGCTTGACTCCCTGCTCCACAGCATCGGAGGGACCGTGGCCCTCTGAGCAGCCACAAGCTGGGGCTGCTCACCCAGAGAGATGAGGTGCTCTTCGGGCACGCTGAGCCCCAACTTTCCTCCCACCTGGGCAAGCGCTGCCAGGGGCTCTACATCCATACAAAGCTGGGAGAGGGGCAGTGAGCAGTGCCTCAGGGATGCCTCCTGAGAACAGGGGAGTCACACACCCCTTCAACCCTCACGTCTTCATAACAGGTCACTGGGTGATCCAGCCCAGCTCATCTCCCACCCCACGTGGCCACATCCTTGTGGGATGAGTGGGTTACAGGAGGGCAAGGGAACACCAGGCTGAAATGTGCCTCCAGCAGCTGCTTCAGGCTGGATGGTGCAGCAGGAGCTGCACAGCCCTCTGTGTGCTGGCCTGGGGATGGAAACAAAGAGCCAAGGGCACCTCCTTTTCCATTTGGCTAAAAATACTTCCCAAACCTTGTTATTGGCAGCTTGGTGTCAGCAGGACCTGGAAACGCTGACAGAGCTGATTTTTGCTCTGCTGTTTCTGACAATCCTTGTTCTTTCCTGCCTCAAGGGGAGAGCACATCTCATTGCGACAGAAGGTTGTGGCTCTCCCCTATCTGCAGGGCAGAGCCAACACACAGACCAGAGTCCAGGAGACATCAGCCACTGCAGAAGCACAGCCATGTCTTTGCTTCCAGCCTCCAGCGGGTGAGGATCAGGAAGTTAAAGGGATCCACTGAGCTGCTGCAACATGAAAGGGTTCACACCAACTTCAAGGAGCTGAGGATCAAATACTGGCCATACTGTCAGGACCAGTTGCTCTCTAATGTATCAAAGGTGAAGTACAAGTGCTGGCTCCTTGTGACTGTACCATGGAGCGGCACACTTGAAATGCGAGGTGACTTACTGCTGTCTCCTGCTGACCGGTGAGTGTCACATCCTGGCAGGGTGCCGCAGGATGCCTGCATTAATGTTTGTGCACCACTTTGAAGCTGTGAACAGCTGCCTACACAGCAAAGGATTTTATTAAATTACCTGGCTAAGCCAGAGGGCAGGAAAGCAGGAGAGATCCAACAGCACCTTCCCCTTGCACTGGTGACACATGGGTGTGACCAATATAAACCTGCATCTCCACTTGGTATGTGCTAAGATGGCTGGGAAGGTTCACCCACCCTCAAGGGAGCATCACACAGGTATGGAGCTGCCACTGCTCATGACAGCAGGCTCTGCCAGAACAAAGAGCAAAGAGATGGACAGAGAGAGACCAAATGCCACGGGGGAGCATGGAGGACGCAGGATGTGCTACCTGCCAGGGATAGCTGGAGGGAGGACATGTATCTGAATGCATCAACCCTGACAAGGGAAAACACATTGCAATTCCCAAGCTGTGGCAGATGCCTGGGAGTCCTGTTGGCTGGGCCCTCGTGCCTGAGCATGAGGCTCTGCCTTGTTTGGCGTTAAGCTGGCTATAAGAGAGAGACTCGTGTAGCAAAGTTTGGGCTCTAACCCTCCTGCTCCTGCAGAGTGCTTGAATCTGCTTCTCTATGCTCCAAGTCCCCATCACCTTCTGCACAGCAGTAGAAAGCTTCCCTCCACTGCTTTCTTTTGTTCTGTCTGCAAACAATGCAACAAGCTCCACAGGGAAGCAGCACAAAGAACAAGAAAAAAATAAGAATAAGAATAGTTCTGTCCCCAAGGCCCTCTTCCTACAATTACAGATCAGAAGGTAAAAAATCCATGTTCGTAGCACTGCTAGCAACAGTCAAGTGAAAAAGCACATGTGCACATGTACCTGCACACACAGGTAGGAAGACTGCGAGCTAACAGTCGCACGCTTAGGGCAGGCCACAAAGAACATGGACGTGTAGCCTGAATGGAGATCGTAGTCACAGGACAAGGTGGGCAGAGGCTCTTTGAGAATACATCCACCAGACAGCACTGACTGGTGAAAGCCATGCAAGGCTCACACACAGAGCTCTTGGCATGCCAAGGTTGATTTCATTCACCCCAAAGACAACTTTCAGCATCCAGCTTTGTGACACAATACTCTCCGCTTGCTGCCAGGCATCTACAGATGGCAGCTTTCCATGTGTAAATTATTTTCTGAGCTTTCTAAACACCTCAATCTTCATTTCCATGAAGATCAGAAGCTACCCCTCACCCCACCTTGAACCAGTGTGCTCCCTGCGGCTGCACAGTGCTGGAGCTCAGCACCCCAAGCAGTCACACAGAGACATCATTGAACAGGATCAGCACAGTAACTGAGCCCTCCCTGGCCACATCCTCCTCCATCCACATCCCTGTCTCTGCTGCGTCCCAGTTTGTGGCTGCCTGGGATGGGCTCCCTACAGAGCTCTCAAACGCAAAGCCATCGCTGCTCATTTGAAGCGAGCGGCTGTGTGCAAGGTGCCTACAGCCCTGCTGTCACCTGGCACGAGAACACACATTTCAAGGAAATTTTCCACACATTGAGGATGTTTTCTGAACACCAGCTTTTCAACCCAACTGTTCGTGACTCAGGCCAGTTGGCAGAGCCAGAAGGCTGCTTTGTGCCTTAGGTAATAACAATTTAACAAGGTAACAATCTCTTTAGCCACAAATTAAATGGAAATGGGAAATGTCCTGTGCAGATAAGCTGCTGCCTGGATTATGTCCTCTGCCCAAATATAAACTCCTCTGATCTTTCATCCCCATGCACACACAGCCAACCTGTGTCTCTGAACCTCCCAAGCCTCACCTCATCTGTCAACCTTCATCGCTGTCCTCCTGCCATTTCTGGTCACTCGTCTGGCCTGTGTCAGGCACCATTGATTGCAGGTGCCTCACTGTCAGCAGCAAGGACGTGCGAGCGTCACCCAGCCTCCCTGACACTCCCTTGCCACTCACAAACCCATTGCTTGCAGTGACGTATCTGTCATGTGTGAGGTGGCTGCTCTTGCCTGTCTGTTGCTTGTGCACAGGCTGCCACTCACCTGCCAGCTCCCTGTCCAGTAGGACACACTTACATACTCAGCCACACGTGCAGCACTTGTCACCTTCACCTGCACTGCCCCATCTCCTGTCATCACCTCCCCTCTGCCCCAGCCACAGCCACAAGCCCTCCCCAGTTACATGTGTCCCTTGCTCCCCACTGGAAGGAAGAGGTTTAGGTGGCTACTTCACCGGACAGGATGGTTCGCTGTGTCTGGGTCAAGGGCGGTGACCACCCCCACGACAGAGCCAACATGTGCATCCTCCTGGACCTCCATCAGGTTGGAGGGGGGACGGAACTCAGGGGGCTCGTCGACATCCAGCACTGAGACTCGCACAATGGTCTGGTCCCGGAAGGTGCCCAAGTCCACAAACCGCGGGTCCACAAACTTGTTGAGGGCCTCCACCACGACAGTATGTACTTTTCTGGACTCATAGTCAAGAGGCTGGGACAACAGGAGAGGGTTAGCTGTACTCTGCCCGAGGAGCCCCCCACAGCCCCTCCCTTCACTGGGGACATCAGGGACACTAAAGCCACTGACTGCCCAGGCAGCACCTCTGCGAGAGGCTGGGAGCTCGTGCGCTGCCCTCCCACTGGCAGCACCCACAGCGAGGGGGGCAGGAGGAAGAGGAGCCTCCGACCGCTCCCAACAGGGCGTCCAGGCTGCAGAGGGTGCGGGCAGCCGGAATTCACTGGGAAGACATCACACTGTGTGCTGCAAAAGCGAGCGGGTTCTGATCATTAATCACCCTGCTATTATTGCTACAGGGGAGCGAGCTGAAAGCAGCGGCCTTGGTGAACAATCATTCTTTCTTGCCTGCATCAAGTGTTTGCTTGATTGGTTTTGCCACCAAAAGCAGATACAGCCAAAGCGCTGTTGGTCAGGTACAGGAATTTGGTGGCTTATTTATCCCCTAGCAGGTGCCACCAGCGACAGCTGGAAGCACTGGTCTGGTAGCCCTGGGCAGGGCCCACCCAGGCTTGTGTTTTGCCGGCCAGCTCTTCCTGCCCTTGCTGCTAGAGTGGCACTCAGAGGAGCATTTATTTCAAATGCAGCAGCAGGAGCTCCAAAAGATCTCCTAGAGATCTGTGCCCTCCCTACCCGACCACCTTTCCTCATCTCTCACCTTCTGTACCGTGATGACAGCCTCTTGGGTATTGCTGTCCGTGGTGACTTTGAACATCTCCACCCCTTCCTCATCCTTCACCTGGTATGTCATGTCCGTGTTCTCCCCGACGTCAGAGTCCTCTGCCTTCACCCTCCCGATGGCGGTGCCCACAGGCGCTGTTTCAACAACGCTGAACTGATACATCTCTGGAGAAGAAAAAGGCACTGGGGTCATTGCTTCTGCCTTTGAACCTCTCCGGCCTGATACCACCCTTTCCATACCTCCCTGGGGACACCCTTGGCCTACAAGCGCAGCACAAACTCTACCCGTGTCTACAGTCCAGAATGTTCTCCGAGGAGAAACCCATACCCCAGCCAAAAACAAGTGCTGAGGGAAGATAATCGGGGAGCACTGATGTTCCAAGGTACCAGGTGAACGAGGGCTGATTTCTCTGTATGGACACTGCCCAGCAAACAGTGTTCTCTGGTTCTTGGCAGGCTTCAGCATTTCCAGTTTCTAGGAGATGCAGCTAAAGAGCTGAGCCCCCTCCGGCTGCAGCACCTTTTCTGGTCTGCCAGCCTCTGCAGCCAGTGAGCGCTGCCGAGATTGCTCAGCCTCTCTTCGCAGCAGGGTCCTTCACCCTCCTCCTCTGCGGAGAGTCCCAGACAGGCCCAGGCATGAGCCACAGCCACGTGGCATGAGCCACGCAGTGACTTGGAAAACAGCTGTCCGTGACAACACTGCTCTCTGTGAGCTGGGCAGTGTCACCATGGCTCACCTGGGGCAGAGCGTGGCAAGCTCTGATGCAGCAGCCGAGAGCCCAGTCCCTGCCCAGCCTCCGCCCAGCCTCCCGGGGATGGGCCACGCTGTTCTCCCCCAGCGCTGCTCAGAGAGGGGTCAGGAAGGCACCAGCTCTCTCAGGAAAGCACTCCCAGGACTAGCTCTGGGAGCAGGGGTGCTGCCCAGGGCTCTGTCAGGGCAGCTGTCCCTCCGTCACACTGCCAGGCAGGGACGCACCTAGACCTGGGCAGGGAGCCGTGCATGCTGCAGTACCCTGGTGCTGCTGCCCTGCAAGCAGACATGTGCCAAGCTGTACTGGGAGCTGAGCTGCTGTCCCACCACCCACAAGGAGCCAAGATTAGGACAAGGGCTGGTGATGACCCCCAACAGCCGTCAGAACTTACTCTGAGGGAAGCGTGGTGGGTTGTCATTGACATCAGTGACTACGATGGTGACTGTGGTGGATCCAGACAGGCCACCCAGCTGTCCTGCCATGTCCGTTGCACGGATCACCACCTCATACCGGTCCTGTGTCTCACGGTCCAGGTCAGCCACAGCTGTCCGGATCACACCTGGAAACCAGGACAGCATGAGCACAGGCAGGTCACAGAGCACCCACAGAGTCACAGATGGGGTGAGGCTGGAATGGGCTACTGGAGACCACCTCATCCAAGCCCCAGCTCTAAACAGGATCAGCTAGATCTCCCAGCCTCTCTACATATAGCAGATGCTCCAATACCTCACCCATCTTCATGGCCCTTCCCTGGACTCGCTCCAGCATGCCCTTTTCTCTCTCATATTTGGCAGCCCAGAACCACACATAGCACTCAGGTCAAGTCACCAGTGCTGAGTAGAAGGGACAGACCACCTCCCTCAACTGCTGCTGAGTCTCTTCCTAATGCAGCCCTACTGCTGGCCACCTTTGCCATAGGAGCACATTGCTGGCAACAACAACCAACATCTGCTGGGTCCCTGTACAAAAGGAAGTGAACCTTTTTGCAGCCTTCACAGAGATCCCACATGCAAAAGCTGACTGAGCAGAGAAAAGGGCTCTGGAGAGAAGAACAAGCCCAGGGGGTTGTCAGCCAGGCAGAAACCTCCTGAAAATCGCCCCAAAGCCCAGGATGGCCACAGGCCCAACCTGATCCCAGCAAGTCTCTGTAGCCGATTCACAGGCATGCTGCATGAAAGGTTCCTGACTGCTGCTTCTACTGCAGGCTGCCAGCAGCTCTGACAGGGTTAAACTCCAGCTCAGAGGAGGTTTGTACTTCTCTCCAGGGAGGTCAGGAGCAAGGTGAAGACTTGATGGGGGCCAGAGGCACAGGAGCCAGAGGACTCACCCAGATGCGGGGGCTGCAGCAGGGCCAGCCTCAAGGTTTGCTCAGCAAGGCTGTGTAAAATCCCGGGCTGAGTCACAAAACCCCTTTGGCACAAATCTGCAACAGCCCACTTCTCCTGATCTGTGCTCGAAGGAGCCAGGCTTGCCACAGCATTCCTCCGCTATGTGGATGCTCCAAGCCCAAGCTCCACTTCACAGGTGCCTTGTGGCCCAGGCATGCCTGGAGGGTCCCCTGCTTGATTTGGAGAATGAGGAGGACACTGCATTTCCAGAAGTCTGTCTGCACAAACCTCCTCATTTTCAAGTGTCCCTCTAAGTGAAGGAGCCCAGAGATGACTAAGATGCTGCATCAGGGGCTGTGAATGCACTAGAGACCATAAAGCTTAACTAAACGTACAGTGTCTTGGTGCCTTTTATGAAATGAAGTCTCTTAAAAACAAGTGCTTATAGGTCTTCAGTAGTCATCTGGTCTTGGGGGAAATGACCAGGACTAAAAAGCAAAAGGAATGTAAAAGAAGAGACAAAGAGTAGTAAAACCCAGAAAACACTGTGAATGGCAGAAGTTACAACTTCTTATGTCACCCAGGAGTGTCTCATTTACATGGAAACAAAGCAGAGAAGAAAGAAAGAACTGGCTCTGCCCTGAGGTGGCACCAGGGGCATGCATGAGCGCATAGATGGATACACGGTCATTAGTGGCACATTTCCAGTCCCGTGGTACCAGCAACACCCCACAACAGCTAAGAACCAGCTGGAAATCCCCTCCAGCTCAGTTTCTTAACATTCCCACAGATTTAGACATTATGTTTTTTGTAATTGCTCTCTCTTCCAGGCTTTTCTGTTTAACCATTAGCTTTACCTCCTCCTACTGCGAGCTGCAAAATCCATCTTAGCCTTGTTTCACCAGTAACTGGCTGGTGTTAGGGAGGGTGCTGGACGGGAGCTGCCTGGCTGTGCGGTGGGAGTCCCCAGTGAAGGGACCCAGTCTGGAGGGAACAAGGAGCTCCTCCCTTGCCAAGCAAAGGGCCGAAAATCTGCCAGTTGCAGCTTGCAAGACACTTGCTGACATGCAACAAAGTGAGCAATGGCAGAGCATCGCAGCCATCCAAGGTACCTGGCTCCAGGCAGACGCTTCTGGGAAGCCTTCAACACAACCTGAGCACAGTGAAGGGGAGAGCTGAGTGCCAGCAGACTGCAAGGAGACAAGGTGTGACTTCGGGGACATGCATCAGCCCCCCACAGCCAGCAGGTTCCCAGTTTCCCGGTTCCTGTGTCTGGTGTGACCTTGTGCAACTCCTGACATTGGCCGTGGGTGGACAGCTCACACCGAGGGGCCACTGGCTCTGTGGCCTAAAGGCAGTCAGAAATGCCACTGAGCTGGGAGGATGAAATTCCACACCCCCTCCGTCCTTGCATGACATTACAGGTGCAGCAGGAGCTGGCAACACTGTTCTGGAGACATTTATCTCTCCTTGCTTTCTGAAACTAGCAATTATTCCAACTATTACCGTTGTTAGGATTCATTATAAGGATATAACCACTGCTTCAGATCCCTGCAGTTCCCCAGCTCTCATGGATAGGCACAATTCCACTTAGCTTCTCTTGACTCTGTCATTTCATTTCTGTAATTGCATGGACTCCCACTGCCTTCAGCCCCGTGAGTCAAGAGGAGGCTCTGTCTCACCCACCATGTCTCAAGCACTTGCAGCATCTGCCTGTTTACACGCTCTCAGCCCTTCTATTGCTTGATCACCAAGGTCCACACTCCTGGTCAGAATGAGGGTGAGACACAGCATAAAGCACTGCAGAATTCCTGCTAGGGAGCATCCCAACCCCACCATGGGAAGGCAGTGGGTGCTTACCCTGTGATGGGGCCCAGGGTCTCCACTGGCTCCCTCATTCATCCTGAATCCGTTCAGAGGAAGCCATCCAACCAGGAGTCCCACCTGTCCCAGTGCAATGTTCCGGACTCTCACACCACCCCACCACATCCAGAGGGGCTGAGGGAGCACCAAGAAGGTAGCGATGAAGGCACCTCCAGCACACGTCCCAGCAAGAGCTGGAACCTCCCATCTGAGAACAGGCAGGACTGGCCTTGTACCAGCACCCAGGGCTGCACCAGACTGGCCTCAGCTGGCCACGCTTATAGGCCTCTCCTGCCACTCCACTATGAATACAAAACCATTATTTCTGGGCAAGTACTATCTCATTGAAATTTAAGCAATTCTGTTAATTAACGGGGTCTGAAGCATTTTCTAATGAAAATGATTCATGTCAGCACAATAGTGATGAATTGGGATGAGAGGGAAAAAGCTCATGCATTCATCGAGGCTGTAATGACTTAACTGAGCTGCTCGTAATGATATAGCTCATAATACGCCATGCAAGATGGGAGGAAAGTGCTCGGGCACTTCCCAGAACACCTCCAAGGTCACCCGTCCCAGTGGGGAGCAAGTCCAGGCTATTTGGCACATGCGCAGCAGGGCAGACAAACAGCCCCAGCTGGCTCTGGTTCTTCTTGTGGCACAAGGCAGACAACATCCTTGTCTTTGGCAGGGGTGCAGACTGTGAGCAGAAACCACCTCCTGCCGAGATGCTGCTTGTCCAGTCCATCCTGGAAAAGGCAGGGTGTGATGCAGATGAACTGCCCCGTGCCCCAGGAGCAGGATTGTCACCGAGAAAGCCGCTCTCCCTAAAGCTGCACAGGCCACACCAGGCTCCTACCCAAGTGTCAGGCTGGTTTTGTCTTGTAGGCTGAGGTGCTGCTTACCATTTGGCAGTGGCCTGGACAAATCAGGGTCTCCAAACACACTCCACACCAGTTCCTTGAATATGCCACTATGAGTGTTGCCTTCAACACTCACCAGTAGCAAACTTGCATGGTCCCATCTCCTAGAGCCAGGATAGCTTCTGCTCCCAAATCCTGACCCCCAGGGACTCTGCAAAAGCAGCAGCAAGTGATGGTGAGCAGACTTGTTCTCCGGGCACAGAGACAGAAGAGGCACAGACCTCTGCTGCTGTGTGTAGAACATGGAAAAGTCCTTGCTGTCATCTCCCAAGATTTACCTTCTTTCCAGCTAGAAGAACTGCCAAACTTTGTCTTTCCCAGACACTGCTAACAAAGCAAGAACAACCTCCAGCTCAGACTCATCTCCCCAGTTCTTGTCAGCATCTGTTACAGTTGAATAATACAGACACATGGTGGCATACCCTCTGGTACAAGGCACATGTGGCTTTCCAGCACGATCCAGATTAATCAGTATAATTACCAGGCAAGGGGACACCTACAGCATCACAAAAATACCATCAAATCTGCTCAAACAGCAGATACTCTTTGGGTCATAAAAACAAAGCAGGACAAAGCACTCAGCAGGTAACTGCCCTCCAGGAATCCCATCATTATGGGCTTTTCTCTGCTCTCAGATAATTCTAGCTCACATGTCCACATCCTCAGAGACCCTCTAGACAAGGCACCTTCCAGCTGAGGGCAGTCAGAAGTAATCTGCTCCCTGCCACAAAGTGCAAAGCCAGAAAGTCTGGCAAGTGATGTACATGGATGTATCCTCAGGAGGTCCCTGGTCCCTGGTCCCAGACAGCGCAAAGCTGTCTGTCTTCAAAGGCAGATGAGAATACTTAGGGCCATGTCCAGTCAGGTTTTGAGTATGTCCAAGGATGGAAATGCCACCTTCATGGTGACACATTTTCTCTTCTTGCCATTTGTGTCTCTTTACTGTGCATGCCTTAGAAGAGTCTGGATCTGTCTTCTCTATTCCTTCCTATTTAGCTGGATATAACAGATTCGCTCCTTCCAGCAGCTTGGTCAGTTAAAGCAAGCATATCTCCACCTCAGCCCAGAGGTAGCAAGGCACCTGCCAAATAGACCGCAGATTTCTTACCTGTGCCCACACCTCCCTGCAGGGACATGGAAATACCAATGTATCTACCAAGACACAAGCACTGCTTGAGGCACACATCCTGGAGGAGGCCAGCCCACTGAAGATGGGGTCTTAGCCCCAGGAACCAGCACTTCATCCATCCTATGTGCACAGACCCCACAAGGGTCAGGAGGTTCACGGCTCTTCAGCAAATAAGGTACAGAGCTGAGATCCAGAAATGGAAACATTATGGTTGTATCAGCATAACCAAGCTAACTAAAATTAATTGGAAAGGTGCAGAATCACACAACTATTGTGGCTGAGGGATGCTGCAGCCTGTAGTTTTCCAACACAGTACCTTTCACAGTGGGTGGCCAAGTCCTTTTCAAACCAGCGTGCCCTGTAGCTCCTGGGGTAGGACCCACAGAGACGGTAATTGCCACTGCTCAGAGGGGAGAATCGAGCAAGGGCTTGCTCCTGGATGGAATCAGCCTTGCCCATGCCTGTGTAGAGGCAGCAGTGCCCTGGGGGGAGGCACCCGCAGTGACCTCTGACACACAGGCCAGCACACTTACCCTTCCTTTGTCTCTTCTTTTAGGGGATAAAGCCCTTATCAGTTAATGTTAATTCCCACTGCACATTAGTAGATACACCCTAATTTCCTCAATAAGACCAAGCACACAATTTGGTCCCAAACCAGCTGAAGTTCCTGCAGCAGTCTCTGAAAAGGACTGCTAACACTCAGTGTTGCTAATAAGAGCAATCACCTTAAACAAGTGTGGCTTCTCCATAGACTCATCACTCATGCTCAGAGTCCTTGTCCCTGTGTACAGCTCTGGTGAATTAAGCTTCAGGGATAGGACACAGACCTGCATAAACCCGCAAGCACACACAAACATGCACATACTGATATCTGTGTTTCTAGGCACCGAGGAGTATTTTTAACAAACCGACAAAAGCAGCAGAGAAACAGGTTCTGCCTCCCACCACCACATCACAGAAATCCAGCGGTTCATCAGCCCAGTGCAGCATGATCCTAGCAACAGCTCCTCTCCCTTGCTACCCCAGGACTAGGGCTGTTGTTGGTCTCAAAACAGGACAAGGCTGACAGGTAAGGATGAAACAACTGCACACCAATAACCATCAGCCCCAACCCAGGAGGCCAGTATTGCTTGTTCTGCTCTCCCTCTAAGCCCTCACTGGCTACGTCTCCAAATCAGGAGATCAAGAACTCTGGACTCTAGAACTCAGAAGATGTTTTAAGTAATCATAAATGCCAGACTGCATTTCATTTAGCCTTATGAGTCCTTCTGCCTTTTCCCTGCACACTGCAGAACGACTGATGTTAAGAACAACCTCTTCCTTTCAGTAAAAAGCAAGACTCCCATGCACTCTCCCCAGCTGGGCTTTTAATGAAAGCACCAAATATCATGAGGCCTGCTATGATTGTTCTGTAGCAGTCAATATCCCTGCCAAGGGATGGACAAGACCACCGGAGCCAAGGGTACCAGGTTGTGCCCCCCTTCTGGGTGGGTATTTCCAGGTCTCCTCCTGGGGCAGGGACTGCCAGCAGCAGCAAGTCTCCATCCATGCTGGCCAGGATGAGAAAGGGCATTGCAAAGAACACAGAAGCAGACATGAGCAGGCAGGCGCAGCTGCCTGCCAAAGAAGAGATTTGCCCCTATAAAGGTGAATAATCTGCAGAGGTACAGAGAATGCATGTTAATACAAAGCAACATGAAAATCTGGCCTGCAAATTTAAATGTGCATCAATTTCTCCTCTCACATAAATGTGCTGGGAGTCACACACTCTCTGTGCCCATCTCAGCATGTGAAAAGCGTAAGTTAGAAGAATCTTGGTGAGGATGGGCTTTCTGGAGCTAGAATAAGAACTAGCACCAAACCTCCCAACCTGTGTCCTGCCAGGCAAAAGCAGGCACAAGGCCTAGAGATGACTAATGCCTGCAGGCTCTTTCAAGAAGCCTAGGGGATATTCTTATAGCTGGCACAGAAAATCATGTCTATGAAGTTCATGCATACAAAACTTCCCACTCACACACCAGAAAAGCCAGCCTCGACCTTCAACACATGCAGGGTAAGTTCTGAGACCTGATTTGGGGTATACAACACAAACGCACACACAGCTTCAGCATCTGAAACTTCATTCTCAAAGCACAAGAGGTAGCAACCGGTGTATATGAAAGAAGGAAAAGCTCATATGCATCAGGTGTGCTGCTTCTTCACCATCATTCAACGCTGCAGAAACTGGAATCATTCTCCACAGCTTTGTGGATACCAGCAAATGCCATGCTGCAGCTTCCACTGTTCCAGTGGGGCCATGTAGTTGGTCATCTCCCTCCAAAAAGATGTCTGAGACACTATGGGAATTCAGGGCTTATTGAGAGGTAGGGTTTGGTATTGCATGGCATCCATATGGTTTAGGTCTGCCTTTGAAAGTTCCATCAATTCTAAAAATCACAGCTGAATACTACAGCTAGTAACATCCAAGAACAGGAGACAAACTAAGCAACCTACCACGGTCCATATCCTGTATTCAAGTGTGCAAACCACACACACACAGATAACACCTTTGCTATGAAGGAAAGAGCTTTGCTATGCAAAAAGAGGTGGTTGTAAAGGCAAGGAAGTAAGAGAGAACCTGCGCTGGAAGGAGTCATGGGCTTAGGCAGCGTGCAAGGGAGCACGTGCCTGCATGGACCTGCAACGAAAGGTGAAGAAGGAGGTCAAAACCAACAAGTGAAAATAAATTGTTCTTCATTACCATATATTATAAGAAATGTGACACAGCAGGTTTTTATGGTTCTTTTTATGGCCATTAATAACAATGGTGGCTCTGAGAGTTACGCTGTTGCTACGGATAATTAAATCTTATGCTCAGGGCAGAAGCAGAGCCACCCAGGGCAGGCAGATCAGGATCCCCATGTGGAGCACTAAAAACCTATTCAAGTGCAGAGTGGAAGCGGGATGGGATTTGCTTGGGTGGATGTGCTGGCTCCTGGCCAGTACCAAAGAGATAGGATGAAACAACGTCCCCTCAGCACCCCCAGTTCTGTACCTCCGTTCCCAGCAGCGCGTCCGCGTGGGCTGGCACTGACACGGGGCACGCAGCCCACACTGGGCACAGGCCCACAGTGGCACAGGACAGACTGCAGCCACATTGAAAGCTGCCGACAGGCAGAGCTGCACATCGCGTTCCTGGGGCCCAGGTGAGGCAGCTACGAAAGGCTATTCGCAGCTCAGACTCCACCAGAAAGTCAGCCCCAGTACCGGCTTCAGCAGCCAGATACTCTGGAAGCTGATGTGCTCAAGACGGGCCAAGGACTCTTCTGCAGACTGTCAGCAGTTTTGCTTTTATGAATCATAAGCAAGTAGAACAGTAAATCAACGCCCCAGGTGTATGAAACAGCCAGCTTGAGAATTAAGACACAAAAAGTCAAGGAATCAAGAAGCTTGGATTCCCAGAGTGACATTAATTCTCACCACAACCCCACAGGGCACATTTTAGTTTACGCCTTAATACAGAGCATTAATGTTGTTGCAGGAAGCTGAGCCTCTGCACGTCCTGGCTTGTGCATTCTGCTCCCAGTGGTCCCTGTCCATTCTAGCGGCCAGGCTTCCGCTCATACAAAGCTGTCTCAGATTAACAGGATCTCACATGCACCTGAATTTTCAGTGTTTAGCCCACTGTTCATCCATTCCCCTTCCCTCAGCAGAACAAAGCAAGTCTGGGAGAAAAGCAAGCTGTGGTGGCTTGCCCATGCACATCGGACTGGTTTTCAGGAGGTGTGTGGTTTCATGCAGAGGTAGAGGCTCAGGCACACGTACCTTCCTTACACTCTTACACCAGGGCCTCTGAACAAATTTCACTCTAACTTAGCATAAAAACAGCCGCAGAAAAGATCTATTAGCACAGACACAGGTCAGCCTGACAGAGACTTGGCACTTTGGTCCTGGGGTAGATCTCAGCCTGTGTCACTGTGATTCTGCAGTGGTGTGGGGACGACTCTGCTGTCCAGCTTTCCAACACGAGCTGCAGCTACCCAGCCTGCTTGTCCTTTGACAGTTTTTCATTAAACTGTGGGTACTTTAGTGCATGCTCTGTGCCTTAAATACCTCTTATTAGCATTTGAGTGTCTTCCCTCCTTAGAAAGCTTGCAAGACTCCCATTAAGGGTAATGAGAGTCACACTCCTGGGAGGCAAGGAGAATATATACCCCAACATCTCCTGGTTATGATCTACTCTAACCAGTATGTCACAGCATCATCTGCTAGGGATTTATTACAGAGGCATTTTACAACAGACTCTATTATAAGTTATTAAGGAATGGAGCAGCTTCTACTGTTCTTTCATTAAATATTAATAGAACATTTATAAACCAATCCTTAATTTAAAGTGTTACCTTTAATCAAAGCCCCAGTGATGATAACGCAGCCTTTGGTAAGGTCCCTCTGGTAGTACTTAACCCTTTCACACCGAGATTCTACGTGCCTGCGGGTGCCCTCCTGCCCTGGGCACAGAGCACAGGGGAGCTCTGGCTGGGCTGGCAGCTGCAGGTCTTGCCGCACGGTGCTGCCTGCTGCAGGCACTGCCCAGAACCAGGCAGCAGCCGGCACAGCCATGAGCTTCCTCCCCAACAGCCAGTAACGCCTGTGGCATGGGTACCCCGGCACCAACGGCTACCATGGAGGCGCAGGCCTGCTGACACACAGCTGTGCACTGACCAGACACAGGACACGTGGCCACGGGCCTGTCTCCTGATGCCCCACACAGACTTGCCGAGCCCAGCTTGGTGCTGCTCACCTGTTTTACTGTCCACAGTGAAGTGCTGCTCACCCTCCAGCACACTGTAGACTACTCGGGCACTGCTCCCATATGTGGGGTCATCAGCATCAGATGCCATCACCTGCATCACAGAGGTGCCTGCAGCAGGGACAAGGAGGAAAACAAAAAGTCAGGGAGGAGGTAAGAAGAGCAACGTAAAACTCAGGGCCAAGGGCTGGCAGAACAGGAGAGCAGGGGCCAACGCTTTTCGCTCGCACATGCTGATGGAAATGAGAACAGTTGGGTGCAAATGGAGCATTGCCTCTCCTCACAACCCTGAGAGCCAGAACTCCAGACACTGCTGCAAATGCCCCTTGTCCTGCAGAGTGGCAGGAGGGACTGGACCTTGGGCCACCTTGGAGCTGCTGTCTAGGCAGGACCTGCTCTCCAGAAGATCACTGGTCTGAACAGCAGGGAGTTTTTCTCCCAGCAGACTTCTGCTGGGCCATCTGAGAAGGAGCTGTCAGATGGGATGTCATCACCACTGTTGCCTCTAGAGAGACCTCCCATCCAGGGCCTGATCCACACTGCAGCACTGCATCTCTGCTGCAGACAGACCTGCAAAGGGATGACAGCTATGGGAGAAGAAAGGCTTTTGCTTGCCCAGAGCCAGACACAGCACCACGTCCTCATGCTCTACACGTAGCAGGGCAGGAGAACTATAAATTGGATAAAAGTCCACCAAATGTCTGCAATTAAGTTATTGATTTTCAACACTGCCTCATTAAACTGAGTGCTTCACTCCAACTGTCCCTGTGATGGCTTTAATTTGACATCATGTTCAATCTGACAAAAGCAGGACCCAGGACATGAGAATGAGGCCAGGAGCAAAGGGGCTGAGATCTACAGAGATAACAGAGGGACGAAATCCCTAATCCTACCTACAGGTGCCTCTGAGAAAGGAGATAGCGTGACCAAAGTCCTGTAAGGACAGTTCTACCTCTAGCACCAGACTCAGAGCATCTCTGCCCCAGAGGTCAAGCACTGGCACCAGTCACCTCTCTGGTGCAAGGAGGTGCAGGACAGGAAGAGCAGGCCTGAACTGCCCATAGGAAAGATCAAACCAATGGAGAAACTCCCTGCTGCGAGATACTGCCAGGGCCAAGAGAGGACAAGGCTGGCAGAGAAGCTGGTCATTTATAACGGACAAGATCCCCCAGCAGTGACTGCAATTAAAAGGCACGTTTTACTTCAGAGATGACTCCAGGGCACAAAGCCAGCCCAAACTGAAGGGGCCAGGAGAGAGCACGTCCCAGCTCACACTGCTGCATCCAGCAGCTCTGCTCTGCCTCACACACCTCTTAGGGCAGCTGTGCCACCAGCTGAGGACCAGAGGTACCACACTTGGGTCCAGAATCCCTTCCGTTCTGCAGTGCATCCATCCATACGCTGCAAAGAATCTCACAGGCTTATCTCGGCTAGACCCATGTAATGAATAACTCGGAGCCAGTCTTACTACTAGTTGTAAGCATCTGAGTCTAGACCCACTACATTCCCAAACACCAGAGGTTTGCACAAAGTCAAAAGCAGCCTCTGTTCCCACACTGCAGTGGGCAGAAATGGATCTGTAACCATCCAGATAGAGGATGAGGAGCTCCAGTCCCTGACACCTTCCTCCTCCTGTCAAGAGGCTACAAGCCCACAGTTTGCAGGCAAGCCAGGCAGCCAGGGTGCTTCTGCACCAGCCCAGCCTGGACTCAGGCAGGAGATGAGACAGTGGAGATAGCAACGCTGCTGCAAGCTGCTGGAATGCACGCACTCCCCCAGTCCATTTAGCTTCTGATCTCCTGTAAAGGGTGTTCGCTGAAGAAAATGAGCAGTTACCATGGTTGCTTTTCATTCTCCCTGGCTGCAGCTCTGCTGATAACATGAGAATCCCCCTCATCCGTCTTCAGCAACAAGCCAGTTTGAGTCCACTTATTTATGCTTTGCTGTCTCCAGTGAAGTTACGGCGCATCCCTGCCAGGCACATCCAGATTACACCTCAGCAACACTAGCTCCCTGCCTTGCAAACAACTGTTTAAGAAATACTATTGCTGCATTTCCTTAAAAATGTCTGTCCTGCCTCCTCCCCCCCCTCACACAACTCTTCCACCAGGTTCCAGCCAAGGAGGATCATCACCCCCACACCAGCATCTGCACCGCACATCCCCTCAAGCTGAGAAAGGAGGGATCAAGAGAAGGGAAGGTACAGGGCAACAGGGTCTCCAAGCATCCCCCTCCACCTGCAGCAGAGGAGCCCTGCTAGAGATGCTGGAGGTGCCAAAGTCCGAGAATCACAAAAAGCAGCACCTGCCCTGGCAACAAGTAGGGCTCCTTCTGTGCCCAGCCTGGCAGCAACCAGCTGAGAGCCCATGCCCAGTGTCCACAAGCAGCACCTGCACCACAGGCAGGACCTGTCAACCTTGCACAAACATCCCACACTCCAAGAACCACTTGCTCTTGCCAAGGCACCTCAGATGCAAGGGGTCAGGAGATCCAAAACTCACCCACATGTACACGAGCCCATCGGTTAGTTGCCTGCACTTGCCCTGTCCACAGTACAAACTGTGTCAGGGCTGCATGTGTGCAGACAGAGCAAGTGCTGCAAGGACTATGCCACAACCCTCTGCCCCAGCCATTGCAGTGCCACCACCCCACAGGTGCCAGCCCAGTGACCGTTAAAGAGGGGGACTAGCCACTAAAGTCTGCATCAAGCTCTGCATCTCACGCTCCTTCTCCCCAGATGCATTCACTCAGTTGCACAGTTCACCTACCATCCCACCCCTATCAGACAAACGGCTGTACTTGCATTCCAGTATTCAGCTGAACATCGCAGCACTGCATCAGTGCCAGAGTCCAATGGGAAGGAAGGTTCCGCATCCACCCAGAGCTGGCTTTTCTTCCCCCATTTTAAGCCGTGCCCTGGACAAGCCAGGTGGGTTGCTGCTCTCAGTTTGCCAGTGCCAGCACAGAAGGCTCCTGGCTCATGGGGCTGCCTCTGGCTGCTGGGAACTTCCAAGCACTGGAGCAACAGGGCTGCAGGGTAGCAGATCCATGGCATGAGCCCCATGTTCAGGATCAGCACTTTCCGCTCAAGCGTGAGGGGAAACCAAGCAGCATGAGGAGCATTGCAGCAAGGCACCTTCAGCTCAGGGGCAGCAGGATCATGGCACGCTGTCCTTAGGCTGAAGCCCTGAAGGCGATGAAAGCTCTGCCCTTCCCCACCTGCTCTCATAGCACCTCATTAACAGATGAGCAACAACAGGCAGGTAGGGAACATTAACTCCACTTTGTGCCTTGACTTCTATTCTTTGAAGACGCAGTGCAGCCTGTTCAAGGTCACCTATGGGATATCAGGAGTCCAACTGTCCTGCATCCCCTCCTAACCCTTACTTACCTCTTTTCCACCTATCCCTTCCTCTCTCTTTCTATGTGAAGAAGAGAGGCCTTGAATTCCAGTTTAACTTGACCCCCTCCTTTCTGCAGAGACAAGGCTAGGAACACTGGCTGCCAACCCTGCTCTCATATTGGCCCCTAATCTCCAAGCATAGCACTGCCCACAGCAAGTACAGCATGTACAACTTATTTCATTTCCTGGCATGTGCCCTAGCCATAAAGAGCCCATAAATAAAATCTTAACATCCATCATGTACTGTTCAACCCACCTCCCATAACCAGGAAGCCTGAACTTGTATCCAGAGAGATAATTAGACACGTAAAATGAGATACCCAAAGACCTCAGTTCCTCCCCTGGCCAGCTCACCCCACAGAACCAGAGGAAACCAACAATTTTACATAAAAATTAGCAAGTAAGGGTCCATCTCTTATTCTCCTGCTGCAAAGGCGCAGCAGCTCAAACAAACAGCGTTTACCCCAGAGGAAGGGGAGACCAAGAACCTCACTCTGCCCACAGCCTGCACTGGGGGCCAGAGCACCCAGGTGACCTGGTGCCCACAGGGCTGGCTGCAGGAAGGGACACAGACCCTGGCTGCCGGCCGTCCTCCAGTTCCAAAGGCCCTGCCTGGGCTGTCCCTGTTCCACACCCCGAGCCATCCTGGAGACCTGCCAGGGACATCAGCCAGCCCTTGGCTTTGCGAGGCCAGGGAGATCACTCCTGTCTGCTTGCGCCCAGCTGGGACCAGCACACAGTGAGGGGCTGCTGGCACCTGGCGATGCCCCCGAGAGCTAGCAGGATCAAGGGGCCGTTTCTCGACAAGATCCTCTCCTGCCACAGCCCCAGGCACGGGCCAGCCCCGCTCAGCTGCCCCGCTCAGCACAGGGCCCTGGCAAACAGCGGCTCAGCCCCCTGCGACTTGGCTTGGATGAACAGGGCTCCACGGGTCCTCACTCCACAGAGCACCTTCGAATTATTAATGCAGCCCTGTCCTGGCATCCACCACCCTCACAGGACCCAGAGCCTCTGGGGCCAGTTTCAGCTACCCTGAGAGGTGCCAGCCACCTGCACACTGAAGTCTAATGGCTCCAGACCACTTAATATATGCCACCCTCTGCAAACACGTTTGCAGCTAAAAGGAATGTCGACAGGCAAACTCCAAATGCATCCAAGAGTAAAGAGGCTCTGCACTGAATCCACAAGCAAGTGGACAGGACCTGTCACTTCCCCAGGGACAGAAGTACGGCCCGGTTCCAGGCCTGCAAGGAGGCAAACAGGTAGCAAGAAAAGCCAAGACTTGCTAAATCTGACAGCCCCCTCCTCACAGCAGCCTTCACCCTTTCCCTGCTGACAGCAGGAGCCTCCAGCTGCTCTCCAGGATCAGCTCTGGGGCTGCAGCCTGTCCCTCCAGCCCAGCCTGAGCCCAGAGGACAACTCTCTCCATGCTTAGAGCACCTTTCTGTGCAGATCTGGCTAGCTCCAGGACAGCACATGGTCATTTCAGCCCTGCAGAATATAAAGGACCCTGAGGAGTGCTTTGTCATGCAAAGCCACAGACCCTGGACTGATGCCAGAGTGCAGCACTCCATCTCAGGGACTTGGTTGCTGTGGGGGTGGGAGGCAGCTGAGATTTTATAAACAATGCAATTTAAAGCTTTCGCCTTGCCCCAACATATGCAGTGGCTGATACACCCCAGAATCAAGCATGCAGGGCATCAGGGAAGCAATAAACCCGAGGAGCTTAAAAATTACTGGAGCAGAATAGAGTTTCTTGCAGTCTCGGGAACATCCTGACTTGGTAGAAAGCCAAATCTGACCCAGAGGAGACTCACTGCAGAGCCCTCATGCCCCACAGGACAAGCCTGAGGGAGCTGACCTGGCGGTGGAGGAACCGCTCAAACATACAACCGCGGAAACATCCCTTGGGGTATCTGGCCAGAGAAACTCATTGCACAAGGTGTCCCAGCCCCTGACACGAAGCAGGTACAGGTGCTGTCTTGGGAAGCAAACCAAAATATTAAACTAAGGGGGCACAGGATCCCTGAGGGGCTTCATACATGCAGCTGGATGAGAGGGTGCAGCAGGTCCTCACATGTGCAGGGCAGAGGGCTTCAGAGCTTGCACCGTGACCAAGAGTGCACTGCAGAAGGGCCTCACCAAGGACCAACAGGCAGGGCGAGCCCCAGCAGCTTCCAGAAGTACACAAGTGTTTTGAGCAATTTCTATGAAGGAAAAAAACAAGATCAGACTGCCTGCAAGCATTCTGCCTGCATGTTAAACAAAGTATTTTCCTCTGCTTCCAGTGGGGAGATTAAACAATTTCTCTTCACAATAATCACTTCTGCATCCAGCCAGCTTTGTGCTAGAGCCAGGGCTTGACCCCAAGTTTCTGTCTGTACAGCCAAATAATCTCTAATCTGGACTTGGTGCTACACAGAAAAATAAGGAGAACAAAATGCCCAAGGGAGGAGTAATGTTCTGATGAGAGGACGCACATTTCCCAGCACATCCCTCTCTCCAAACAGCTTCCCAAACAGCCCAGAAGTGAGCTCTGGGCTGCAACACCCACTCTGTGCCGGCAACAGGGTTGTCTTGCAGGAGGCACTGTCTGCTGGACCAGGGCTGATGCCTGTGTGTAGCAGACAGTTGTTAAACTGAGCCCAAGGAGCTCAGGAAGGGAGCCCAAAACACAGCTAATTTTAGCATCTCCTGCTACAAGGTGAAGCTCCTGCAGTTCCCAGGGTTAGCTCCAAGCATCACCTCTGCCCTTTACAAATCCCAGACTCTGGCCCTATCTTCCTGACCATCTTACATCTGCCATTTTTGACCCATCAGAGAGCAATAGCAACCTCTTCTCATTTCCGTTTGCAGAGGTTTACAGTGAGTCTGGATGAGTTCATGGAAGGCAGACACTGAAGCTGACTAAACCCACGGAAACCACCCACAGCTGAAGAAATCCCCAGGCTAAAAGTGGTTGCTGGCTGGGAGAATATTAAGAGGAGCATCACGTTTGCCGTGTGTGCTGTTCCTCCTCCATAAGCACCCACTTTGGCCACCGGCAAGACAAGATTCTGGAGCAGAGAACCCTCCAGTCCACCCTGACTTAGTCTCACCATCCCATGCTGTCACTGCCCAAATGTGCTGCTCTGGCTCCACTGTGGAGCAAGGGGCAGGTGTGTTGCCAAGCACTCCCAGCTTCTCTGCGAGAGTTCGTGCAGTTCTCTCATTTGTTATTCCCTCTTAGACACTAGGAAATCAAATGACTTTCCCTCCCAATTAGTACTCCTTCATTATGCAAATAATGTCCTTTGATCTGCTCCTGCTGTCACAGAGAGGATCTGACCGTATTTGTTTTATTCCTCTTTATGTCCCAGGAAAGTACCCACCTCTGGGAGCTGGGACTACGTTTTTGGCAGGGAATGGAGAACTGCTGCTGATAGCTGCCGTGAGTGAGAAGAAAAGCCACCCACTTGGGCAGCCCCAAGTGAGGTCTGGGAAGGCAGAAGCATGAGAGGAGGAAGAAGGGGATGACTCTTCACTTTCAGGCTGGGCCACAGAGCAAAGGCTGTCAGACCAGCAGAGATAGCTCCCTACAAACAAGCTCCGGGCTGGAGAGAATAGCTGTGCCCTTGGGGTGGCCCCATCCCAGCCCCTTCCCCAGCAGAGAGCACAGATGAATCAGAAACACTGATGGTCCAGGAAAATGTCTGCACCCAGACGGAGGAGATACCAGGCATGTTTGCCAGCCAGTCCTCAGGCTTTAACCTTGATGTATTAAGTCAATCCAAGCTCTCCCCAAGCTGTCCAGCCTTCCAACCCCTGCTTGGCCAGTACAGAGAGTCACTGTTCCCCATTCAGTCTCATGAAAATACCCCTTGGGTTTCGGGGAGATTATCTGTCCAGCTCAGAGAGAGAAAACATCACCACCAATACCAACCACAAAAAAAAGCCATGATCACAGCTGCACCTGGCCTTGATGGCACAACAGGAGCACCACCACACAAATAGAGCCTGGCAGGGTATTTCCCACAAGAAAGTCCTGAACTTTACCTCCTTGGCACAGGCAGCATCCCATGTCCTGCATCCTCAGCCCCTCCTACAGTAGCTGGAGCTGAACTTCAACACATCAGGTCCATGACCAGCTCCAGCTCTCTCTGTGTCCACACCAGGGCCATAGTGGAAGAGCAGGGCAGCTGCAGAGCCCAGAGGGTTGAGAGGAAAACTACTTCTCCGGCTTGCTTGTTTATGCTTTCACAGAATGTCTCCATCCTGTCCTTTGCACTACCTGTTTCTGGGCAAAGCACGGGTAAGTCAAGAGAGAACCAGGAAGGAGTTGGCGACTTGCAGCAGGCACAGGTGGGTACCCTCCAGCTCCGCATTCAGACCACAGGAGACCATGTGGCAGCACAACTTGAATATGTTGTGTGAATCTCTCCCTGCCCTGGGCCATCTCCAGGGCTCGGCTGCTACAAAGGAGCCCTTATGCTCCCTGGAATGGCCAGGCTACAGAAAGCTCCAAGGCTGTTGCAGGCAGACAGACATCAGCCTGGTGAGCAGAACAGGCTCTTGGCTCCAGCTCCCCTCTCTGAGCATGCAGCTTGGAAGCACAACCCACGCTGTTCACAGCACTTCTCTTTACTTTTAAGTTCTGAGTATTTTAATTTGCAGGAATCGCCTCCTTTCATGTTGTGAAACCATGTTTCTTTCTCTCTCTGATCTCCAATTTCGCATAGAAACTGTCTCCTTTGATATGTCTTGTTCACATCAGTCTGATCAGGCAGCTCCATAATTGTTAGTGATTTTCAAAGAACTGGGATCCTTGTCTAATACTCAGAGTCGAGAATTCCTTCCTTTAAATGTTGTTCAAGCAAAATAGATTAATTTAATTTCTTTCTTCCCTTTGGGAACAGGATGCCTCCTGCTTTGCTGCCCACATACTGTCTTTCATTTCTCCAGGAGCACATGGCTGTAGTTCAGGGGGTCACTCTCTGACTTGGGAAAGGATTTGTGCAGGTAAATGGAAGAGGAAGGAGAGCTTGGGATGCCTCAGGAGAGCTTGTTTTCCATTCGTCAACAGAAATCCAGGCAGCGGCAGCTCCTCTGGTGTGGACAATCCCTGCTCACCTGTACCTGCTGGAGGCCATGCACCAGTCTCACAATATGCTGAGCCTGGTCTGGGACTTTGTCAGTGCCTGCACAGCCTCAGTGGTGACGGTGACGTCATTGCCATCAGCAGGAGGTTGGGTTCGATTCCGGTTTTGTATATATTCTATTTTATTATTATTATCTTCATTAAAGCTGTTTTAGTTTTCCAATCCGGAAGCCTCTCTCACTCCCTTCCTCTCCCATTTGGGAGGGGAGTGGGCCATAAGTCTCCCTCCCTTATCCTCTTTCTCTTCCTCTATTTGGGGGCAGGAAAGAGGGGTTAAGAGAGAGCGTCTGGTGTAGGTCTGGTGAACTGAACCTAAACCTCTGGTGAACTCGAACCTAAACCTGGGTGACTCAATGAGTCACCAAGTGACTCATCCCTTGCTGACAACGTTGGGGACCTGCCTTATCTTCGATTCAGTTAGTCTTTTGCAGGCTGTCTTCTACCTTGATGCAGCCTTTTGGAGAGCAGTGATTTATAGTGCCCTGCCTGCAGTGCTTGCTGCCACACGCAGTCTGCTACACACCTTGGCTAGTCAATGGGGGATCACAGCTAGCCCAATGTGGATGGGGAACCAACAGTGTGACACCCCAGGCAGTGCGGCAGGCCAGCCACTGTCCCTGGACTCAAGCTGTGCTCAGCAACATGGGCACCCACTGTCGGGCCAGCGCAGGGAGCAAGGGCAGCAATACTGGAGCTGATGCAGCACCTCCCTGTACCCCTCCTGACGCTCAGGTGAGGCCCAAGCTCACAGCCCCACTCAACCACCCCTGGGCAGATGGCCTCATGCAGCGTCATGGCACACATCCCAGTCTGGCCTTCAGCACTTCAGCAAGGCCGGTTGCCAATTAACTTAAAAGATGCCTGGTGGCAAGGGGATGGGCAGGATTACAGTCACATGGGGAAGCCATGCTCTGTCACAGGGACAAGAATTCCCCAATCTCAGCCAACACTGCCTGGGCTCTCTGAGGAAGGCTGGAAGCCAGCAAGAGGAGCTCGGCAGCGCGCGTGGGGACACAGGAGGGGGTGGCTGGGCTGCCACGGGGCTCTGGAGAGGACATGGAGGATGGCCCGAGGAGGGGCTGTGGCACAGGCTGTCAGACAGGGAGAAACACAGCTCAGCTAATCTGAGCCACAGGCAGCCGGGAGCCCCTCAGCAAGGGTTCAGTTGTCCCCCCCGCGCCCCCAGCGTTTGGGAGTGAGGGGCTCTGCAAAATCAGGGGAGATGCACAGCGGGCAGCTGGCACTGCCACGACCTGTCTCCAGGGCACAGCTTAGGGCTGAGACTGAGCGCTCAGCCACAGGCTGGCAATCAGCTCAGAGGATTTATTCACTTGTTTTCCTTAAGCCACCTTATTTATTTTTCCCTTTTGGCTCCAAAGCTCTGGTCTCAGATGGAATCCTTGGGATTTGCATGCAGTTTTGCGGGGTGCAGCAGGCTCAAGGCTTGACAGGAGAGAGGCACAGGTTTCCCAACCCACCTCCTCCCACCCAGGAGACCTACCAATGGGGGACAGCTCAGCCACACTGCCGATGTAGGGCCCTTCCAGGAAGCGTGGCTCACTGTCATTGATGTCCTGCACCTTGATGATGAACTCTGACTCAGGCTCCAGCAGCTGGTCCGTCTGCCGGTCACGAGCTTGAGCCCGCAGTGTGTAGAAGGTTTTCTGCTCCCGGTCCAGGCGCTCGGTGGCATGGATGTCACCCGTGATCTCATCAATGAGGAAGATAGTCCCTGCGCCCTCACCGGAGATAGTGTACTTGATGGAGCCATCCCCCTCATCCGAGTCCGAGTGGATCTGCCAGGGAAAGAGGGAGAGGGTTGGAACAGGCTGGGGCCATGCTTTGCGCCTCATGGCCGAGGCTGCATGGGTGTGGAGCTCCTGCACAAGGTGCCCACGGTCCCTGAGTGATGCCCATCTGCTCCCTCTACTACTGCTGGACTAGAGAGAAGCACAGAGCACCAACAGATGATGACTGTGCTTGGAGGAAGGCCCAATAAACTGCAACTTCAGTCCCGCCTATGCCACCATACAACCAACAGATCACAAATCCTGCCAGTAACCACTCACATCACAAACCAAGGGTCAAACCCCACCACTACAAGGTTAGGAGATGATGGAAAAGGGAAAGACAACTCAACAGCACTCCACAAAAGAAAGGCTTCCCTGTGGGCAAGGACCCAGAACCCTGGCAGTGTGGGATCACCTCTCCCACGCTGCACAGCAGACCGGGGTGTAAAGCCCCCACTTGAGCAAAGCCTGCAGGAGAATGTGGCAAATCAGGCCCACATTCAGGATGAAAAACAGCCCCTGTGGAAGATGTTTTTGTAGCCAAGCTCCACTTCATTTTCTAATGAAGACAATGTTTGAAATTAGGAAAAGAAAGGGTAAACAGCAGCTCCCCATGGACCAGGAGCTGACTGGAATCCAGGCCAAACGTCCAGAGATAATTTTATTGGTGGCATTAAACTGAGTTATGAGGTTTTTACAATCCAGCCACTTATGAGAAATCTATTAACAGTAACTGGACAGGCAAAATGCATCTTGACAGAGAGCAGCATGGGCATTAATTGGGACAATCCATAATGGGACAGGCCCCCGGAAAGGTTTCATCAGTTGCTTTCATTTGCTTCCTACAATTTGTGCTTAGAATCAGCAAAGTCATATGTCCCGCCCCCCCAAGAAAGAAAAAAGCCGTCCATTAATCGACTAATGAAATATGAAAATGTTTATGGGCCATTCAATCTTCCAAACTGCAGTTCTATAATCCACCTTTCAGACATACAGCTCTACCAGCAAGAATTTATACCAGAGCTGCCTCTTTTTTTATGACGCCTTCATTATATTTGTCTTGTTAGATACAGTTTATATATTTATTTCATGAATGAGGGGCCCACGTGTTAGACAATTCAATGCATTTTGCGCAACATTCACATATTACTGCCCACATGGAAACATCTCCCAAGGCTTGCCTGGGAAGGAGACCTTCACTCAGGCAGCAAATGGGGCTGTGAGACCAGCAGTGCTCTGGGACCACTGCGCTGGCAGCATCTCTCGGAAAGCACCTGCAGGGATGGTCTGCCCTGGTCTGCAGGAGCATCCTGCCCCAGCCATCCTGCCCAGCCCTCCCCCCTGGCTGCAGGAGAGCTTGTTGCCCCCATCCACTTCATAGTCCTCTCCCTAATGTTCATTACTACTCTGCTAGTGATCAAGCTTTTCAGAACAAAAAAGGTACAGCTGCTCTGTGCAGCATAGGTGACATAAACCTGCAATTTTCTGCTGAATACCAGGCTCATGATTAATAATTAGGCCAGAGATAAACCACCAAGCGTCTCTTCCCAGAACCACAGTGAGCTCTTGGAACATCCTCTTTACACATTTGCTCATCGCCGACTCCTCCAAGCAGGTACGAGCATCCCTGCAACTGGAATGCTAGGAAGAAAAATGGAGCCTGGGCTCAAGGGGCTGTAGAGACTGATTTACAAGGGAAGATTAAAAAGAGCTAAATCTGTGCTGCTTGGCTAAACAACAACTAATGGGGGAGGGCCGGGTGACAGACTACAGACTTGGGAGAGGAGATGCCTCGGGCCCAGACCACATCCCAGGGATGCTCTCTCTGCACAGGGAGCACCATGCTCCCACACCAGCTCGGGGACTGCCGTCACCACCAGGCTCGGCAGGCGAGTGAAGCTGGGCAGTCCTGGCACGGCGCAGAGCCAGGGCCCCACCGCCACCCCCCAGCTCCCCTCACCCCGAGAGCAGAGGGGACCCCCCACCCATGGCTCAAGGACAAGGGTGTCCGCAGCAGCCGGGGCCGTCCCGAAGGTGGACAGAAAGCTGATCTGTTCAGTTTGTTAAAGGCAAAAATAGTTTCCTTGTCCTAAAAGGCTACAACCAGGAATTTCACGAAGCCATTAATTACTTACTAATAATTAAATCAAAATTAAATGTGAACAGAAGTGCACATTCCTTATTAAAAGCGATTAAGCAGAAAGCACAGATACACAAATAAAAAATGACTCTGGGGCTGGAAAAGAAAGAAAATCAAATAAAACCTAGCCCGTAATAAAGGCGCACTCTGTTTGCTCCAACTCATGAAGCTCAAGTTCATCAATTTTCTTTAAATATTAGCAACTTAATTAAATCTGCTTTTTTCCCTTTAATCCTCTCCTCTATCTAAAATAGATCTGTCCACATGCAGAAGTTTGTAACTAGTGCTGACCCCATAATTCTATTTAAAAAACCCAAAGAAATCCACATCAAACTGACAGCAGCCTCAGGGGAAATTACAGTTCAGAAGGAGGATTAACTAGAGAACCCAGATTTTATGGAAATGGTATCGGCCCTTCGAAAAGCACATGTAGGTGTGCAAGGGGCGGCCACGGAGGGCAAGCCCCAGCCGCAGGTGCCCATGCGGGAAGGCTCCTGGACCCATGGGCTGTGCCTGGCGCGCTGACACACTGCCCCAGGAAGCTGGGGGCCGCCCCAGCCCTGGCTGCTCCGGATGGGCACCCCAGGGCTCCCCAGCTGCCCCGCGCCCCAGGGAAAGGCCTGGCCACCGGGCGCGTTAGGCCCTCAGGGGTCCTGCTCACAGGGAAGGGTGTTCAGGCCAGGCTGGCTGTTTATTCCGAGCAGGGTGGGTGATGCGGTGAATGATGTGGAAAGGGGCTGTAAAATGGGTTAGTTGGAGGTTCCCGGGTTCGTTTTGGAGAGGAGGCGGTTGCTAGGCTACCTCTGGAGTTTGACAGGGCCTGATGCTTGGAGTCGCTTCCCAGGGGAGCCGTGAATTAGCTGTAACCGCATCGAGCGTGGCGGCGGAGCGCAGCTTCCCAGTGTCTGCTGAAATGGACACAAATCACCACTGAAATCCCAGCTGGCCCCTAGCCAAGAAGCCCATTTTCAAAGCTCCTCTAGACTCATTGACCAGACGGTTGAGGCCATCAGACAGCCCCACTGCATGAGCTTTTGGGCATTTTCCTTCGAGAAGAGCCCATGTCCCCACAGGGGCAGCTCTAGCTGGCTTGCAGTCCTCTGGCTGGTCCCAACAGCTAGCACTGCCTTCATCAGCATGCAAATAGCACCCTCCCAACATGTGAGAGCCACAGGGCAGCTTGCCCCCAGGAAAGGACAAAACCCAGCAACCCCGAGGCAAAACGCTCCTTCAGCCTTAGGACACCAGGAATGGAGGAAGCAGAGGTCCATGTGCAGCCTCCCCACGGCCCAGGAGGTCCCATGCCAAGGCAAGCAGCAAGTTCCCAAGGGCAGATCCAGTCCTGCCCAGCAAGGCACTATTACCTGCCAGCAGCTCCAGGTCTGCCAGCAGTCCTCTCCACAGAGCATACGATCAACAGCCAGAGCCCGGACAGCACGAATAGCCACCCCCTGCCAGCGAGAGAGCAGGGCTTTTCCAGCACGGGGAGACCGGTGTGCCCCGGTGACAGCTGTCACTCACAGCACAGCTGGATGCGTTGGTGACAACCAGCCCAAAACCTCCCAGCACCTCTCCCTAGAAGTTTACCAGGGCCACTGCCTGTGCAAAGCCCAGCAAGGATCTGGCCCAGGGAGCAGCACAGGAAGACAGTGCAGCTCCCAGCTGACACTCAGGAGCACCTACAGTACAGGACTGATGAACTGAGCTGCTGGCAAGCCCCAGGAAAGCTCTATCATCAATGCTGGCCCTCAGGGTCCCTCCAAAACCTGCACACCAAGCACCTTCCTCACCATGCTGTGCAGGCCACCCTGAGACACACAAATCATAGAATTGTAGACTGGTTTGGATTGTAAGGGACCTTAAAGATCATCTAGTTCCGACCCCCCGACATGGACAGGGACACCTACCACCAGACCAGGTTCCTTAAAGCCCTGTCCAACGTGGTCTTGAACACATCCAGTGATGAAGCATCCACAACTTCCTCACTCTGGCCACAAACAAGACCAGGATTTCCATGCCACAACTAGAGTGGAACATCTCTTCTGCCAAACCCAATCTGCAGAGATAATTAGCTAGGAAACAGCTGCTGTAGCCTGCAGGTCCCACAGAGCATTGTCCTTCCAGGACCAGGGGGGAGGCACAGGAGGGGCTCCCACACAAAACCCAGCACATTATCCCCATGCTGAAAGGGCTACAGGACCAGGGATGGACCATCTTCAGGAAGTCGGGGTTGCACCGAGGGCACCTGCTGCTGTGGCCCTTGGTGCTACAGCAGCACTTAAGCTCCCAAGACATGGCAGGGACCAGCAGGAACGGATACCAGCCCAGCCCGGTCTGCACATCTGCTCCAGCCCGGCAGGTCCTCCCACAGAGATGGGGCTGAGCCTTCCCCACTGCGCCCACAACACCCAGAGCTGCATCCCTTCTTGCATCCACCCCAAACACCACAGCAACCCAGCACATGACTGGAAGAACATAGATGTGAATTTTGGTGTGCTCCTGTCCTTGAGACTCTGGGAGCACATTAACCTCTCCACCTCCCAGCAGGGACAGGAGTTCTGCCATCCCAGTCCATTGACCACTTCTCTAACCAGGCCCCCATGAGCAACCTTCATGCATGCCCTCTCCCCCGTGAGGCTTGGCCGTGCTGCCAGCATGCCCTGCTCTGCCACTGGCTCAGTCAGCCCCATGGAGACATAGGGTTGCCTTACCTTCCCCACATACAGCGGCTCCGTGCCCGTGTACTCCTCCACCACAAAGAACTGATTCCAGACCCAGCCACGCTTCACTCGGCTGCCGGCCAGCAGTGCAGGGTCCCCCGGCTGCCCCAGGCCTGGGCCCTCCACCGCAGTGTGCATGGCCCAGGCCCCCAGCTCCTGGATGGCACAGAACAGCAGCAGCATGGTCCACAAGAAGCCCTGCAGACCCTTCACCATTGCACTCTAGGCGGCTGCAAGAGCAGTAGCTTTTGGACAGGCAAGTGGCATCCTTTACAGAGGAAGAGGAGGAAAGTCCACACGAGCAGCGTAGGGCTCACCAGTCAATGCAGAGCATCCCCATCCTTGCTGCATGCCATGCCCTGCAACTGCAGCACTCCCATCCCAGCAGGCTGGAGTCACATCTCTGGCAACAGAGGTCCCGGGGGTGCTACTGGCATGGGAGCAGTCGGCGCTGGTGCCTTGCAGGCTGCTCCTGGGTCTCCAGAGAAGAGTCTGGCAGCTGGCATTTGTCCCCAGGGACAGAGCTGCACGGCTCTGTGCTCAGCTGCCGCTGGTCTCTCCGGGGAGCGGGGTCACGCGTAGCCCGCTGCCCACCCTGCCAGCGGGCAGGGGGCTCCGCAGTGGCGCGCGGGGCACGAGCACCCACAACTGGCATCCATGGGATACGAAGGGAAGTTTTTCCACGCCTGGTTTCACAGAGGAGTTAACAGGAGGAGCTGCTGTGGCCAAGGTCTGTCTGTTCTGCAGTGGCCCTGGACTACTGCGTGAGGGGTCTGGCAGCACAGGCGCCTGTGCCACATGTGCAGTTCACAAGCGCATTTGTAACTCCCATCTTCAGAGGGACGACATCTCAGCACCTGGCGAAGGGTCCTTTGCCCAGCTGATGCCCGTCACTTCCATCCTCTGCTGACTCACGCGGGGAGGTGCAGGGCAGCTGGCAGCATTCCCAGGAGCCTGGAAAAGGCCAAGGTGTCAGTGCTGGTGTGAGAGCGGGGCTCTGTGCCCACCCCGTGCTGCCCCTGCAGCCTTGGTCAGTATCTCCCACCCTGCCCTGCCCCAGGTGCCCCTCAGCAGAGCCCAGCACCACAGGTCCTGCTAGAGCAGGCACCCCAGAAGGGAGGGCAGCAAGCTGCAGACCTTGTCTCCACAGACGTGCTCCAGCAGGGACTCTGAGACCAAGGAGCCCCACTGCCGGGGGTGCCTGCTCAGGTGCTGCCCTGGTTGCCAAAGGGAGGAGGTCTGCTGTTGGCAGGGGTCATCACTGCTGGAGCTGGTGGGAGACGTGTAGGCAGCACCCCGGCACTGCAGAGCTGCTGCTGCCCGCACAGAGCTAGGCCACACCAGCCCTGCCCAGATGGGGCCCACGCTGGCGGATGCCAGCGCCTGACCGGCCATTGCTGCTGGTCATCCCAGCAGAAATTTTCCTGGCTTCTCACTTCTGCAGCAGTGGGCTAGGAGAAAAGCATTTGTTCAAGGACTCACCACCTGACTGACTTTAAAGCCAACAGTTTAAGGGCTCTGGAGTAAGCTTCAAGCCACCCACAAGGCACTAGGGATACAGACCTGAGACCTGTGGCCCAGGATAGACTGCATTCAATGAGTACCTGGTGAAAAGAGGCCTGAGGAGATGGGGGTGCAGCATCCATCTCTCCCTGCACCAACACCATGAGCTTCCATCAGAGCTCTGCAACACCAGCCACAGCCAGAACTACTCATGAAACATGCACATCTTCACCGACTTGCAGAATTAATCTCCTGTCATCTGTTACTTTAAATAGGAGGGGGAAAGTGGATGAATGGAAAGGGTGACGATCCTGGACTAGATATCCATCTACTTCCCACAGAAGGGGAACCAGACTGTGCCCCACACAGCCCCCTGCACGATTCTCAACAGCTCCAGCAGTTCAGAGCAGGGGCAGCTTGCAAGTTATTTCCCTTGCTCTTGCCATTCCCCTCATGTGACCACACCAACAGGGCGGTTTCCCAAAGCACCCAGTGAGCTGCACTGTCATTCCTGCATTTGCTTTTCTGGACAAACACTTCCTGAGAAACACGGGGCGTCAGCGCCAGGCACCATTCCACACTGGCTATTCGTGGTTCAGAAGCAGTGTGTCATGCCATGCGCATAGTCTGTTCACACACCAAGCTCACACCCGTGTTCCATCCCACGCACAGCTAGGAGCACTTATACACACCGGCACTCTCTTTTGTCCATATTTGTGCCTCATTTAGGTGTACACATGTTTTCCCCTCCGTGGACACATGCTATATTCCACGCACACATGCACGTCAGCTGTCACATGTGCCAGCCTTGTGCACTTCATGCTCCAAGGAGCACGGGGTCTCCGGTGTATTTTTATGTTAGCAGTCACAGTACAGAAGCACTAACACTCCCCCCATCCCTCTTCCCTGCCAGACCATTTGTTATTAAGACATCTCCACACAAGTCACGTAAGGTGGTTGGCAATGGCACGACTCACCCTTGCAGTCAGGCCTCCCCACACAGAAGCCACTCCTGCCACTGCTCCTGAAGGGCCAGCTACTCTTGTCAATCTGGTGAAAACCCCGATCATCAAAATATTTCACACTGGAGGCTATACCTAGAGGAGCAAGATGACCCATAGACGAGTGACGGACTGAATTGTTCCTTCCCACGGTTAGAAGTCTCACAGTGTAAAGTATCTGCAGCCTTCATCAATCAAACAGATATAAAGGTCCCTGCTCTGGAGAAACAGAGCTGAGGCTGCCCTACTTGCAGCAGGTTTCAGAGCAAGAAACTCACAATGACAATAACAGGACACATACAAACATGTTTTATGATGCTTACATATATATATGTATCTTCTATATATCCAACAAGATACAGCACACCACCACCACAAACAGCATCTCTCCACATGTAAGAAATTTGTGGCTATTTTGGAGTAAGTTCCCCAGACAGTGAGAGATGTCAATAACCTGAACAGCGCAAGCTGCACCAGAGCACAAGCCTCAGGCCAGCACCCAGGGCAAACAGTAAGTGAAGAACAACCTAGCCAGCATCTCTGCCCCTGCCGCTCTGCAGCACTTCTGCAGGCACTGCCTCCAGATGCATCCAAAGTACAAGTACAAGTGGGTTGTACCTGCTAAATGCAACTGCCAGAAAGAAAACTGAAATAGTCAATTTGCAGATGTTCTCAAGGAGCACTACATGAGCAGAGCCTTGGGGAGAGGCAGTCACCAGCTGCTGAAGTCTCCCACTCTGCCCACCCTGACACCTTCTTCTTGCCATCCAGGCTACTCCACGCTGGTTTATGAAGCCCTGTCAGAAGCCTGACAAGGCAGCAATGCCACTGCCACAGGGCAGTTCTGCAACCGCTGAAGCCCTGACCACGCTGAAAGACAGCCAGCCCGACAGTGCAAATCCAGGCACTACGGGTAATGTCAGCTTCCAAGGGCCCCGACCGAGCTGGCAGGAAGGCAGCACACCAGCTCTGAGGGCAGTAGGAGCCACCCTCGTGCCGCTCATTGCACCACTTCTCATCTGACTGGCAGCTCCAAGCTGCCAATCTCCTCCATGACCTGAGCCACGGAGACAGCCCCGTACGTGCACAGCGATGGCACCGCGAGCGTTCAGAAATGGCGCTGGGCCTTTTCTTTCAGCCCCGCCAGAGTTGCAGCATATAAATGGGAGCAGCCAAATCCTAAACAGTGTCAGTAAACCAGTAAAAGCATCAATTCAAATGCACACACTAAAGCAAGGCGGAGAAGAGGAAGCGAGGGTAAGAGATGCCACAGTGGGCGAGCAGAGCTCCAGCAGCGCTGCTCCCTGGCTGGTGGACAAGCTGGCCCACAGTTCCCAAGGCAACTTGTGCAGCCCTGTTGCATCTGAGCGCTCGACAGAGCAGCTACAGCCAGGGAGAGCAGAGTCCCGCTGAGCACATGGGCTGGGCTGCCGTTGCTGTGGGAACAGCTGCCTTGTGTTTAGAGTCTCAGCCGTTATGCTGCTTTTTATATTTAACAGATTTCTCATATTACTGCTGAACTTAGGTCTGAACTAGTGTGGGTTGCTGGTAGCTGTCTCACGTGTCCAAAGTTCAGCTCCACTCCGCCGAGCTGTTTGCACACTCTTGTGGGGGCAGCAATGGAGGTGGAATAACACAATTTGCCTCAATGCACCTCTAAGACCCTCGGGTCCCAGACTGCAAAGCCCATCTATAACAACCTACTGCGAGCTCCAGCCCTTCATACCCAGAGCCACTTAGAAAGACCGACCCAGAGCCACATCTGTGGCAAGGCTCATTGCCACGACCTGGATTCTTCTTCTCCACCCCTAAATTCTCAACCTGCTTCTCTTCTGTCACAGCTTCAGGCCACAGCCAGCGTCAGTGCCATGTCTCTTCTCAGTGTGCACACCTCTCTTTTTGGCTGTCACATCACAGACCTCTTCTAGGGGCTGCAGACCCAAGAGCCCCAAGTCCTGCTTGTGCCCTTGCAGCAGCCTGCACATACTGCAGAAGGATTCAAAGTACCCCAGGGGTACAAAGCACCACAAAAGGCCCCACAAATAGGAACCAAGACCAGCACATTTATTTCCCCATGTTACTGAAGACCTTTCGCCAGCGGCTGGAAGTGCCACTTCTCTCCGCCACACGTGAGCAGCAGAGCCATAAATAACTAGTGGGAGCTGCTGCTGTTGCAGCCAGCAGCATCCCAAGCAGGCAGGTGCACAGCACGCAAGCACCCACATGGCCGCGTGCCCAGGCCCTTGCTGTGCCAGGCAGGCTTTCACGCATGCAGTGAAGCACCAACTCTCCCACCACCCTGAGCCCAGGGTGATGCCTTCTCTCCGCTGCTCTGCCACCCCCACTTCCCAATTATCAGCACAACTCCCCTCCCCACAAGAGCTTGTGCAGTTTGTCGGTGTGTATTTGGCACAGCCGTACTGTACATCATGTTGACAGTAGAAATTACATCCTGAGCTTATGTTTTACACTGTGCTCTGTCAGAACTCACCGCAGCCCAGTGATCAGGACAAATTGAATAGCACCCCGTCCGTGTCAATATTTATTTCATTTTACAAATGCAGGCTGATGCAGGGGAAAGCAGGCAGAGGGAGGGGGAAAACACAGGCAGGCAACAGCATACAAAGAGAGCACTGCCCAGAACATCACAGTCCTACACCTCCAAACTGCGCTATCGCCCGACACAGCTGCAGTCCCAGAGCCAGGGCAGCAGTGCCTCAGGAGCCCAGGGAGGGGTGATGCCAACCAGCATCCAGGCGAGCGCCCCGGGAGCTCATGCAGTGCTCCCTGTACCTGCAGCAGGACTGCCACACCAGTACTGTTCCTCTGAGACAAGCCCTTATAATCAGCAGAAAATGCAGAAACCCCCATCAGCCACAAAATAGTGGAAGGAGAGCCTTTCGTGCTTGACCCCAGCTTGCTGCCTGAGCTAACGTAAGCCTAGAGGCACCGCCTTGGCTCCTCAGCACCTCCCAGCAGAGTTGCATGGACTGTCTGCATGAGCATCAGGTCTGTTCAGAATGGCCACGAGGATCCTACAGAAGCTGCTGAGGAGTTAGGCAGGGGTAAGGCGCTGCTTGTGCCACCCTTGGGAAGGCAGAGCCACAGAACGAATACCAAGCACAAGACAGGAGCTCCCTAAAGCTTAGGCTTTCTCCTGCTTTTCCATAGCATACCCACACCCCAAAGGACACAAAGAAACGGAGACTACAGCAGGAAGGTCACTGGTCAGAGACAACAGTGCAGTCCTGACACCCATGGTCTTGAGCATGGTCCTCATTGTTCAGTTAGCTATCTGCAGAATGATTTCAAACTGCAAGTATCAGTTACCTGGCTCCAGCTCCGTTACCCAACAAAGACAAGGAAGGAGCAGACAGCAGCACAGCAGGGACAGGCTAGCAGTTTCTTCCAGCAACTGCATGCAGAAGCCCGACCTCACAGCTGAAAACTGGGAGCTTGTGGACTCTCATGCTGCTGGACAGTTGCTCTTCACACTCTGCTCTCCACTGGCTTCTCAAGGGTAGACCATGCAACGACAAAGGGGGCTGGGGAACAGCTGTGGTGTGCCTGCAGCCCAAGGTCTGCCTTGTTGGTCTGGAGCTGGTATCTCTACAGTCATGGGGAAGCCACATGGGTCCAGCACTGGTCTGTCAGCTTTGGCACTGAGCATAGCTGCTACACATGGAAGGTGGAGAGAGGAGCACGGGGAGATGCAAGAGGCAGGTTAGAGATGTATGCAGGGCACAGATACAGCCTTGTCAGTGGCTTGCAGCACTGCTTCCGACAGGCAGGACTACAGTATGTTTGGAGGCTACCCAGGACCGGAGTCAAATGGACAAAAGCTCCTGCTAGGCTCCCCAGCAAGCAGCCAGACATGCCTTGCTGTTAGAGCAACAAGAGCACAGCTTCACACCAGCTCCTTCCCCAGGCATATAAGTCTATCTGGAAACCCTCTCCACATAGCAGGGCAGACTTCCAGCACCAGCCAGGCACCTCCATTCTCTGCCCACCACCTCCTGACCCCAATGTGCCTTTACCTGAGAACACAGAGGGTGAGCACTTGGTCCAGCACCATGCACACGTGCCAGCTGTGTTAGCCATAAGGGAACAGCTGAGGCCATGTGCAAACACAACAGCAGCTCTGGAGACCACACTAGCGTTGGCTCAGTCTGCGTGCACAGGGAGCCCACCTGCCTCACACTTGAGAGAGAGGGTGGTGTGAGAGCTCAGCCTTAGACAGACCTTGCTGGGAGATGGGGCAGCAAAAAGCCTGCAATTATTTCAACAGCAATTCTCCTCTAGTACTGCCTACAGTGTAGCGTGTAACCACATCTCCTCCTGTTAAACAAAATTCAAATCCACTCAATGCTCCCTTTCCTGGGCAAAGGAACGGGCTGGCTGGAGCATGCTTCCAGTGTCTGTTGTAGGGAGGTAATATAAGCACGGCAAGGCTGCTGCAAAGCTTTAAGATGGTTCATAATCTCCCAGCCTAGGGCTAAGACATGAACTCAGGCTCTCTGGAGCTCACTTTCTCCACTGGATATTGTAAGACAAGATGAGGCAAAGATACTTTTTTTTTTTCCTTTGACTAACTTCTCGAAATCTAGAGATGAGGAGGAGGCAGTCTTGCCAAACATAAGATACTACCAAATTCAGACTAAGCCACGTGGCAAGCGATCACATGCAAGCATCCAACACCCCACATGCTGCCTCTGACAACACCCCTCAGTACCACACCCACCCTGGACCACAGCACCACGGCCAAGCACCCACCCATATCCCCGTAACTTCCCACAGCTCCTTCCTAGCATCCAATAGGCATTTTATGATTACCCCTTTGCACTGCACAATGGAATAGTCAGGGCATCCAGTCCTCACCCCTACAGGGAGTGCTCTGCAGATTTAAAACACTAGGGACCAAGACCACAAGCTGGCTGCTGCTCCAGCTCCTTCTGCCCCATTGCAGTAACCACAGCCACCATAAACACGTGTCTTTGGCTGGAATACATTAACACGCATTGTTAATTCCATAAGGGGTATCAACACCGATGAGGGCAAAGGTCTGAGATGTTCACTCACATCAAGACAGATTATGATCACAGCCACTGCACTGCAAGTTCCCATCCCACAGCAGATCCCATCAATGATGTAGCATTGAAGACCCAATGTTCAGATAAAACAAAGATGGACAATGTGTCAGAATGCTGTGGTGCCACAAACGGCAACTGCAAGCTAGACAGGTTTTCACCACTGCCAAGCTCTGGAACCCTCACAGCATGCCTCTGCTAAAACACATTCTGCAGAAGGCACACTAATTCAGTGTCCTTTCCAGAATCAAAACACATTTTGCCAGTCAAGTGGGAGATGGCTAGAGATATAAGTGGAAGATTGGCTGTGGATATTGTCTACCTAGACTTTCAAAAAGCATTTGACACTGTTCCTCATAGAATTCTCATGGAAAAACTGGCTGCTCATGGCCTGGATGAGCATACGATCCACTGGATCTAGCACTGGCTGGACAGACGGGCCCAAAGAGTGGTGGTCAATGGAATTAAATCCAGCTGGCGGCTGGTCACAAGTGGTGTTCCTCAGGGCTCAGTGTTTGGACCATTTCTGTTTAACAGCTTTATTATCTTGACAACGACATAGAGTGTACCATCAGTAAGTTCGCAGATGACACCAAGTTAAGCGGGAGCGTTGATCTGCATGAGGATTGGGAGGCTCTACAGAGAGACTTGGATAGATTGGATCGATGGGCCAACGTTAACGGTATGAGCTTCAACAAGGCCAAGTGCCAGGTCCTGCACTTGGGCCACAACAACCCCATGCAACGCTCCAGGCTTGGGGAAGTGTGGCTGGAAAGCTGTCTGGCAGAAAAGGACCTGGGGGTTCTAATTGACAAGTGGTTGAACATGAGCCAGCAGTGTGCCCAGGTGGCCAAGAAAGCCAACGGCATCCTGGCCTGTATTAGAAATAGTGTGACCAGCAGGAGTAGGGAGGTGATTGTCCCCCTGTACTCAGCACTGGTGAGGCCACAGCTTGAGTATTGTGTCCAGTCTGGGGCACCTCAAGACAAGAGAGATCTTGAGGTGCTGGAGTGAGTGCAGAGGAGGGCAACGAAGCTAGTGAAGGGCCTGGAGAATACATCTTATGAAGAGCGATTGAAGGAGCTGAGACTGTTTAGTTTGAGGAAGAGGAGGCTAAGGGGAGACCTCATCACTCTCTACAACTACCTGAAAGGACATTGTAGAGAGGCTGGTGCTGGTCTCTTCTCACAGATCATTAGCAATAGAACAAGAGGGAAGGGCTTCAAGCTGCAACAGGGTAGGTTTAGACTGGACATTAGGAAAAAATTTTTCACAGAAAGAGTAGTCAGATACTGGAACAGGCTGCCCAGGGAGGGGGTTGAGTCACCATCCCTGGATGTGTTTAAGCGTCGTTTAGACGTGGTGTTGGGGGATATGGTTTAGGGGAAAACTTCACAGAGCAGGGCTGACTGTTGGACTTGATCCCAAGGGTCTTTTCCAACCTGAATGATTCTATGATACTGATCTTGATGGCACATAGCAGCACAGTGTGTACAAATGCTGGAGATCAGTGGCTAAGGGATTCAAAACTGTAAAGGCTTTTGAAAGAAGATATTTAAATTACTTTTATTTTTACTTATGCAGTGAAAGGCTTGTGTAACCACAATTACTGGATGAACGTACCCCCAGTGCAGGTCCAGACTGTGCAAAGCAATGTTTGATAGCAATCTGCCTTTCAGCAAGTCTTCGGCCCTGATACACAGCACAGAAGACAGGCAGATAATTATAAAACCAAGTTTTCCTCACTAATGTCATCCTAGCCTCAGCTTTGAAAACAGGGCAGAAAGCCCATTATACTTAGTAAAAGTTTAGTCATGCTTGTTCTTGAAGTAAATCTCTGTGTTTCCTCAGAATTACTCTCCCAGCAGGGGACTTCTTCCTCTGCTTTTCTTCTCAGATGAACTTGCACACAGTCCAGGTAAAGTAGTTTTTCCAGAGGAATTTCTACCTGCACAATGCTCAGGACTGTATGACTAAACATCCATTTTCTCCCTTCTTTTTAAGTTGACTTAAGTTTAATTATTGTCCCTTTTGATGCTGCCTTGAGAAATCCTAATAGAAGAATTAGAGCAACTGTTAGAGCATGAGCTGTTCACAGCCTTTTGACTTCCCATGTTCAGTTACTTTCTGCTACCAGACACACTGGGAGGAACAGTATTAGTTAAAGCTCTCACACAAGCATTGTTTGGGAAAAAGTATTTTCAAAGTTCAGGAGATTTTTTTCCTCCAAATCTTCTCTGGTCCAAGTTTCAAAGAAATTTTAATTGCAAAGAAAATCTCAAAGTCTGCCTTAGGGAAGAGTGTTTTACAGCCATAACGGTCTCGCTCTGCAGCAATTCTTTTCCAAATATGGAATTTTCATGCCTTGTCTACGTGAATACAATACTTTCAATTTGCCTTTAAAAACAATCTCTGAGAGGAAGGGGAAGCAAAGGCATCTTCCTGTGGCCCTAAATACATACACGACTCCCTCTGTCCAGACCAGGGAGAAACCACCTCCAAGCCAAGAAGGAGCAGAAAATGTGGAGCCGCTCGGCACCTAACATTGGCAGGCTGGAGCAGTTCGACAGCAGGCAGAGCAGCACCAGCAAAGCCACCACAGCTCACCATCCCCAGGCAAGAAGCCAGCTGACCACAGCCCTCAGGAAGCTCTAACCAGGCAGAGCAGTTGGTCTCCAGGATGTTGTCCCAGCTGAGCGTGCAAAAGCCCAGCTTGAGTGCCCAGGAGGCAAGTCGGATAGATGGGAGAAAGCACAACCCCAGAGTATTGCTGTGCGTGTCCAGAGCCGAGGAACTGCTGGACCCCTGGGACAGCAGCCCCTGCTAGGCCATTTGCAGTCTCCTCTTTCCTAATTCCACCCTCTGAGCACACACCAGGTCCCATCCTGTGCTCAGCACAGAGACTCCAAGGGCCCATCCATTACACACCAGCTCTGCCAGCCCCATGCCAGGCCCTCCTGCTCCTTCAACACTCTGATAGCTCCCCTCAGAATCCTGCTTGCTGCAGGCATGCCTGCATGGCTTCACAGGAGCTGTAGTAGAAGGTGTTTCCCTCCTCCTTCTCCGAGGGGAGTTCTCTCTAGCTTCACAAACTGCCAGTCAGCTCCAGAGGCAGAAGCCCCTGACACCCAAGTGACAACCCAGCACCAGCCTCTCCCTCCCTCTCCACTGACTCGATGCAGTGCTGAAGCCTGGACATCCAGCAGCCCAGGGCAGACCCAGCGGCACTGGCACAGCTGGACACACTGACACAGGCAGGGCACACTCCTGCTACCACCCCACCCAACACCATGCAGCAGAAGTGCTGGCACCTCCGAGCCAAGAGGAGAGAAGGCAGATCCCATGGCACTATTCAAGGGATTGCAGGCAAGTCACTCTTTCCCGGGAACCCGACAAATTGCCTGAAGTGCTGGCAAAAAGGCAAAACAAAGCACTTGAGCACACGGACCTGCCATGGCATGGCCAGTCTTTCCTTTGCATGGGAAAGCTGTACGGTGCTACGCGCTGTGTGTGCTAGGACCCACCAGCTGCTTCAGCGGGAAAGGAAATGCGACATATCTGTCCAGCTTCTCAAAGGCTTGTGAACAGAATTGTTAACAGAGGCAGAAGAATCAGAGTTCTCAACAGCTGAGGGAAGATGAAAAACAAGAAGGGAGACAAGAAAAAAAACCACAAAACCCTTGACAAACAAAAAAAAGCCCCATTGCCACAAGCCCAGATCTGACAAAAAAAACTGAAAGGGAAAAAAAAAAAATCAGTTCAGAAGTTACCTGGCAGAAAACAATGAGGGACCCCAGGTAAGAAGCAAAACCCATAAGTGACAGAAGATGATCTTAGTCAAGGCTATTGTAAAAAGCTTCCAAATAAATGGACTGACTCAGGGGACTGACCAAATAGGAATTGAAAGTCAGTGCCAAATTGGCATTAACACCCAGGTGAAGCAGAAAGAGAGCACATGGAGACCCTGTCTCTAGCTGGGCAGGAGGACAAGGTGACATTGCAGCTCCTCTGATGCCTGCCCACTGCCTGCAGCAATGGCTATTGACCCAGCCACCACACTTCCTGCACATCCTTGCCCTAGGCTTGGCAACACTGTCAGAGAGCATCAGAGACCCTTTGCCCCCACAGACCAAGGGTGAGTGGTGCTGGTTACGGGGAAGATGTCTGCAGCCATCACAGCATCTCTGCCAGAACTGTTGGGGTGGACAGTTCCTCCTGCTGCAGAGAAAGCTCTAAAGCAGGTCTTTAATTTTAGGATCTGGACAGAGAGCTGCATCTGAAAGCCATCCCCTTACAAACACCCTGTATGGAGTCAGAAGTTGCATTCCAAACAGCCTTGCATCTTTTATGCCCCACTACCTCAAGAGGAGCCAGAAACACCCCCACACATCAGGGCAGAGAACCCCATAAGTGTTTGGCAGATACATAAATAATTTATCATTCAATATGGCGCAACTAAATGGAAAATTGAAGATGTTCACAGCTTTCTTGTCTGCAACTTTCTGCCTCTTGTGAAAGTCTCCCCAGATTCCTACAGAACATAACAAGGGAGTATTAGGTGAACCCTAAAGGGTTCAAAGAAACTTCCTTCAATTTGCTGTTCATGGTTCAAGGTCAGGCACAGACTCAGTCCTCTGCATAAATAAATACTAAAGCAGGCACACACGGCTTTCAGAAAGGTCTCGCTCCTGCTCACTCTTCTTCCCTACATGTTTTAATCCTCCTAGCAATTTTGCCTCTGGAAACTTCTCGGTCCTTACGACAGCAGATATGTGACCCCTCTTCACAGAATGCAGGAGACCAAGGAAGTCTCTTGCTGTGGCAGCACACTGTCACTTAGAGACTAAGAACAAGTCAGCACAGGATCACCCACACTGAAGTGGGGAGACCATGAGAGACGACGAGAGCAGCGAAAAGCAGGACAAGACCTGGGGGAGCTGCACCACAGCTCTTGCACCTGCAGCTTTAGCAGTGCTTTTTTCCCAGTGTAACAGGACAATCAAGTTGTGCGCAGCCCAGATTAGAAGCAGGCACCAACTTTCTGTTGCAGGTACCTTAGGCTGAAAGCAGCCTGAAGAGGCAAGTGGCTTCCTCAGCACTCAGGACAAGATCTGCAGCAATAAACAGCTGTCAGAAAGGTAGAAGAATGAGAGCAATTAATCTTCCTAATGCCAATTTCAACCTGATCTTTCACACTTAAGAAAACTGTTAGAATTATTTTCTTATTTTCAGAGAACTCATTAAATAAGAATTAGAAAAAAGATAGTATAGTGGATAAGAAAATTATTTCTGCAACAATATCCTGCCAAAATCCACTGGTCTACATCTGCACTCCTCAGCCACCCAGTCTGCCAGACTTGCCCCTGTAGTAATCATGCAGCAGCCAAAGCACAACGTCAGCCCACATCACTTGCAAAGGCATGGTCGTCACCATCAACCACCAACTGAGCAATACTGCCCTGCCCAAACACAGGCTTTTCTGGCATGTGGAAGAAGAGGCTCCAGCCTCAAACCTTCCTGCTCTACAGAAATTCCTCTGCAAACACTGGGGAGAAAGTAAGGAATCTTGGTACCATAGAAATTCAGGAACCTGAAGCTGAATGTTGCATAGCCTCATCCCCCTAACAAGATGCAAATATGCTTTGCTAAGATGCAGCATTGCTCAGAAAAATCTACCACTGTTGGCAGATATCCCTGGTAGCTGAGTCTCCTACACAGGTAGCATGATTTGTCCAAGTCTATTTGGAAAGCCTGTGTCTCAAAGAGGACCACAGCAAGAACTGAGCCACCACACACCCCTCAGGGCTGCCCCAGGTGATCAGAGCCCTGCTAGGTACCTCCTTGGATGCCCAAGGCTGCCCTTTGAGCAGAAATAGGCCAGTAATGAGCAGGTGTTCTTGAGAAAGGGCAGCAGAGCTTTACAGACCCAGAAGGGCTCCTGGATGGTCACCTAGGTACAGACTCAAAGGAAAGCCCACGTCTCTCTCACAAAACACAACCAGGAGGAACTTGACCCTCCTGCTGCATCACGGACCTACACACTGAAGCACAAGCCAGGTCTCTAAGCAAGCAATCCTCACAGCACACCGTTCACCAAGGAGACGTAGATAAAGGCTTTCTCCAGCCTGTAACAGACTGAAAGATTATGACCTCCAACTGCAACAGCCTGAGTTCTGCATTTGATCATTAATGATAGATGCATTATTTATTTGGAATAATTTGCTTCATTCTATTAATTACATCACCACTACTAGCTTCTGATGATGCACAGCCCTTGGAGTCGTGTCCCAGGAGTCAGGCCTGACCAGAGCAACATGAACCACACTGCCAGAGGTGTAACCACACCTCTGTAACCACAGCTCACGGGTGTAAGTGCTAGTCCACTTCCTCAGGAAAACCAGGCAGGTTTGCCAAAAGCCACTCGCTGCCTTGCAGATCCCACAAAGTCATGTATACTCTGGATGGCCAAGATTTGGCACTCTTTCTGCACACTGCCAGATGTCCAGAGGGAGCTGGTGAAATCAGCTATTGTCCCCCAGGTGCTTGCTTGGTAGACTCAGAAGAACCTAACACAGCTTTCTCACATTCCTCTCGCCCCAAGCCCTTCTTGCACTTGCAACCCAGCCTCCCTGCCACAGGAAGAAGTGAGCATCATGAGTTTGTGCCAAATCCATCAGCCAGGTCAGTGCTGGCCCTGCACGTATGGTCCCACCACACAGTCCTCCCTGACGCTGCCAGGGCCAAACAGCCCTGTGAAGAGAATCTTTGCAGAAACCAGCCCCCACCCAGAGCACGGTAGCCCCTTCTCCCCTTCTTGCCTCAGCCCCAAGCATTTCACCTCTACCCCTCCAGGCATACAGCTGGAAGGTGCCCCTTTCGAGGTCCCCCAAAACCACTGCTGTGCAAGTGAAAACCAAGTACTGGACAGAAGAGGGGAGAAACCCCTTCCCCGCAGGAACCAGTCCCTCGGGAACGGGGCTGAGTCAGGATGGGAACCCCTGGGGACAGGGAGGCTGGCTCTCCTGGGGCCTTGCGTGGCAGAACAGCTACACATGGCTGCACTACAGACAAAACTTCACTGGAATGTAAAACCAGAAGCTTTTAGCATCCTGTCTGGTAGAATCAAATTTTTATATCCTTCCATGCCTGGTAAATTCTGTTCACAAAGAACAAGAAAAAAAAGAAGTAAAAGCCTTAATAAATGCTGGAAGAGCAGAGAGCTCATACCAATTCCCAGCCCAGTACAGCTCCTGGATAATCTAGGCAATAGTTTATTTTTCTCTCCAGTATCATTTTCCCAGCTTGATCTCTACTGTCGCAGTATGATGGTTTCACCCCATTAGCCTTGCTTAAAAAAGTGATCCCAGGACTGTGAGTGTTATTGCCCACATAAATCAGGAGGCTTTGAATACAGAGCACCTTTAAATAAACAGCTGATGGAAGTGAAGTTCCGGGATCATTATTAATAGCTTTTCATTTCTGTGTCTGCTGTGCTGTGACATTCTCTCCCAGCAGAAAGCCTCCGCTTCCTATCCCCAGTACATCTGATCCCATGAGTCCTCCAGTCAGAATGAATGACTGTACCTTTGTGTTAATTGCATAGCCCATTCCACAAACTGAATACTAATATTAACTAGCAAGAGGAGGAGCGTTTGCAGACCAGGAGCAAGGGGACAGTTTGAAGAGAGGCGCGCCAGCGCCGCAGCCTTCCCCTGTGCACTGAGGTGAGGAGCGCTGGTCCTCTCGCCTCCCCTGAAGGAAGGGCAGATCCTGGCTCTTCCAACACACGCCAGTAAATGTGGCAACAGGTGACAAGACCCTGCTCCATTTCTGTCCTGTCTGCCCAGGGAGTGTGCCCTGTACTGGACAGACAGACACAGACTTCCCCTACTCTGCCAGCTCCAAGAAGGATGCCTGCTACTCTCCACATTGCAAACAACTCCTGGCTGAGTCCAATGGGGCACAGACCCTTGGAGAGGCACTTACCACAGAGCAGCCTTGTCAGTACTTTTAGGTGCTGTTCGAAGACTTTTGCTGGCCAGATCCAGTTTATTTCTCACTAGCATGCCTTGTCCAGGGAGGAATCTCTCCTCCTCCAGCTTCAGCTATTAGGGTCTCTCCTGAGAGCTGCAGGTGGGTGCACAACAGCCCAGAGCAGATTAGAGCTCTAAATGCCATGGGCAGATCTAAGGGCACTAACAGCTAACACTGGAGAAAGGCAAACCTCCCATTCCCCTCTTACAGGGTGATATGCCTGGGATGGGACTGGACATCTCATCAAGAAAGACCTTGGCCACCTGCTCTGGGAGCCCCCCGCTTTGCTCTCTGCTGCCAGCACCGACACACAGGTGCTTCCAGTCTGGATTCCCAAAAGGCTCATGCCTAGGACCAAAGCAGAGTTGCCAATGCTGCTGCTGTGTCAGCAAATGACATCATCCTCCAGGTCTGTGGCTCAGAAGAGAGATAAAGTTTCTCCTTGGAAAGGGTGTTCAGGCTCTGCCCAAAGAAAGGAGATGGTCCTGCCAGTGGCCAGTCCCAATACAGCTTGCCAACTGCAAGCACAAAGGCTCCACAGTGGCCAACAGTGCCCAGGAAGAGGCTGCCATGGGCTTTAAAGCCTCCCTGGTCTTTCTGCCCTTTACTGCAGAGAGACAAGAAGTGGGGGTCCTGCTGTTACACTCCACCTCCAGCTTCATTCTGCTGTTCTTGAGTAATGACACCAGATACAGGTCATGCTGCTCAAAGAGAATACACAGGGTAAGCAAATACACCACAACGGCCTGTTGCTCCAGTGACCTTTGCTGTGTATAAATCAAAAGGGCTGCAGACAGCAGTAAACTCCAGGAGCAGGTGATTACTTTTGGTTTTACTGCCTGCTGCTTGCTCTTTCCCAAAACCCAGTTTTCCACAAGTAGATTCAGGACACAAGCACCAACACGGGCATAACAAATGGTTCACCTGTGAGAGAGCCACAGTCAAAGCAAGCATCAGAAAACTGTGGAGTGTGGCTGAACAAAGCTGAAAGAGACCACTACAGACAGGATGCACGTTTCTTGGAGGACTTTAAGAGGAAAAAACATAAAGCGTTAAAACTGTCTCCTGATTTCAGAGTCCTTCCCTAGCTAGAGTCTGAATCATTGAGACCATGAGGGACTAGCACAGCAGAGACATGTCCGTATGTCAAATCAACAAGAACATCCTGGGTTTCCGGATGTGATTCTGCAAGTCAGACATGGTACGAGTCTTCCCTGTGCAAGAAACTCTGACTACTTTGTCAGGTGAAAAAAAAAAAATAATTGAGTCCTCCTCCACTTCCTCCAGAGTTGTATTTGCAAACTAGACCATCATCCAGCAGCCACACAGGACCTTTAAGCAAAGGAAATGTAGTGGGCAACAAACGCAAAGCAAGCCAGCCTCAGTGCGTTACTGAAATGCTGCTTTCCAGCCACCAGACCTGAGCATCCCATTGAAGCTGCAGCTCTCAGCAGAGGCCAAGTGTGCAAACTGCAGTTGAAAAGGAGAACATTTCTGAAAGCCTGAAGCACGTGAACACAGCAGACTAGAATGGAATCCACAAGTAGCTTCACTTTACTGTCAGTACCAAACCAATAGCACAGTGAGGAAGGGACAGACTGGGAGCTCTGGGAACAACCACTCTGCTCAGCACAAGTGATAAAGGGAGATTAATCGGCCAGTTCCTCAATCAGCCATAAGAGTTCAGGGCTTTGGTGTAAAACTCCATTAAATAAAACTGGCTTCTTCAGTTCTGACATTCCAGAATGGACACAGGACACAGCATGGGGTTTTGTACGGGTCCTATTCCATAGCCAAGCCCTTTGCCTCTGCCAGTCCTGGCAACAGTGGGACTATTGAGAATCTTCTTTCTCCAGCACGCAGGCTTTGAAGGGTCTTTCCTGATGTATCTGCACAAAGCAGGGACCTTAGGGCCTCGTTCGTAGTTTCTAATGTTATTATTATCAAAAGGAATAAAGAGGGACATGGGGAAGTAAGAGGCAGCAAAGCAGCCCAGGGAACAAAGGCAGAAAGAGAGAGAGATTACAGTAGCAACAGGGAGGACAGAAAAGCAAATGGACAAAGTGCATGTGAAAGAATAGAGCCAAGGAGAGATACGCATACACGTGAGCAAGTAGGATTGTGCTGGAACATGTGAGTACATGTGCACGGAAACCCACACAGGCGGGTGCAGGCATTTGCAGCTGAGTCCTTCAGACCCACGGCACGTTTGCAGCCTTGCACTGCTTCAGCAAGGGGCCTCCCCTAGAAAGCCCCAGTGCACATGCAGGACTTCTGTGACCTAATTCTCAGTCCAGCACACAGCCCAACAGCCACTCGGTACTGGTGACAGTGAAATATCTTCACAACCAAAAAGGCGGAAAGGAGCTAGCTCTAGGTAAGCTCACCCGGAGGGCTCATCCTTTCCCCAAAGCAGTTCCCTGCTTGAGAGGAGGAGAACTGGCAGCACACACCTAGACAGACACACTCCCACCTTCCCACCTGCAAACATGGCTTTCTCTGGCTTTGTCATCCTCACACACCTTGTCCATTGCTTGTCCTGCTCTATCACTACATTGCAGACCCTTGCTGTCTCTCCCCTCATTCCCTGGGCTGTTTCACTTCCTTCTACTTCTCCACACTCCTCTCTAGCTCATTTGATGACAATCACATTAGAACTCATGCGCATAGACCCAAAGTCTCTAGTGTGTGCCCGAGAAGGAGTAGGTCCATCCAGAGACCACCACCCCCATGCCCAAGCAGCCAGATGCAGAGGTGCTGAAATCCTGAATTGCACACGCACCCTGACTCCAGCCATGCTGTGCTAGTCCCCTGCACACTGCCACATCAGCCTCCAGGCCTCATCCCTCCTAACAACACAGGAGGGAAATATTGGACTGGCTGAAGCCAACCAGGCTGAAGTCAACTGGGAGCGCTGCAATGCAGACAAGTGTGTCCTCCCCTCCAACTCAGGGCCACAAGGCTTCTCAGGCTGCTGGGCAAAGTTCGCGCATCCAAAGTCAAACAGTGTCCAGCCAAAAAGCCATTCTCCCCCACGCTGGACTCAGAGCTGTACACATCTCTTGCCACTCACCTCTCCCATCAGACCTCAGAGTGAGCTGACACCAAAACTCACACCTGAACATGAAGTCACTGTGATTAGAAACCAGAACAACAAGACACAGCTGCTTCAAGCAGGGCCAGTATCAAACTTCAGAGAGGTTCAGGACTGAGCCAGACACAAGCGCTGTGTCTGTGCAGTCCTCAGCCTCTCATCATGGGGTGCACCAAAAGCATTAGCTCATGAGACAGCTTTCCTCCTCTTGGTGCACAGAGGCACAGACAAACCTCACACACGAAAACATATAAACTTTCCAAAACTTCATGCATCAGCTAGAAAAGGAGAAAGAAAAACTGTCATTGCTATTTCTAAATATATTTGGGAGGCACCAGATAGCACAGCGATGGACTAGATATAAAAGAGATAGAGATGAGTCTCAGCACCAGCCTTTGATCACTCACAGGGGAAACACACGTGCCGCCTTGTGGAAGCCAGGACCAGACATTGTGTCCTACCTCTGCCTAAGCCCAGCTCAGCTGTGGTTTAAAGAAAGGGCCTTCCAGCCTGGCTCTTCATGGTCCCTCCCTCTCATTTCTATTTCACAGCAGCTCTTCACAACCAGGACAGTGCTTAGTATAAGCAACACAGACTCAGCTGCAGGATTTTTTGGTTCTTGAACAGGCTGAGGTTTGGAAAAGACCTCCCTAGAAGCACCAAACCTGACTGGATCCTGTGCCCAGGAACTGAAGGAGATCTTCAGCCAATCACTCAGCCCAAGTGGTCATAGGTCAGGTCCTGTCCTGCCAGCTCCACCACTGTGATGGACTGAGGCCAATTCACACCAGCTGAGCTGGCAGCTCACTGCACACATGCAACGCTGCGCCAGGAGGCTCGCCTTCCAGCGCTCAGTTGTTTTTCTAGCTTCTCACAACAAAAACATGCCTGGCAGCATTGCATGCAGTGGTAGGTCTCTGCCCTGGACAGCTTGAGCGTGCCTTTGCCACCAGGTCCTCAGAACAGAGGACACATCTCCCACTGCATGGCCCAGATCTAACAAGGGCTCCCAACAGGCACCTCCCTGCAGTGCAGGCACCCCAAAGGGGCACGCAAGAAGAGGTCTTCAACAGTCCATGTACTGGGTCTGGCTGGGATGGAGTCAATTTGCTTCACAGCAGCTCATATGGAGCTGTGTTTTAGATCTGCGACCAAAACAACACCGATAACACACTAACGTTTTAGCTATTGCCAAACAGGGTTTGCACAGTATCAAGGCCTTCTCCGTTTCTCACTATGCCCCCCCAGTGAATAGACTGGGGGTGCACAAGATGTTGGGAGGGGATACAGCCAGATGGATGACCCAGACTAACCAAGGAGATACCCCATGCTGTCTAATGTCACGCCCAGCAGTAAAAGGGAGAGGAGGGAGCTCAGGGGGGCTGGCCACCTTGTGCTCAGGAACTGGCTGGGCTTCAGTCTACCTATGGAAGGTGGTGAGTGTTTGCCTTTGCACCCTCCTTTCTTTCTTCTTTCACTTCTCCTTCACTTACTAAACAATTTTTAGCTTGACCCACAAGTCTTCTTGCTTTTACTCTTCCTCCTCTCTTGCCCCACCTGGAGTGAGGGAGCTAGCAAGTGGCTGGTGGTGCTTAGCTGCTCACCAGGGTTAACCCACAACAGTCCCAAAACACATGGCAGCACCACTGCTGGCCATGTTCACTGCCAGATCAGAGGGAGCCTGACCCTGGTCCAAGTGCATCAACCAGAAAGGAGCAGCACAATGAGAAGCTGCCACTCTCCTTGCACACTTTGAGCCTCTCAGTCCCATGATGTGAGCTCACATCTCCTGTCCTGGAGCAGCGCAGCACCACCAGCACATCCAGCTCTCATCACCTTGCCGTGAAGCACACCCCCCCACCCATCTCTAATTCACCAAAGCACATCAGCACTCTAGGTGCAAAACCAATTCAAGCCTGAATGTTCCTGCATCCTGCCTGATGGTTCCAGCATCCTTCCCAGGCAGACACGAGTCTCCCACTGCACAGAAACATAAACAGCTTTTTCAGACAAAATCCATAAATGCTCACCTGTGGTTGCTACTCCAGCTGGGAAAGGTTCTGTGCTCGCATTTCACTTCATGCCTCAATTGCTTTGTGGTACCAAGGAAGGGAGCAGCAGCATCTGCCAGCACAACAGTCAGTCCTCTAGGCAGGACTAATGATGTCAGACTTTACAACGCCAGCTCCAGCTCACAAGCTCTTGTCTGCCTTAGCTAATCCATTGCCAAGTCCTGGGCAAGGCAAGGCGAGGCCATGCCCACACCCGCAGGGTCAGCCACCGTCCCTGGTCACTCATCCCACAGTCTGTGGAGCCCCACGGCTGCAGCCCTGGTCTGTCACATGCCTGTGGCTCACCCACTGCTCGCACGCCCAGCTGACCAAGGCGCTGGCAGCAGCCTCCACCATACCTGCCATGGAGGCTGCTCATGTCTTGCACGGCCACCAGAAGCTGGGCCAGATCAAGCCCACCTGAGAGATTAACTTGGGTGGCAACAAAGAGCGGAGGGACTTGGGGAGGACACAGTCACTCCTCAGCCGCAGTAAGGCCAGCGGAGCCATTGCCCAGGGAAGGACCCAGGCCCTCATCGGGTCTCTCCCAACACGTTTCCCATTAATTGGTTAATTGGCTGCGCACACGGAACGAGGATGCCTGGCTCCCTCTGCCGGCGTGCGGCCCGGGAGAGCCCCGGCCAGGGACAGCCCCACGCCGGGCTCCTGTCCCTGTCCCGCAGCCCCACACCACGCTCCCGTCCCTCTCCCGCAGCCCCTCGCCGCGCCCGGCCAAGGAGCGTCCTGCTTCACACGGCGTCCCTGGAGCGGGAGAGCAACTGCAAAAAATGGGGTGCCCCTGTGGAACAGCCCAGGAGGGCTGTAGCAAACGGGTGTCCAGCTGGCTTTTAAAAGTTTAAGCAGGGAGGCGCTTTCTGAAGGACTCTGCTGATGCTCGGCTATTCCCACCGGCCTGCCATCGGAGGTTCAGCTGAATTTCCTAAGTGGGAAGGCAGTCAGGCCCAGCAAAGTCGAGCTCCTGAAGGAACCCCTCACCTGCACCTTCCAGACTCCAGTAACAGAGGAAACAACTCCCTCTCCCCTGCATGGGCAACACTGTCACCAACAACCTTGTTAGGGCCATAATAACGTGAGAAAACATTTTCATCCTGTTAAAAAATGGAATAGTGAGAATCCAGAAGGAACAAAGGTCAAAGATAATTCTGGAATTTGGTAGCAGATGGAGGGGGACACCATGTCCTGTCCCAGGTTAAAAAGCTCATTTTCTCACTTTTAGTATGTGACCATCTCAAAACTGCTCCTCTCTAGAGAGGGTGACAGGGTGCTGGTGGTGGAGTGCTCTGAGCTTAGGAGCCACTTTTAATGACAGGGATTACTGGAGAAACACCATTTGGGGGATTTGGGATTCCAGGAAGCAGCTGCAGTAGGAGCAGAGGGAGATAATCCCAGTGTGACGGAGATGCAAGAAAGCAGGACTGGAGAAGGGAGTGCAGCATCTGCAGGCACACACAAACTAACGTCTTGCACAGGGCACCCCACACAGAGAGAACACAGCAGAAAGAGGCTGCCAGAACAAGGGCCTGGCCCAGGGCTCCTTCTGTCCTGCAACAGCCAGACCAGGAGGGTTCCTAAGCCCCTGGAGCAGCCAAACCTTTATCTGTTCTTCCCGACTAGCCCATGTAGGTCTCAGACCCAGAGCAGCAACCTGTTCCACAGCCTGCGATCAGGAAGCCCAGGCTCCCTGGCCAGCCCCTGAGCGACCTGTGAGGGAATAGACAGTGAGGGGAATCCAGGCTCTGCCAGGGAAGGCAGCGGGGGGCACTGAGGGGAAAAGACCCAGGACAGGGCCTGGGTGTGGAGATGCACGCCACGTGTACCCAACTCCAGTGCCTCTCAGGTTGGCCTGTGGCCTCAGACCCTCCATAAGCCAGGATCTGCCTGCGCACAGCTCTTGAGTGCCAAACCACAGGGAAGGGCAGCAATGGTCAGGAAGGAGGATCAGAGACAGATGAGTGCCACCCACAGAGGCTGTGCGGAGTTCCCAGGTGCTGCTGCGCACGGTGTTGGGGGACACGGCTCTCCTCAGTGCCCCCACAAGCCTGTGGCTGCAGTGCACAGGGAGGGCTGCGTGCTCAGAGGTACCGGGTCCAGCTTACCAGCAAGAATGAGCTTCTCCTGCCAGACCGGTACCAGGACCATATCACACACTCCTGCTCTGACTCAGTTTTGCAATCAAAGCCTCAAGGACATGCTGGCTTACCAAAGCAGTGTTGAAATCCTGTGCTTGCTCCTCCAGCTGCTGCTTCCAAATGTTGCAAATCCTTGCCCTGCTGAGCTTACACACCTTTCTCCATCCACGTGCATGCCACTACCTGCCTGTACCCACATCCATGCATAGGCTTCTGCTAAAAGGAGTGTAAGGCACCTGAGGCTCCATTTATTGCCCAAGATGTTTCTATGGCGACTCCCTTCACATGCCACCATTGGCTGAAGAAAGCTTCTGGCCATCAGCAGCTTCAGGTGACTTGAGGGCCTCAAACTCCAAGCCACCTGCAGTTGTTAATGCCATCAGCTACAGATAATTAGGAAAAGATTAACAAAAACCCACCTGAAGTGGCAAGGGTGAGTGAGGCAACGTCAGCAAGTGAAGAGGAACTTCACTGGAGTGAAGTGTTCACTGGAGTACCGCAGCAGGGAGGAGCAACAAAGAGGGGTGAGGGGTATCTGCAAAAGGGTGCTGGACAAACAGTTCTGTTTTCATGACTCCCTGGAAGGAATTCCCCATCAGCAAGGCTCACACAACTGCTGTAGCCAGAGCACAGGACCACTTCACCCCATGCAGTGGCTGGCCCTGACACACTGCTTCCCAAACCAGCAGCAGGATGCTCTGAGCTCTGCTTGGTAAGGACCTGGCTAAATGCTTCTACAGGGCAGCCATGGGTCCATGGCTGTCGCTGACAAACACCAGGCCCAGCATCACCTCCATCACACCTACAGCTTCTATCATAAGCTAGTCAGGGCCAAATTCAGCACAGGTGACAGCAGTGACAGAGCGTGTGAGACGGGCAAGGTTGTTCTCTGTTTGTGGAGCAGACTCTGCACACAACATGTTGATAGTGGTGTTAATAGGCACTTTGCCCAGAGTCTTGGTCCTGCATCACGTGATCTAAGGCTTTCTCACAAGACATCCAAAATTAGGATGTGTAGCACCAAGTAGAGTCAAAACTGAACAAGTCTAGTTCTTGGGAGACACTTTCTAAAAACGGATCTTGATTTTCAGCACCACTTGAAGGTTTAGCAGCAGTGAACGATCCAGTCCAAACCTGGCCCCTGGACTGGAGCATAGATGGGCCAGATTTGGACTGGCTGCCCTTCCTATGGCCAACGGCACAACTACCCCCGATCTCTCTAGGCCACTCCGTTCAAGAAGGACACAGAACCCCTTGAGGGAGTCCAGCGCAGAGCCACAAAGATGATTAAGGGAGTGGAACATCTCACTTGTGAGGAAAGGCTGAGGGAGCTGGGTCTCTTTAGCTTGGAGGAGACTGAGGGGTGACCTTATTAATGTTTATAAATATGTAAAGAGTGAGTGTCAGGAGGATGGAGCCAGGCTCTTCTCAGTGACACCCAGTGATAGGACAAGGGGCAGTGGGTGCAAGCTGGAACATAGGAAGTTCCACATAAATAAGAGAAAAAACTTCACGGTGAGGGTGGCAGCACTGGAACAGGCTGCCCAGAGAGGTTGTGGAGTCTCCTTCTCTGGAGACATTCAAAACCCGCCTGGACATGTTCCTGTGTGACCTGATCGAGGAGATCCTGCTCTGGTAGAGGGACTGGACTAGATGATCTTTCGAGGTCCCTTCCAATCCCTAGCATTCTGTGATTTTCAAGAAGAACAATGCAGAGGCCTCAGCTTAGCAGGGCCTGTCCTCCACCTTTTGTACAAAGATGCCTTGTAGGACCTCTGGGGAGAACTGCCTGAAGGCACCAGGGCTGCCTCTGTCCCCAGCTGGTACCCATGCGCACACCCACCACCAGCAGAGCAGGTGCCCTGAAACTCAAAGTCTGAAGATAAAAGCCATGCCCACGGAGGCACAGTCAGCCCCTGACCAACCCATGCACTGCGAACAGTCTCTCCTCATGCTCCCACCTCCTAACAGCGCCGTGTACCCGTTTGCCTTCTTTGCTGCAGGTAACGTTACCAGCAAAGGGAGCTCTGCAGCTGCAGTCAGTGAGCACCACACCCAGCTGCAAGCTACCACATGTCGATGCCCACAGTGTCCCACAGGCCCTCAAAGGATAAAAGAGCAGGTGCCATAATACTGTCAAGGGGCCAGAGACATGCATTTGCTGGGAGAACTCAAACCATGCTGCAAGAGGAACAGAATCACTGGGGAGGCCCACAGCTTCCATAAGAAAAGAAAGAAGCTACACCCTTTGCAGGCACCCCAGCTGGCCTTATGGAATCAGAGAAGGCAGAGATTGCTGAAGAAGATGTCCACAACCAGCACTAAAGTGCCATCCAACAACCCTTCCCCAACAGAATAACACAAAACTATCTCCTCTCAGCTGCAGCACAAAAACAATGAAAAGAGAGAAAAATGAAGGAGACACAGAGCCAGCCTAAAGTAAAATCTGGACTAGGCTTTGAAAACAGGGTTGTGGCAAAGGACAAAACTGAAAATTACTGTAATGTGCTGTATTCCTTTTATGGACTTCATAAATAATAAAAAGTGATGATTAAATGAAAAAGAAATCATGAACTGGGAGGATGGGTCTCTGCAGTGGCTACTGGCAGGAGCAGGGAGCCCCTCCACTGACCCCTCCACAGCTCTCTGAAGCAGAAACTAACCCACAAACTGGATGCAACTGCAGATACAGACACCCCACAGAGCCAAGCAGGTGGTGGACACCCAACCCATGCTAGGTGAACAGATGAGTCCCAGTCCAAACCCCTGGAATGAGCTTCCCGTATACCAGGTCCACATGCGAACATGGAAGGCTAATAGGCAGCAACTTGCTGCCCAGACCCAGCCACACAGACCCAGTTTTTCTGCTGTTGTGGAGCAGGGACCGCGTCTCACAAGCCGTCTGGCTCACAGGGACATGCAGGCACGAGCCCTTCAAAGGCTCGAGAAGCCAGACCCAAGGGGCAGAGCTCTGCACCGTCACCTGCAGCCCAGGGCACAGCCACACAGAGACGTCAGGACAAGATGAAATGGGGGAGTCCTCCCAGCTGGAGAGCAAACAGCTGGCAGGTGCCAAGGGTGCAGGGCACGATGGTCTCAGGGCTACAGATGGCCATCAATGGCCAGAGGCAAAGCTGGTTACAGCCCTCCTTGTTGGCCACCCTTCCCTGCAAAGAAATGCCGTGGAATAAACTAGTGGTAGAGACAAAAGAGATACAGAGGACAGCAAGGTGCTGTACACCATGTCCACCTACCACCTCAGGCAAGGAGTCTTGTTGGGACTCATGCCCACCTAATACTTACATCTAATTTTTTTTTAAAAAAGCAGATCACTCAAAATGGCCTGTGCCTCAGGACACGCATGGACATATCTGCAGAGAAGTGTCATTGCTTGCAAACCCCCAAACAGTTGCATAACTGCATAGTTAAAGAAAACAACAGAAATTCATACATGGTCGTATTCTTATGTACAAATACTGTTTAGCGACGTGATGTCAGAAGAGCAAAAGGATCACCGCACTATTTCTTCCTCAATCTGTTTTTCTTTCCTTTTCAAATATGGGCTTTCAAAATATAGAAATAATTATTTGAAGAATATGTAATTATACTCTAAAGGAATAACATCGGATCAAATCCCACCGAAAGTCCAGTTCTGTTTCAAAGCTTCCATGAATAATCTGATCCATCTAACTAAAGTCCTTGGCTAGCAAAAAGGGTTTCAAACAAATAAACATTCCCCCAGAACATCTGCAGCCAGATTTTACTACTATGTGCTAGTGATTAGGAGCACAAAAGTACATTTTAATAGGAAAAAGTCTGCTAGCTCAATATCAAAGTGCAAAGAAACAAAAAGCTGATCAGACAATATACACAACCAACAGTAAATTACAGATTAAGAGTCTTTACACACAAGCAAGGAACTATGGATTTAAAAAATATGATATTGCATTTTAAATCATGAAAATATCATATTATTTGATACAGAGCTAGGAAAAATAGGATTTTAACTGTTATTTTTAACTCACCAACAGCCTTTTTTTTTTTTCTGGAGCCTTGCCAGCTTCCTTTGAAAAAGAATTTTAAAACTGACCTTGTTTCAGTAGCCACTTCTCTGTCCTAGGTATGAAATCACTGTAGCATATTATAAAGAGTCAGTGCACCAAAAAGCAAAGGGCATCTGTTTTTTTGAGGCAGGAACAAAGCTGCTTCTTTTCACCTATGAAACAGCACATACTTTTTCTTTCAAAATTCCACAAATTTCAACATTGTATTATTCAGCAACCAGCGTTATATGCCGAGCCCAAGTCTCACTTGCTCTCACCCCATCTCACGGGAGCAGAGGTGTACGCGACACAAGAGCCAGTACAGAGCATGGGCCAGTTTATTCGGATTTCAGTAGGCTCTGCGCCCTCCCACACCTGCGGTACCGTCAACATTTCCAGAGGTTCCATTGGTGAGCAGCAGAACCAGCCCTTGGCCTTGAACACCAACACACACAGTATCAGGACAGGAAAACTGCTTCAGACTCTTGTTTCCATTTTCTCCCGCTGTGATAGCCAAAGCCAGAGAAGCAATTTATTTTCAGCATCTGAAAACTGACGTACCAGGATCACGATCTCCAACCTTGATAATTGTTTGCTACAAATACTCCTTACCCACTGCTGATGAAAGAGGTGGAGAGCATCCACCAGTCTCATAAAGGAAAACCTGGCAAAGCTCGGCTCTGTCTGAGCTGGGCACAGGATCTACAAGTACAGAGGCTGCAGGCTCCAACCATTCCCTGAATGTTACGTACTCTGAAGAGATAGAAACAGGTCCCAAAGAAAGTCATCATCCGAGATTTCCTTGGTGAAGCACAAGACGATGGTGTTGGCCATCGTTGCAACACATGGTATTTTAACAGCAGAACACCAGCCTGGCAGCAGGGACACATGCACACCTCCCCATTCATTTCCTCAGGCCATGCAAACAAGCTCTGGAGAACCAGAGCTCTGGCAGAGTCATCCTTCTTAGCCCTCTCAGGTCCAAAGGCTTCCCGGAGATGCACTGCACGGTCTTCGGAAGTTATGTCTGGACCCTTGAGCCCGTCTCTCCTTGCTGCTATCTACACCATCATCCCCGCAACTGACCTCGTTCATGCATGAAATGAGTTTAGAAGAGAAGACACCACAGATCCCCCCGGATTGTAAGGGGTGTTACGACTATCAGACATCAAAAAGGAGAACGGGGGCAACTCCTGCATCCCTCCTTCCCCCGCCCTGGGGGCACCGGCTGCCGCAGGATGCGCTCCGGGACGCCCGGGGCGGTGCAGCGGGCGCGGCGGCTCTTGCCCCCCCGACGGCCACCGGGGAACTACCGGTTACATGAGGCAGGTGCTGGTTTTAGCACAGTTATTTTTAGTTTGTTGTTCCAAAAAGCGTCCCTCCGAAGAGAAACGTTCCCCCGGCTGCTGCGAGGCCTCGGACAGGCTCCGCCGGCAGCCGCCCGCACACTCCCAGCAAAGCCCCAGGCAGAAGGGCTCTGGCCTCAGCAAGGGGAGGGGGACAGAGCTCTGGAGCCCGAGGGGCCGTTTCAAGGCGCCAGCGGTTTGAAGAAGAGCCGCAGCTCTCCCAGCGCCGGCTGTCCTGAAGCCCCACCGCGGGCAGAGCCGCTGCTGCCGCCGCGGGCACCG
>VZZY01015093.1:133881-172581 GCA_013400335.1 Eurystomus gularis | reverse complement strand
CCCTGCCCCAGCCCTTGCACGGCCCCGTGGCGGCGTGGCAGGAGCCCCGGTAGCGGGGCCGGGCACTGCCAGGGCCGGGGCCGGGGCTGGCAGACCCCCCCCCGCTCTGCACCTGGGCAGCTATGGCAGCTGGCATCCTCAGCGCCCGCCTCAGGTGCCTCCTCCAGAGCCCTGACCAACGCACGGGGGGCACCGTCGGGGCTCAGCAGCTCTCGGGCTTGCAGGGGCCGGAGCAGCTGCACAGCTCGATGCCTGCAGTGGAGAGTCACGTACCAGCAGGACCCACAGCTGGAGCCACCTTTACAGACCACTCAGGGTGTGATGAGGACAGGTGCGAGGCAGAAGCGAGAAAGAAGCTCAAAGCTGGTGAGGCTGCAATGTCATTTTGAAACAGACAAATCTGGTCTTGCAAGTCAGGGTTTAGCCACAACTCACTAAAGCAGCCCTCAGTGGGACATTTTCCAGTATCCGCTGTCCAGGGTCTCACATCTTACCCAGAGAAAATGTTCTCCTGCTTCCACAGCAATCTCTGGTAGTGGGCCTGGGAGTCTGGCCCTGGAAAGAACATGAGGGAGCACTAGAGAAGGGAAGGCCTTGTTGCTCCATGTGTGCAGCACCTCGCACAAGGCAAACAAATCCTCTGCTTGGCCAGTATCGACCAAGAAACAGTTGTAACCCAGCAGCAGGTCACCCACAAACCACCCAGGTCTGGCACTTCCTGCACAGGCAGGCGGCCTGCAGGTCAGGGATAGGTGGATGGAAAGCAAAAAAGTGGTTTATAACCCCAACATGAATCCAGAAGGAGTGTCCTTCCCAGGACCAAGAGATGAGGAGGGCACAGATCCAGCAGCAGGCTCAGGCAGCTGTCCTCCCCACCTCTGCACTGGCTGGCACAAGGCTTCTTATCCTTGTACTAATGCATGACTCCCACCCTCAAAGGCAACAGGGTTTCAAGGACAACCTAGGAAATGCTCCACACCAGCCCCTTCGGACATGGAAGCATCTAGAAAGGTCCTCTGTCCCTGTGTGAGAGCAAGAAAACTCCCAGCTGCAAGCACTGCTGCCAAAGTAGATCCCACTTGTGACTGATGCTCTTGTAGGGAAAGGAGCAAAGCCTGGAGCACAGCTGCTCCACCGCTAACACTGTCTGCAAACAGAGACCTTGCTCACTGCCAATCCAGCCCTAGGACAGCTGCTGGGCTCTTGTGCCAACATTGACACCGGCACTGGAAATACTCAGATCCTTTCCCTGGGATGGCCAAAAGGCTGCTTCTCACAGTGCTGTGGCAGCGCAGATGGAGCTGAGCCCACCTGGCAGAAAGCATCCAGTAAGCTGGTGTGATACTGAGTAGAGATGGTTCCAGCACTTGTCTGTAGCTGTGGTGCCCTTTGCCAATCTGTTTTTGCTAAGACCCCCACTGCCCACGGGCCAAGGAAAGTTTGTCTCTCCTGCCATTGCACCCTCCCCCATGTCACAGCTGCTCCATGCCTGATTTAGTTGAAGACATCTCTGCTCACTGGAGAGGCAGGTTAGACTAGATGACCTTTAAAGGTCCCTTCCAACCCAAACTATTCTCTGATTCTCTGTCCTCTTGCTGCTGCCCTGCAGGGTGCTGATAATGCCAGCCAGGCCTGCCCCAGCCAAGCTTCCAAACGAGCCCCAGAGAGCACTGTAACAAGGGACGTTGACAGTCATTCTGTGAGACCTGAACTCAGCAATGCTTCCGAGTACGTCCAGGTCACAGAAGCCGCCCCAGGCACTGTGGGGAGGGGATGATGGAGGATGCAAAGCAGGAGAACAAGGACCACCCATGACATGGTTGCTTCCTTTGTAAGCGTGGCTCCTGGCCTGTATGAACACTGAATGCAGCCTCCACAACTCTGTCCCACAGCCTCTCTCAAAAGCTGACATGTCACTTTCACGTCATGCCTTGTGTTCTCAGTGACAGAAGGATGGATGTGTTATCCTTTGACTTGGCTGCCAAGCCCCTTGTCTCCATGGGAATTTAGCCCTCATCTGGCTTCTCCTTTCCTCTTTTTCCTACCAGTGCTTTATCCCAGCATTCAAACAGCTCTTCCGTATTCCGCAGCTCTCCTCTACCCGCAGCACTCTTCCCTTACTCTCACACACTCTCCCCATCTCATTGAGCTGCAGGCCCCTTTGCTTTGTTCTTTCCCTCTCTCTCCCTTTCTTTCTGCCGGTGACTTGTTCCTTTTCTTGTTGTGGTTTGTCTTCTCTGTTCTGTCCCTTTCACTCATTTATTCTGCTTATCTCTTTTTGCTCCTTCCTCTTCTTTTCCCCAGTCTTTGCATGCTCCTCCCGCAACTGTGTGCCTTTGTCTGTAAGGAATTGAAAGTTAAAAGCTTTTCCAACTTGATCCTGAGCAGCTTTCCCTGGTGCTTTCATCTCCACAACACATTTGTAAAACTGCTCAGACTGAAGGGCCATGACACGAACAACTAAAGAAATATCAGAAAGAAACAGGCTTCCCAAGACAGGATGGAAATTTGCCTTCTCCAAGAAAATCTCCCTGGTTTGCTAGCACTGAGGTCCTCTTTCCACAGTTCCTTTAAACGTAACATGAAATCCGTTTACCAAGATGTCCTCTTCCTGGCCTCATCCTTCTCCCTAGTGAGTTCAGTGGTGGGAGGGGTAGACACAGGGGTGCCGGAGAGCTCCCTGTCACTTCCTGCCAAAGAGTAGCAGGGACCGACCCGCTCCCCCTCCCCGCTCACCAGCAGCTCCCGCCAGGTTTGTCATTCCTGCTGGATCACAAACTGCTGGCCAGAGGGAAGAGCTGATCACAACAGAAAAGATGCTGTGGCTCTTGTCCAGTCCTAAACCCCCTTCCTCCTTCATGCAAAGATGGCAGAGACCTGGCAAACTCTCCCAGCTGATGTGTCACCAACCTCTCCCAGCTGCCAAAAGGAGTCTTTTCTTACAACTTTCTCACGTGTTCTGCGCAGGGTCCAGCTGCAGACAACGACTTCAGGAAAACTCAGGGAAGAAGCGCTTTCAAGGTACTGCTTTCTTGGTGCTTCTGTGCAGCCCATGCTTTGCAGGGTTCATGTGTGAGCATGGAAGAACGGTCAATCTTACCTGTGACCAGTGGCAGGGAATTCCAGAGTTCCCAGTATAGATCTGTGCTTTGTCATATGGAGCAAGTCAAAGTGCTATCTGCCTACTTGGGAATTTGTTGCTGAGAAGCCCATGAATCCTGGCTATTCTCACAACTCTATGAGAGATTAATCTTGCTAAATCCTCCCACTTCTTCCCTATTGGAGAAACAGATTCAGCACAGGACAAGCTCTGTGACTCACCTCTCCGTTGGCAGAGCCAGCTCCCATTAATCTAACTCCCTGTCTAATGTCCACATTTGGCTGGCAGGCAATCCATCTCCAGTCCAGCTCTATGTCCAGGATCCAGCTCCCCGTCAGCCAGAGCCTACCTAACACTGGGTGCCCTGCAGGGCTTCTCCCCAGCGGGACAGGGGCTGTCTGCAGCCCACTATGACAGCAGGGGACAGAATCTGGGATGCATGGGTACTTGCTAGGCAAAGCAGTATTTGGCTGCAGTGGCAGCTGGGCTCAGCATCTGCCCAGCAGACCTGTTCTTATTCTCTGACCTCACCCTGCCTCATCTCAGCAGAACAAACAGAGATCTATGTAGTGCAGTCCCACTAGTCTCACTCTTCCTGGGCTGCAGGGTTCAGTCTGCTGCCCTCCAAGTTCACCCTGAAAGGAGCTGGGGACTGCGTGTCTAGACTGGCAGAGAGGGCTTTGTTCCCAGAGCTACCGCTCAGGACGACATGATGGCTCTATGGAAGCAAGTCCTCCTGCCGAACTCCTTGCAGAGGGTCCCTGGATGGTCACATTTGCTCCTGCTGTGCTTAGCAGCCACCTCTTGCAAGCTGCGTGTCCTTTCCCCACACTGCCTGTCTCCTGGGGGCTGCAATGTAGGATGCCACATTCCATACCCTGCCTTTTCCTGGATGCTGCTCTGGCACAGGTCTGGAAAGATGGACCCCACAGGCTGGTTGCACCGTGTGGCTTTGTGCATACCCCACAGCGAGGATGAGGCCTCTGCACCCCTCAAACGGCTTGGTGTTGATTCCTGCTGGAGATAGGGGCAAGAGCTGAAGGCAGCAATTCTGTGCTCACACAGGTCCTGCAGAGTGGGGGACACTCTGTAACACACCACAGAGCGTGCCCACACAAAGCTGGAGCTGACACAGCATGGTGGGGAATGGCTGGGAGGGGCACAGCCCAGAGCTGCCCTGGTTCGCTGGGCACAAATGGGCCCAAACCCCCAATCTATTGCCAAGAGCGATTCTCACATGCCACCCTGCTTACTCCTGCCAGCCAAATGGCCCTGCCTTGCTGAGGCTCTTTGGTGCTGCTCCGAGTCTTTTCCTGGCAGCATTCCCATTGTCCTACACATTTAGGCACTTCAGTCGCCAGAGCCTGCTGGCTCTCCCCCATCTTTATTCTCCCCAAGTACTGTGTCATTTGCAGACTCCACGGTGTCAGCCTTGTGATTAGATTCCAATGCCTTTATGAATAATTTGTTGCGCAATTATAAAGCAAATATTTAATTGAACTTTATGTAAAATTGCTTCTGCCTCTGAGCACTGAACGACTGTTGTGTGACCACATCAGGCCCCGGGAGCCCTGTGAAGAGGCCAGCAGCAAACTGCCAGCAACCCTCCCCATCAGCCTGCGTGCAGACAGCCGGCCCCACCACCTCCAGCTGAGCCCACGGAGAGCAGTGCTGCGGGGCGGCTCTGCACTGGCCCCAGACACTGCCACAGATTGATCAGCTGCAAGATTGCAGTGCAGCTCCCTTCCCTTGGGAACGTGCCCTCGAGCACTAGCAGGAGAACGAGTCTTCCTCAGTCGAGCAGCAGAATGAACCAGCTGGAGCATTCCCACAGTGTGACCTGTGCTGCGCTGGAAGAGCCCAGCACGAGGTATGTCACTGTAGAAAACATCTTTGTGACAAGTTGGTGGGAGTCAGGTTTCAGCACAAGAATAAGGACAGGTGCAAAGACAGCGGCTTTCCTTCTTTCCAGTCCTTTTCCTTCCAGGACAAGACTGAAGCATGCAGATGGGAAACTTGCACTGCAGCTGACTCTTTAAGGGAGAGAATGCCTTTGCTCACTGGCCGTCTCAACGACACAGAGCACCAGCCTGAACTGAAAACAATTGGGTGTAACACCTTGATAACACCAGGGTGCCCATCCCAGGAGAGGCTGCTCAGCACATGCTAGTGCCAGTGTACCATGCCATCACCTGCAGGCTCAGCTGGAAGAGTCTGAGTGGAGGGGATCTGGACACACCTCAGATTGGCCATGGCATCGCCTCTGTAGGGAAAAACATCTGTATCAGCAAAACCAACAGAACTGGACAAAATCCTAATTTACCGTGGTCTGTAAAAGAGGCTGAAGTGCCTATTTCCAGTGAGGCGAATTTGAAATTGAAAGAGGAAAACGAGTGCATTGAAGAGATCAGAAGCTCCTTTCTGAGCATGTATCTGGTGCAGGTAATTGCTAACTGACCTGGAGGGGCTCTTGAAATCCACCTAATGCAGCAGATTCTGCTGCTCAGAATGACTCCGGGGCTGGGGACAGGCATGCGCGGGCAGTACCCCTCCTGAGAGGCTGGCATGACAGCACAGGCTGCTGTGCAGTCAGGGAAAAGAAGTGGGTGGCTCTGGGTGGCAGAGCACTGCAACTGGCTGCCCAGACAGACGGTGGAGTCTCCATCTCTGGAGACATTCAAAACCCACCTGGACGCCGTCCCATGCAACCTGCTTTAGGCGAACTTCCTCTGGCTGGGGGGCTGGACTAGGTATCTCCAGAGGTCCTTTCCAACCCCTATCATTCTGTGACAAGCAAGGGAAAATGCAAGGCCTGAGGCCAGAGAGAAGGTAACGGTGGCCTGTGTGGTGCTCACCTCCGTAAGCATCCTAAGCCTAGTCAGAGTATGTACAGCTAGAAGAAAGGGCCAGATTAGCTATTGGAAGCTGGAAACTTGTCCCTGCATGGGGCAGGACTATTTGCAGTGATGGAGAAAGAAGGCGTGGAGCCTAGCCAGGAATGGCTGTGCCAACACCCCGGGAAGGTGTGGGAGTCTGCTCAGATGACCTCAGCAGCGGAGGCACTGGATCTGGACCACAAGGTGGGAGATGGGGTCCTTGCTCCAGTGCTGAAGGGTACAGAAATGCAACATACTCTGCTGACAGGAGGGCATGGTTGTTAGTTTCTCCACATGGACCATAGTAAAGAACAACAGTTTCCCACAGGAGTCCGGGAATATCCCCTTCCCCAGCAGCACTTTTGTGTCTGTCAGCTCATCTTGGGCATCCCCTTTGCTCAACTCTTGCTTTTATGGCTACAGAGAAAGCAGCGCGACTTACCCTTTGGCTCCCAGCCACATGCTCCCTGCTGCCAGCTCACCCCAGGACCAGGTCCATTAGCTGTCGCCTCTGGCAGCTCCCCTTGCTGCTTTTCACTCACAGGCGTTAAAGGTTCCTTTCAAGATGCACCTTCCTGCTTCCTCTGCAGTCCAGGCATTTCTTTAATAAATAGCATTTGTGCTGGCTCTGTGATGTCTATTTGGCTTCAAGCTTTCATCTCCACTGCTGGTTGTGCCCAGCATGAAATGCTGCCACTCAGCCTATAAAGATTAATGGCTGGGACAGTTATTTGTAGCAGTCATTCAACATTTGCCTTGCTGGTCCAGTCCCAGACTATGGCCTGAAGAAAGCCCACGGGCAAGTGTTTGGCTCTGCTAGTGGGCAAGCAGTGTGACTGAGAGGTGAGCTGGGAACAGTCCCCTGATGTGGGACGTGTTTGCACAATGCCCTTTTGTTGGTGGCACAGGCACCTGTTCTGAGTTCTTTGATCCCAAGACCTACAGATAGATGCACGGCATTCAGTAGGTAACTGAAGCTATGCCCTAGATAAGCGATATAACAAACCAGAGCAAAGAAAATGGAGCAAGGGCAGAGGTTCAGGCTCTTAGGTCTGGGCTGCATCCAAGGGTCCCATCAGATGGAATGCTTATGACAGGGCTAACTGGCAGGAGGAGCATGTTACAGTCTCCTTTTGCCATCCCCTCCCTAGTAAACACACATGCATGCACACTCACTCTCACACACCCACACTAACACAAACGCTTCCCTGGCCCTGACACCAGCCAAGAGCAGAGCGGAACTGGGCTCAAAGCAATCGTAATCTTCCCGTAACAACGGCAGGAGAACTGCGGTGCAGTGAAAGCCACAATTTGGCTGCAAAAAGCTGTGGAAAGGATGTAAGATAGAAAACAGTTGTTTCTGGTGCTAGGATGGTCTTTGGACTCACATCCCAGAAAGGCAGAGTGATCTGACCACTTCTGGAGTACAGTAGTGCTGAGTCCAGTGCTCTGAAGGATATGTACTCTGGGAAGACCACCATAATGTGGTTGGGAGGGAGCAGCAAAGCCCTCCTACACCACAGGAAAAGGAAGCCCTATCCAGTGCCTACACCTGGAATGTGCAGCATCAGACCCAGCCCAGCTCTGTTTATCTTTCATCATGCCCAGGCCCCTCTGACTCAAATCCACTGTTAGAGCCGCTGCTTTTAACCAACCACACATGGGCAGTCAATGCTCCGGCTTCCTTTGTCCTTCTGGCAGCCCATTTTACTGAGTTCTCTTTAAAGTTATGCTTTCCTTGTGCCATTTCTTGTTCCGCTGTTGCCGGTAGCAGGCTTCTCTGCATATATGCTAAGCTTCTACAGCATTGCCAAAGTGCAACTGCAGGAATCTGAACCTCCCAAGAGATGTGTTATAAGTGCATCATGTTGAGCTCCTCTGCTCACTCAATTACCAGGACGCAGAGAATGATCCTGACTTCCTAAAAATATTAGGATTTCCAAATCATGCAATTGTGTCTTCACTACTACTTTTCAAATGGCCCAGTACAGGTATTTTTAGAATAGCTCCAAACATAGTCCATTACATCCTTTGTGCACCCGAGTATTCATCTGCTTACCTGTTGTACATCGGACTTTCCTTTTTCCAGGGATACCGTCCTACTAACGTACCTTGCAATTGTCTTTGTCTTGAAGTTTGCTCTGGCACAGAATCATAGAATGGCATCTCCTGACTGTTTTCACCACTTCACAGGGTAAAGTCTATGAGATGCTCTTACTGGCCAGAAGTCCTCGAGAGCCATGGCTATGGCTGCAGCTTTTATGAACACACATTCTGAATCACATTTTGCAGGCTTTTGCAAGGACATGGTTTAGGGTTGTTGTAACTTTTGAGTTTTCCAGGAAATATTCCTACTTTCTGTAGGTGCTCCATATCCATTGCTGGTTTTTCGTCTCTAATGGGTGCTCCTCTGTGTGGGCAGAGGAGTCCTCTTGCCCAGCAGATTTCTGCTGCTGCAGCTTCTGGCTCTTGTACGTATACTTGCCTTTTCATTTATGCTATATGCAGAATTCCACAGATTAGTCCATGTTTAGAATTCTCACAGATCCTCAGCTCTGAGGTTTTAGGGCAGGCCTTTAATTCTGTCACATATTGATCGACTGTTTCTGCTTGCATGAAAACGATTGGAAATGTTAAAAATGATTCATTGTTTTATGGGCTACACAGTCACATTTTGTCATGTTTACATTTTCTCTTACACATTCCTTTCCTCCTCCCACCTGAAGCAGAGTCTGGGGCTTTCATGTTAGTGCTTTTTTCATCTGCACTAATTGCTGCTAAGTGGATCTCAAACTGCCTGACAGTTTCTGTTCTCTACTGCATCCCAGCAGGGAATGATTTAATGCTGGACCCTGTGATATGCTTGTTAGCTCTTCTAAGAGCTCCTGGAAACCACTAAAGTTCATACCTAAATTGTGTCAGAGCCACCTGGCAAAGAGAAGTGTATCTCAGAGGAAAAGATTGCCTCCACTGGGGCTGCTACTGAACCTGCCCTTACTAAAGAGACTTAGCTTTCTGAACAGTGAATCGCAGGGGATTAAAAGTAATTTCCAGAGTATCTTTCAGTGCCCCTTGTCCTGAGAACTAGCCACACTTGACGTTGTGCAAGCACAGACCACAGAGAGCACTGGTGGCAGCACCCGTCCCCTGGGATGTGGGGAGGGACGTCTCATCTGCTTCCGGACCCTGTGCAGTTCAGCGCACCCTGGGAGAGTCCAGCCGCAGTGCGCTCTGCTCTCAGCAAAGATGAGCGAGCCAGTCAAAAGCCCTGCATTGCTATCACTCAGCACGCTGGTATTCCTTCCTTCCTCCACCGGTATCTTGAGACAACAGGCTGGTGCCCCTAGAGACACCCCTTTTCACCCAGCAGCAGCTAGCCCATGTCAGCTCTCCAGCAGGTCATGCTTCCCATTGCCTTCACTATGCTTCAGAGCTGCCAAGACACAAACGCTGGTTTGGCATCGAACCACTCCCACCCCTGGGCTGTCAAACAAGGCCCCGAGTCCTTCACACAGGCGCGGTGCTGTGGTTCAGCCCATGGCGCACAACGCGATCTTCCAGTGCTGGTGCTGGGGAGCTGCCTCATTGCAGAGCAGCAGCCTGTAAGAGCAGCTGGGCAAAACCAAGCCCATTGCCCCTGTAGTGTCCTGGGAGCCTCTGTCTCCAGGCTGCTGGGATCTGGAAGGCCATGCCCACGTAAGGCCATGCAATGTTCACAGTGTGACACTGTAGGGAATCCTTGAAATTGCCTTTGGAGAAACAGCAGCAGCCTGCACCATGGCCCTGAGGCAGGGTTGAGGAGCAGGCTACACATGCCACTTCCTTCTTTTAGACTTCAAACGCACCACCAGACCTAAATTATTCACATGTAATCCCTGGAGCTGGCAGCAGCTCAGAGAGAATCCAGCTCAGGTGATAAGAAGGAAGAAAGAAAGAAAAAAAAGAACCCATTAAATTTAAAAACCTCTGAGAGTCATAAAATGTAAAAACATATTCAGGACAGGAACCAGGCCAGGATGGGGAAGCTGAGTGCAAGCAGGGTCTGACACTGGCAGCTCCCAGAGCATGAGAGCTTACGGTGAAAGATGAGGGAACCTGAGGCTGAGAAGGCTGGTGAGGCTTGGTGGTCCTGGGTGCTCAACTCTGTTAATTCTTTTAATTCCTCATGGTCACAGAATCACAGAATCACAGAATGATAGGGACTGGAAGAGACCTCTGGAGATCATCTAGTCCACTTCCCTGCTAAAGTAGGTTCACCTAGATTAGGTTGTCCAGGAATGTGTTCAGGTGGGTTTTGAAAGTCTCCAGAGAGGGAAACTCCACAACCTCTCTGGAAAGCCTTTTCCAGTGCTGCATCACCCTCAAAGTAAAGATTTTCTTCCTTATGTTTAGGTGGAACCTCCTGTGTTCTAGTTTGTGCCCACTGCCCCTTGTCCTACCACTGGGGACCACTGAAAAAGAGACTGGCCTCATCCTCTTGACACCTGCCTTTTAGATATTGATAAGAATTGACAAGATCCCCTCTCAGTCTTCTCTTCCGCACGCTAAACAGACCCAGGTCTCTCAGCCTTTCCTCATAGAAGAAATGTTCCAGCTCCCTAATCATCTTTGTAGCCCTCTGTTGGACACTCTCTAGTAGTTCCCTTTCTCCAGAACTGGGAAGTCCAGAACTGGACACAATATGCCAGAGGTGGCCTCACTAGGGCAGAGGAGAGAGGGAAGAGAACCTCCCTCGACCTTCTAGTCACACTCTTCTTAATGCACCCCAGGAGACCATTGGCCTTCTTGGCTACAAGAGCATACTGCTGGCACATGGTTAACTTCTTGTCTCCCAGGACCCCCAGGTCCTTCTCCATGGAGCTGCTTTGCAGCAGATCAACCCCTAACCTGTACCAGTGCATGGGGTTATTCCTCCCCAGGTGCAGGACTCTACTCTTGCCCTTGTTGAGCTTTATTAGGTTCCCCTCTACCCAGCTCTCCAGCCTGTCCAGGTCTTGCTGAATGGCAGCACAGCTCTGGTGTGTCAGACACTTCTCCCAGTTTTGTATTATCAGCAAATTTGCTGAAGATCCACTCCGTTGTCCTCTCTCTGTAGTTTAGATGGAGTGAGGAAAGAGCAGGAAACACATGCAGATGGAGTAGAGCTGTGCTAAGATTGTCCAATCCAGGCTGAGTGCAGGGTCCTGCTCTCCAAGGGGCAGTCAGGGGACTGCCCTCTCTCCCTCTGCAGCCTGACCCCTGGCTCAGTCTTCAGAGAGAAGGTGTTGGGGATCCCCAAAGGCAAGGTGTGGAGCAGCTGAGTCACAATGCCAGCAGCACCCAGCAGCCCTATCCCCAGCGACATGACCAAGATGCCCAGAGCTGCCTTTGCTCCTGCAACATAATTGGAAAGCTCCAGTTTACTGGGACCTAAAGCAATTGCAAAGCTAACTGAAAACAGAGCAGCTCCTGGTGAGGCATGGGCTGCAGAGAGCTGGAATGAAAAGCACTTAAAATGTCTTGCTTCACCAGCCTGGCTTCCCCTCTGCCCACCCGCTTTGGTCTGCTTCTGCAGTGAGCGCTCCATCACCTCTGAAACAAACTGCATTGATCAGGGAGAAACATTCCCATCTTGGGCCTAGAAACATGTCCTGGCAGAGCTCCCCAGGAGCCAGCACCCCTGAGGGTACTACTGCTTTGCCCTGCACCACGCAGAAGCATCTGCAGCCAGTGGCAGAGCTGCAGCCCAGCTCAATCTCCACAGCACAGCAAGTCCAAGCCTCACACCTCGGCCTCAGGCCAGGCTACACAAAAGCAAGAGGGCCTGACAACAGAGTGGTGGGCACCCACTAGCTCAGCCCTTCTCAAAAGCTCTGGGGACAGCTTCAGGAAACAGGAGAGATGACAATGTCCTGGCTCAGCCTCAGTGGCTCTGCAGTCACAGAGCCTGAGAACACCCTAGGGAAGGTCTTCGGTCTGAGCTCTGTCCAGGCAGGCAGGTGGGCAGCTCTCCCTTCACCTTCACCTGCTGCCAGCGGCACATTGCAAACGACTATGGGGAGGTCAGAGAGAGAGCGGCAATGCAGACACTGACCATGTCTGCCAGCAGATCCCTGATCCCAGGTGTCCAGTGCCCTGGCAGAACTCTGCAGGGCAGAGGGGAGGACCCAGAGAGGACTGCACTTCACAGCAGTTAGGAGAAGTGGTGGCTTTAGAGTTTCAAGGGCCTTGTGCATCCTCTTGTTGCAGCCCATCAGCTTTCCATCCCCAAAGCTCTGGACCCAGAACCAGGCTGAGCGTTGTGTTCCCAGCCTCCTGTAACACAGCTGAAGCTGCCTGAGCTGACTCAAATCCTGGGGCTCCATATCAGCTCCCATCTGCACATTTGAGATGAGAGAAGGAGCTGCAGGCACCGTCAGGGTTGCATCAACCTGGCTTGGAGAGAGCAGGTTGAGAATGTTACTCACCAAGACTCTGCAGACAGAGCAGCTGCTCCTCCCGCCTTGGCTGCACCACCCAGTGAAGGCTGCCCAGCGCCTGTAGGGAGCATGGACTGCTCCTCAGAAGAGCAGCCAGATGGGAAGGTCTGTGTGAGCCTGATAACAGCTGCTGCTTGGCTCCTGTCCCTGGCAGGCCTGCATGGGGCACGCAAATGCCAATGTCTGGGGCTCCAGGAAAAGTGGGGGGCACGTGCCCTGAGGTCAGGCTGGCATCGCTGTCCTTGAGAGTTCCCAACAGAGCTCCTCCTGCTAGAACCTCCCCAGGTAGTGCAGAGTGAATGTGCACCCCCACAGTGTAAGGGCAGGTGGGAAGAGCATGTCCTTAATGTGCTCAGACACTTTGAAGATGCTGAGCCAGGCTCCTCATGCCTATGGCAAGCATATGGGTGTGCTGTGGTGCAGAGTGAGAAGCCAGCACCTCTTCCCTACTAGGGCTCAAGGAATTTGTCCCTTGTCTTAAGGTGGACTGAAGGACATGGAGTAGCTGGCTCTGGAACAAGCAGGGCAGGATGGGAGCCCAAGACCAGGCAAGTGCTTCACTTGCACTGAGATGCCAGCAGAGAAGCTGTGGATGCAAGGGGTAAAGCCAGGTAGAAGAAAAGAGCAAGACCTGGATGTTAGTGGCAGAAGTGCTGAAATTCCCTATTAAACTACACTTTAAATTGGTATTTAAAGTTCTCTTTCCTCAGGAGATGGTGAAAACACAGTGCCAAGTAAGCTGCCCCCACTCTTCTGCACAGCAGTAAATAACCCATCATTGTATCAAACCAGACCAAAGTGGGCACCTCACCCAGCACACACCAATTCCAATTCATTCACCCTCCACCAAAGGCATCTCAACAAGCAAAGCAGCTCTACGCTTCTTCAGCCACTGAACCAAGACAGCACCAGAGCAAGGACAGGCTACTGAGCAGGCTGGGGCAAGTAAGCAAGGATGGAGGATGTTTCCTGGGTGTGGAAAGGAGAGGAAGGCCTGGGAGAGTTCTCCTGATGCCTGGAGACCATGGAAGCCACAGGTAACAGGAGGGTCACTAGTTCAGCAAAGTTTATGCATGATTCTGAGTTCTGAGGTATCAGAATTTGCTGCCTCAGTCCTGGCAGTCTTGGAATTTAGATGAAGGATAGATGTGACAGCAAAGAAAATCTGGGCTTTTCAACCCATTCGCATACTCAGTGCCTGTGAAATGAGCTTGACTTGTTAGGTAGCTGAAGAGGCCACAATGATTGTACCAGCGAAGGAGGTAGAAAACAAGGCAGAGGGGGTGAATTCTGTGGTCAGCCACAAAACAATCAAAAGGAAAACTAAAGCCCAAGGTCCAGCACCTGGCTTTTCCTCATGCAAACCTCCGCATCCTTGTTATCAGCAAATCCGGAATCAACCTCCAGGTGATGACCTGCAAGTGAGGAAGGGAGAGACATCAGCAAGGCACTGCAGAATTGGTTCAATTTTTACAGGCATAGAAGGCCTTTCAAGGAACAAGGGACTGCCCATCACCTCTGTTTCCACCTGACAAAGGTACTAGCACTTCCTGGGCCAGCAGTGCCCAAACTCTTGGGAGGTACTGCCCTTGGCTGTAGAGGCAGTACAGACCCTTCTTTGGGCAACTTGAGGCTTCAGGGCCATGAATGTCCTGCTATCTGTTGGGCCCCTCCCCATCTCTTCCTGCCTTTTCCAGGTGATCTGGGCAACCAGGCTGCAGGTCCTGGCCTGGCTCACAGCAGAGGCTATGCCTCAACTCCTGCTCCACAACACCAGGGAGGGGCAGGAGCAGCAGCAAGGAGTGCATGATGCTGGGGCAGGCAGCACCCTTCCCCTGAAGATGGCTGCAGGTGCCACTTCTGCACCAGGGAGAGAGACTTTCCTTCCTGCACAAGGCCAGTGACTCCATTCTGCAGCAGCCCTGTGCTGACACCCAGATCCCTGCAGAGCTGTAAAGAACAGCCCCCCAGCCGGTGTTACAGCCCACCAACCCCACCCTCTGCCAGATCTTTGTGGCCTGAGGGTGCGGAGATCCCAGCACCCCATCCCACCCCAGCTGCTCGCTGCTGCAGAGCAGAGCCAGGCAAACAGCTCATCAGGAACAAAGCCCTTTCCTGAGTGGGCCAGGCTGCCTTGCCTGTGACTAAATATTCAGAGGCACTGTGCACTAGCCCTTTGATCAGCAATTTATCTCTCCCTGCCACAGTTTTCCTGGAACCTGGCATTTCCGCCCCATGCTCAGCCTGGATCCCAGGAGCCTGGGAGACAGGTGTGAGGAATTAGCTATAGGGACTAATGCTCTGACAGGAACCAGCACCAACACCAGGGGACAGAGTGTAATGTTTAGTACATTTGAAGCAAAGCAAACATGTGGCCTACTTATGTATCTAGAGAGAATTAATTTGGGAGCTCCACAAAGCAGCAGATTATAAATTAGAATCATTTTCATCAACTTCAGTCCATTCATCTTATTTCACACCAGGCCTGTCAGCTCAGCCTGACATGGCCACGTGCATCCCGACTCACAGGATGCTGCCTGGGGGCCCACGGGGACTGTCAGCAGCCAGCCCCATGGACACTGCATGCCCAAGGCCACGGGAAGCAGGTGGGCTTGAGCCAAGGCACACGCCTTGGATGGAAAGCAAACTCAAGACTGTTGAGGATGGCTCCAGAGGTGCTGAGTGCCACCAGTTGCCATCTGCAGGGGTATCCAGAGTGCTCTGCTCCAGGGACTGTCCCCAAAGACAGCAGAGATGCCGGGTGCCTGCCCCGGGCTCCAGCATCCCCCCTTCATTTGTTGGCGGCCAGCAGAATGGTAGGGGGCTGGCAGGGCTGTGCATGCACCTCCTTACCCTCCCCACCCTGGTTAGGACCCCAGATCAGGGACCAGGCTCTGCTGATATGATGTAACAGGAAACTCCAGGCCAAGGTCAGGTGGAGACTCCCTTTGCAGAGCTTAGAAGTCACTCCTGAGGACACTGCCCATGATGTGCAGGTGCCTACCCAGAGAAGCTCTGCATGCCCAAGACACCAGGGGCCTTGGCCTCACACCTCACAGAGGGGCAACCCATTCGCAGACAGATTCCTGTGCAAGGAGCAGCAGTGGTCAGAAACTGGCAAAGCAGCTTGTGCCTGAGGCCCTAGAAGATGTCCCTGAGGGCACTTCAAGAAATGTCCCTGAGGCATTTCAGATATTCTGGCCTGGAGCCCAAACACCCAGAGCAGCCGCTGCCTCCTGGATGGTGGGCTCTTGCCAGCACCTCTCAAAGCATGAAGTAATTGGAATAACTCTGATTTGGCCTATACTTACAGACCCAAGGGGACAGCACGCAAAATACTATATTGATGCTGGGATTATTTCTCTCCGAAAGGTCACCTGCTGTCTTGCTGGAAGGAGTGTTAAAAGAGCCAGTGGAGATGGCGGGGCAACACCTGAACAGGAAGATCTATTCCTGAAGATGCCATTTGGGTCAGAACACAGTCACCATAACCTCAGTTTTCCTGCCCTTCACAGTGATCAGGGCCTCACAGAACCCACCTGTGCCAATGAGAGCACTCCCTGGAAGGTGTCTGCATTACTCCAGTCAAAATGGTTTCTACAGGGAGTAGCAAAAGTCTGGACCGAGAGTCCTTCTAGCCCATGTTGTTTCTCTAGAGTGACCAGAGCTACTCCCTGGAGCAGAACAGGGACAGGACAAGGAGGTGTGATGCTCTTCTGACACTCTCTCATACTTCTAACAATTTTCAGCTCAAAAGGACACATGCCAAATTGCACTCAGTCTTCTCCACAAAACCCTCCAGAAGCAGGATGCCCCAGGAGCTAGCACGCTGCAAGAGCTTCAGAGATGCACATACATAGTCTTATCTCAGCTAGCAGGGCCACACAAGCTTCGTCCCATGGCAGGGACTCCCGTCAACCTGTTTTTAGCAGCTGTAGCAACCTGCATTGACACAAGCCATCTGGTTCAGCAAGCCCACCACTGGAAGTGTGCCTGATTAGGGTACACCCTAGCCCAGATGCAGCATGTCCCACACACCCAGTCCCATCCAGCAGCTGCCTTCTCTCTCCTGGCTCCGTGTGGGGAAGCCCAGGGCTTCTGGGTGGGTGCCAGGTGAGGAGAGCCTACCACGGCCTGCTGCCGTGCCAGGGTAGCTTTCTACCCCTGTTGCTCTGTGTCAGCTGCAGCCCTCACGCTGCACCTGGCTGGCTGATGATTTGCATCATAAAGAGAGAGTTTGTTCAAATGGCATTACTAATTAGTATAGAAATGCTATTAGCATCATTAATGCATTCTAAACAGTTCTGCATGTTGGCACCATGTGAAAGCAGTGCTGGGGCAGAGATCAAGGTGGCATATTCAGGCCAGGTCCTCAACTGAGCCCAGCTCAGCTGACGCTGTGCAGTGAAAAAGCATCATCTCTACCCTGGCACTGCTCTCCCTCCTATAGCAGTCAGTGAAAGTTGGCCTTCTTGCGTCTGCATGTGTGCAAGGGAATCACCAGGACAGAAACTATCCAGCATGGGAATTTCAGGAAAAGAGAGGGAAACTGGTAGAAGGGAACTGAGGCAGGGGCACGGGGGTAGCAATAAAACCAAATGTAAAGTGGATGAATTATTTACTGCAAGAAACAATTGTGAAGTCGCTTACTCTGGCTCTGTGCATCCTAAATGGGGTCTGCAGCATTTCTCACATCTCCCTAGTGTGCTGAGTGATTTTTTTACAATTAGATGCATGAGGCTGGAGTAATCTTATAAGAGACTCCAGAAGATCAGTTTAGTATTGATCATGTGCTGAATTTAAAGGCTTTCCACATACATCTGCTGCTACTACTCAGGTGACAGCTCAGCTGGGACCTGGGTGCTCGCTGTGTGCCCACACCCCAGAACCCCCTCATCTGGCAGCAGCACGTGGCTGGGCCGACGCACAGCAGCTTCAGGGGCCAAGGCATCACAGTGGAGCTCGGTTTATGAGCCAGCAGAATCACACAGCTGCTCCCCACCCAGCCCCTGACCAGCCAGCGGGTCAGTCTTTGTGCTTCTCTCATCCCTGGAGCTAGCCAGTTGTGGAGTGCAGTGGCTCACAGGCTCATCCGACAGACGACTGCCAGAGATCAACAGGAAAAGGGTGACAGGACATGCTGTCCGAAAGACAACCTGCTTTATGTTGCTAAATTATGAACTTAAAAGTGTTTTTAACAAAACTATGCAAGTTAAATGTATGAGAAATTTACTGACTTTCTGAAACAGGAGATGTGCAGAGTAGAAAAAAAATTACTCTTCCAGATCTGTATTTACTCAACAGAAGATCTACATTCAAATAACTCTTAGAAGAGGTCACTGGCATTCCCGCAGAGGTTGAGTACCTGAAAGTAAGGCTACAACATAAAGAGGCCCTCTTAATCAGCAGAGAGAGCAGAAATTGTACAGACATGCTTTAAAACACTAGGTGCTTTTTCAAAATCCCCAGGCAAAAATCCGAGTCAAAAAATCCATTTTGCAAAGCCATCAACTGGGATGAAGTGGGGCTGAGCTGTTGCATAGCTACTCACAGATAAAAAAGTGCACTTTACCTGGTTAGATGCAGATCTTAAATCCAGAGACAGATAAGGCATCCAGTTCTGCTGCTGCTGCTGCTGTTGCTTTGTTTTCAATAACTGCAGCTAAACATTTAACCTTTACATTGATGGAATGACCTAAACATGTTCTCCTAGGCTCGTCAGCAGCAAGGCTGTCTCACAGTGAGTAGAGAAATGCCTCTCCTTTGAGCCTGGCAAATCAATACACCATGTGGCTGGCAGACTTGCAGGTGTCCCCTGCTCAGAACACATGGAAGGGGCTCAAAAGTGGGATAAAAGCATTTCTCCTAATTGCCAGGTCTAACAGAGAGGTGGGCATGAACCTCCATCTTCTTGGCAAGCAGGAGAAGAGCAGCTCACAATTTGGAAACCATGCAGTTGTTCCAGCTGGGAGGCTGGCTCTGGCTGTTGCTGTCCCACAGCTGTGGCTCTGCTAGCAGCTGAGGCACTTACTCAGCACCCAGGGATTTCAGATGGCACAGAAAGAGTTACAGTAAGGAGCAGCAGAATAATCACAAGTGAATGTGGTCTCATGCTTTTTATTACTCTCAGAGTATTAAATTGATAGCCTGGTACCAAAGGCCAGAAGTGTCACCTCTCAACAAGATGGAATCTATATAGCCAATGGGCAGGGGAAAGCCACAAGATTTATAAAGGCATCCATAAAATTAGCATTTGGATGAGCATGTGGGAGAACAGTGACCATGAATGGCAACATCAGGTTGGCAAGTTCACCTTTGAGTGGGTGCATCCTCCTGCACCGATGCCTGGCTGAGCAGGGCCCCAGAGCTGCTCTATTGCCAGGACGGGGCTGCCAGGGAGCTTTTGGGAGACAGTGGCATTTTGGTAGTGCCATGAGGAGTAAGTGACACGGGCAGATACAGGCCACGTGCTAAATCTCCTCGGTGGATCATTTCCTGGTCCTAGTAGAGGAAGCATCTCCCCTTGGTTTGGCTTAGACCAGACAGGAAGGCTCCGACCCTCCCCTCTACCCTCAGCTTTCTGCATGGCTCAGTCTGTGCTGTCTGAGCAAGTACTGAGTACGGCAAAAGAGTGGGACCTTGGGGACATGCTTTTCCACAGATCACAAAGCCTTAGATCCCTAGATATGTATTGTCATGCCAGGAGCCATGAGATGGTGGTCCCAGGCACACTCCATTGCCCCAGAGAGACCAAGAGGGCCTGAGAAGACCTTGCCTCCCCTGTTGCTGCCCCAGGACTCCATCCCACCATCCAGGTGCCTGAGGGCTGTCCCTCAGCACAGAAGAGACACTGAACGCCCAGCACCCTGGCAGCTCTCAGGGTGCACAACAAGGTGCTAGTCTGCACATCACAGTGCAGGCACAGGACAAACGGACTGCTGACACATGGGCCCATTCAATGTTCTGTTACCACTGCTTGTAGAGCTAAGGTCTTGACAAGTCTGCGCCTCTGCCCTTCCTCTGCACAGTGAGGGCAATACTCCGGCCCTACCAGAGAACTAGGGACACTGCAGACTTGCTAGGATAGTGTGGTGCTCAGGGCCACACACTTACCCAGACTGGCTGATCCTGCATTGCACAGCACACACTTCTACATGTGGGCACCACAGCGTGTCCTCACAGGCACCGTGCTGCAGGCTCACACACCTGGCATGCTGTCTCAACACCCAGTGCAAATGGAGCCATCACCACTGCTGCCTGCAGCATGACTGCTTTGCAATTAAAGGAATGAAATGTTTATACAGGAATAAATCTGTGTTAATGAGATGAACCCTGCTCCTGCCCTGACAGGCTCTAAAACAAGGCTAGGAACTTGGGGGAAGGGAGAAGTGTGCACTTCTCCCAAATGTGCACTGCTCCCAGCCAGCAGCCAGGCCTGGGAAGGGAAGTAGGAAGGGAAAGAGGAGCAGACTCGGTCAGCTGGCTGGTTGCGTGCAGGAGCAACCAGTTCTTTTATTTCCCTGTCTGGTTCCCCCCACATAGAAAGTCATAGAATCATAGAACGTTTTGGGTTGGAAGGGACCTTTAAAGGTCACCTCATCCACCCACCCAGCACTGAACAGGGACATCTTTAACTAGATGAGGTTGCTCAGAGCCCCATCCAGACCATTGTCAGGCTTGCTCAGCCTCAGGCGTTTGAGCTGTTTCCTCTCCCGGGAAGGGGACTGCACCTGGCTCAAAGACTTGGGAAGAGCACAAGTGATTTGGACAGCGATGCTCCCACAGAGTGAAGACACACCTTGACAGCCTGTCCAAAAAAGTCCTTTGCTGAAGCTAGCAGCAGGAGGAAATCCCTGTGCAGGTCTCCTCTATTCCCCAGAAACACTGCGCTAATCCCTGTTGCCTGCCTATACAGGAAACCACAGAAACACAGAATCCAGTTAGCTTGAAATCCTGCTCGGGCTCCTGCAAGCATCACCCTCTGACAGAGCCGCGGAGCTGCAAAGATAAAGGGTGCATTAGGATTCCAGTGAGGTCTGGGAGGCAAGGATGGCTTTGGAGCTGCAGCACCAGCGCGCTTTTCCCAAGCCTCTCCCTCCACCTCTGCCTCATACCAACTCTTCCTCCTTGCTCATCCTACACCACCACTCCCTCAGCTGAGCCTGGCTGTGCAAGGTGGAAGATGAGGACTGGGCCTAGAGCCAGCAGGTCTCCAGGCTGGCTTACCTACCACAGGGCTTTCACTCTTCACAGGGGGAGGAAAACCTCGAGGGGCTGAAAGGTATCAAAGTCTCTCGGCCTCTGGGAGTGACCAAGGTGGCATGAAGCACAGCACCAGAGCCCATCTCCTCACCATCGCAACACCCCAAGGCATCTCTGTGTCCAGAAGTCCCTTCAGCATCAGCATGATGCATGTCACCCTCAGCTCCCTTGTCCCTCCTTCAACAGGGACTGGCCCTGCACAGCTGGCTCTCCAGAGCACCTGAGAGACAAAGCAGGTCCCAACCCCAGAGACAGTGGGGAAAGGGACTGAAAGGCGGTACTCTCCTGGACAAGCTCAGCATAGCCTCTAGCCATGGCCAAGCTGAGTACAAGGGGCAGCTGCTGCTGACTCTGCTACACCCTGGCTGTGCCTGTGGCAACAAGTCTCCTGGGCCTGATGCTACCACAGCCACGCCTGCTGTTCTAACACTCTTCCTTGCGCCCACAGTAAATTACCTGCTTTGCATTTTGCAGCAGCAACTTAACAGTATTAATTCATTGTGTTCTGTCTTTAACAAACACCATTATCATATCACCAGCCAGGATTATGCAAATCCTGTGAAAGGAAGTATTTCTCTCCCCAAAGTCACCTTGATTTATCAGTTTTAGCCCCAAATGAAATAGAGTTACTTCAGATAAACTGTTACACACACAAGCACACCCAGGGGGCTGTGATGGCCCCACAGGGCAACATACACATCCAGCTGGGTGACCCTTCATGTCCACAGGTGACACAGGCACAGCTCTGTGCTGGTCACCAGCAAGACCATTCCTGCACCAGAGTGCAGAGGGACCTTGATGCTAAGTAACTGGGCCCTGGACCAAGAGCTGGGGAGACAACCCCCTTGCAAAATACTCCTAGAAGAACTCCACAGCTCCATTCCCCAAGCACAAGGCCACGCAGCTAGTGCTGTGGGATGTTTCAAACCACAGATAGAGACTGAGGAGGAACCAAAAGAGCCACCTTGACCATCACAGGACAGAGCCTGAGCACTGAGGGGAGATGCCTCCACCTGGCACAGCAAAGACCCAGGGTTCAGGCTGCCCCTAGTTTCACAGAGTCCTTCTCATTCTTGCTCTGATATGTTCAACTTGGTCTTTCCTTGATCTGTTCCAGCTACTCTCATCTTTCCCTCTGCCCTGCCCCTGCTCTGCCCCCAGATCCTCATCACCAGCTCTCATTTCCAGTTGTGCTTGATGTCTTCTGATCGTTTTGCACCTTCACTTATGTTGTTCCTAAACCAGGCTCTGCCAGGCCACCACTGGCAAGGTCAGAGGGAAGCCTGGAAAGAGGGACTACATCCTCTTGGTCTCGAGAATCTAAAATATGAATATTCCTAGATGTATCCAGTCTTGCCCACCTTACAGCTGGGACAGTCCCATTCCACAGACACATACACTCGTGGAGGCAGTCCCTGCTCTCCTGAGGATAGGGACAAGGGAAGTCAGAGGCTGGTGCAAAGCTAGAGCACAGGAGAAATGCAATGGCAGACATAAAACCAGGGAAGGCAATTCAATTTTCAGAGACTGTCCCACCAATTCAGCTCAGGAGAGATGATAAGAAACCCATTTCCAGCGATAGGCACCCTAATCCCCAGCCATCCTGCATTTCCATTTCCAAGAGGCCCTATTTCCAACAGGGAGGCATTTTCCCATCTAGGTTTGCTAGAAGGTACAATTAAGTAAATACCAATCTTTCCAGCACTGTTTAACTCCTTCTGTGCCTACTCCTGCCCCTTCTGCAACTGCCACAGGTACAGGGCAGAGGAACGGCTGGGCACTGTGCCCTGGAGCAGAAGAACAGACCTGGGGGCCTCTCACAGGCTTTTCCCGGTGGCTTGTAGCCTAAAGAGACACAGAAGAGGGGAAAAACTGAAATGCATGGACAGTGCAGGCCGAGCAGCTTAGACCAGGAACTTATTATTGCTCAAGGTAGGACTCTTGGACTCAGCTGTGGGACGTCATGCAGCAAAGCTTACATCCATTTTTTTTTCATCCAGTGTTAAAACCATTAGACAGGCCCAAAGTGCTGCAAAACTGACATAAAACTACATTTGCAAAAACACAGGCACACAGAGAGAGAAGGAAGCAAACCATGCAGGGATGGCTATGCCCTCCACATGCCCCACATCTCCACTGTTTAAGCACTGTGCTGCAGGTGCAGCCTTTGCCTCCAGGTTACCGGGGAGAAGAAAGGCAAAAGCAGCACAGCTGCAGCAGAGTGCGCTGGCAGAAGAGAGACTGACTGGCCCAGAAACACATACAGATCACTCGTAAATAACCTCACTGTCTTCAGGAGGCCCATTCTCAGCACTGGGCAACAGCTGCCATCTCAAAGACATTGCAACTTCCCCCATGGCTGTATGCTGAAGTTGCTCAGGACCAGCCTACCCAAGGATGGTTGGTGTCTGTTCCCAGCAGACCTGGACCTCACTATTACCAATGGCTACCTTAGAGACACCTAACTTCCAGCATGAAGCAGGACTTCTCCAGCCACTGGGAAGCCACTGAGCTACAGCATTTCTTGGATGCCAGCACAGTCTTTCCCCAGATGCCTGCAGCTAGCCCTCTGCACTTCCACCACCCATCTCAGTCCTCTTCCTTGTTCCGCTGCACTCGCTCTGTGCTGTGGATCTCCATTTATGCCCATTTCCTAGTGTTAGGGCTCCTACCCACTATCTGAGCCAGTCCTTCAGGCAGCTGAAGGGCCCAAGACTCCATCCCTGCTTCTGCAGCACAACTGACTGTCCTGGCCCTGGCATCCTGCAGCACAGCTGCCTGCCCCCATCCCAGACATCAGATGTAAAACACTCCCCGCAGCACAGGAATACAGCCCAAATGCTCTGACTTAGCCCCTCCAACCCCTCCCTTGACTCTACTGTGAACTGATCCAGGGAGTTCTGTTGGAAAAGGGAGCCCCAGCCACCTCTTGCTGCACAAACTGGTAAGACTCCTGGTGCAAAGCTTGCAGGAGGGTGCACCAGCTGCTCTGTAGTCCCACCACTGCACATGGCTCCAGCACCAATCACAACTGTCCATTCATCACCTACTAAACAAGTGGAAATTTAAGAGCTCGTGGCTCTAAAACACAGGAAACAATTCCCTGTGCATTTTAATGGTGCTGTAATTTATGGGATCAGAAATGACAAATGGCAGCAGAAGGGGGTTGGGCCCAGCGGACAGGGGAATGCTGATGCAGCCAGAGATGTGTGGCTGAGGAGAGAGTCTGGGAAAGCTCCCAGCATTGCTCCTGTATGGGGCTGGGAGAACACCACCATCTGCAAAGGCCAGTTCCCTCTCACACCTTACTACCCCACCATTCAGTGTGGGACTTGTAGTAGAGGCTTCTGTAAGAAACATCCTCATGAGGAAGAAGAGTTGAGCACTGTGCCAGCTACACTTGTTCTCTGTGCTCCTGAGAGTCCCACCATAAGGCTCCCCACACAGGTCTTGCTGGTGGTTTTACAGATTCAAGACAAACGAAGAAATGCAAAAAATTATTCATCCCTGGGGGAAGAGGAGCACCTGGTGGAAAGACAGAGTAAACATGAGCATTACTGCTCCTCCCCCACGTAATCTCCCAGCTCTAGAGTCTGAGCTGCATTCAACAGTAATTGAAACCAGGCTCTTTAACACAGGTGCCAATTACTGCCTGTTAATGCAAGGAGCTCTGATAGATAAAGCAATTACCCAGCTCTGCTGGACTGAAAAGCACACGGATGAGATGGTAGGGCTACTTATGCTAGCGTGGGACAGCTTGTAGGACAGCCCTGTTCCCCAGCAAACCCCTCTGCAGTGCTAAACAGGGCAAGTTCTTGCACTCATGCCCACTAGCTTTGTGCCCCCAGCATCTCCACATGAGCTAGCCTGCCCTTGCCACAAAGACAGCTAATGACATCCTGGGGTGTGTTAGGTAAACCACGGCCAAGGAGGTGATCCTTCCCCCTATTCAGCACAGCAGAGACACGGACATACTGGAGAGAATCCAGCAAAGGGCACTGAAGATTACAAAGCAACTGGAGCACCTCACATATGAGGAAAGGCTGACAGAGCTGGGACTGTCCAGCCTTGACAAGAGAAAACTGTGGTGGGGTGTTGGTAACTTGTCAATGCATATAAATACCCGAAGGGAAAGTGAAAAGAGGATGAAGTCTGGCTCTTTTCAGTGGTGCCCAATGATGGGACCAGAGGCAATGGGAACAACCTGAAACACAGGAGGCTCCCTGTGAACATCAGGAAAGACTTTCTCACTGTGAGGGTGACTGAGCCCTGGCACAGGTTGCCCAGAGAGATGGCAGAGTCTCCATCCTTGGAGATATTAAAAAGCTGCCTGGACACGGTCCTGTGCAACCAGCTCTAGATGGCCCTGCCTGAGCAGGGAAGCTGGACAAGCTGACCTCCAGAGGTCACTTCCAACCTCAACTATTCTGTGATTGTGACCTCTCAACATCCACAGTCCTTGTTTTCTGTGCCTAGTTTCCACCCCCTTCTGGCCAGCTGCCTTTCCCCCCCCCTCCTCTTCTCAAAGCCTTCCTTTCTTTTCCTTTCTGGGGGTGATGTGGCAGTGAGGAAGACTGCTGATCCAGGGGTACTGTCAAATGACGGAGAAAGAACAATGACAGGTGCAATATCCAGCAAAAAGCTGCTGCACCTTGGTCTTTTATCCTCCAGTAACTGCTGGCCTGGAGGGACACTACCTTGGGAGAACCTCAGTGGGTGATGACAATAGGGTTGACCTACCTGGGCCAGCATCAAGTAGAGGGGAAACTCGTCTTTCACAGGACCAGATCAGAGTCCTTTTCCCTCTGCAGGGAGCACTCTTTGCCTCCTGCACACCCTCAGTAAGGGATGTGCTGGTAGCAAGCTCAGAGACACGGATGGGGAGCAACAAGTGGGAACAGGCTGCATGGCACCGCAAGTCAGACGTAGTGTCCACATCTCTAGGCGGATTTTGAAAAAAATGGAGGATGCACAGAATAATTACAGACGTGATTTGGAGGCTGGACAAAACACTTGCCAGGGACAGAATGAAAGAGTTCAGTCTGTTATCTCACCAAAAAGTGAGCCTGAGAGGTGATTTGCACCTTTACATAGAGAAAATACTTGGTGTGAAAGAGCTGTTTAACTTTGTTAACAAAGGAGGCTGGAGCCTTGTAGTCAAGCAAAGTGCAAATAGGAAACACGGGACTGGGCCATACTACCTGAGAAGAGCCACCTGTTCTGCTTCCTCATGTCCTCCACCCTGTCATAGAAGATACATCAGCTGAGAGACACTGGGTTCATTACAGGCAAAACAGAATAATGGTATTTATTACTTGGAGTTACAGAGTGGCCCTAGATAAATGAATGGACACTGTAGGCCTTAAAAATCTACGAAATTGCAGGCACAAGCTACAGAAAGTACTGTGTAAGGAGGCATCACTGATGCCTACAGGGAATTTCTCTGCCTGATCTCCCCCTGTGACTGGGCTGCAGCAGGAACGACCCCAGGCATCCCAAGTCTACAAGCAGCCACTGGTCTCACCTGGAGCAGACCCAGAAATGTCCATGCTTCCCAGTTTGGGCCTGCCTCTGCCCAAACCCACAACAGGCAGCACTGCTCCATGGGATGGCTTGGCCAGGGTCACCCCTGGCTGTAGCAATGCTTCCCTTCTCTGTTGAGGCTGGTGCAAGGAGAGATATCAAGAATATTCCCCCAAGCCCTCTCCCGCATTTGCTCTGTTCTCCTTGCACTGTCCCTACTACCCACACCAACACCCATTGGACTGCCAGGGCATGGCCGCAATGCTGGCTGGGGAGTGCAGCTGCACCCTCTAACCCAAGTACGATGGGAAGAGTGAGGCTGCTGAACAAATCAAAGAGCACAGACGTACAGGAGTATCAGAGCTACAAGGGGAATCCAACCCCACCTGAAGATGTGAGATCAGATGCTATGACCACTGAGGCAGGCACTGGCAAGTTAAGGACAAGTTCCTGCAGGAAGAACTTCAGCAGTACCAGAAAGAAGCCAAAGACCTGTGTCCCAGAGCAGAAGCTATGTTGGGTTTTTTGCTGGGCAGGAGCAGTATCTATCTCCGGAGGATATGCAGAGGCCAAGAAGAAGCTGCTGTACATAACCCAAAACCTGGGAGTAGTCCCTGCCTGCAGACGTTACTAGCAAGACCAGAGACAATGGGCATAACTATAAATACATGTTCAGACTAGAGAAGGAAAAACCTCCTCCTCATGAGGACAGTCAAGCATTGAAGCAGGGGTCCAGAGAGGCTATGCAGTCTCCCACCTTGTAGGCTTTCAAGATTTGCCTGGATGAAGCCCTGAACAACCTGGTCTGATCTCAGAGTTGACCCTGCCTGCGCAGAGAACTGCTGAGGTCCCTTTCCAACTGAATTATCCTGTGATCTCTAACTCACCATAGGAGGACAGAGTCTCAGAGGTTGAGATAAAATGTCAGCCACCTGCATCAGCTACATGATCCCCTTCCAACACACACTTTGTTGTGTGTTATCCCACAACCCTGCCATTCAGGAGAGCTAAATACATGCTTCCCCACTCCCATACTTTCAGAGTCAAAGAAGCTCCTGCTTGGCTACAGATGATCCATGTCATCTTCTGACACAGAGGAAGAACTCAAGGCTGCAAGGAAAGTGCTGTGCAGCACACGTTCTCCAACACCTGGCACCAGCTCCACCTCATTCTCCCTAGGGAGTTCCACTGGACACCTTCAACATTTAGAAACAAAGCAGCAGCTCCACAGGACAAGGGACGTAACACCTTATGTTCACGTGGCAGGTGGGTCTGCCTTGTGCAGGGTGGTGGAGGAGGTGCTGAAACACGAGGCTAGAAGAATTACTAGGCTGAGACCAGGAGAGTGGCTCTTAGCACATTCAGGATGATGTCTCCAATTAGTGCAATTACAGGGCTTGGCTGCATCTTCCTGCTTGTGATTTTCATTAACAATCGCGTGGTCAATTCTGCTACTTTTCACTGGGCAAGCAGCCAGAAGCTGGCAGCAGCTTCTGCTCCTGGCAAGGTCCAGAGGGAGGCCAGGCTGGCAACGAAGGCCCAGCCAGGCATTCAGACATCCTGGCTCCCAGCAGCAAGGCAACCACTTGGGAGAGGGGAGGGGAGTGGCACAGCTACCTGTCCTGTTGGAAGGGCACACTCCTCCCAGGAGGCCCAACCGCCCTCAGCACAGGTCCCTCTTCGGGAAGCACCATCACAAACACCACCACTCTCCTACAGCCCAGACACAGCTCAGTTTGGGCTGACGTCCACTTTCCCAATGCAAAGAAAGACAAACACTTCACCCCTCAAAATGACTCCCCAAGCAACTGCAGGACACAGAACCTCTCAGGTTTGCATGACTCCAGAAAAGAGAGCCACTTCCAAGTATAGGATGCAGACTAGAAAGAAAAGGTTCTTTCAACTTCCTTGGACTGCAGAGACCCAAAGCTGTGAACATCAAAACCTGCATACTCCAATGATGAAAAAAAAAGTCAGTGCAGAAGCAGGGGTGTAGCGCTGGGGGCAATTACTTGCCCCTGCAAAGAGCACAGATGTGTGTGAGCCCTTTATAGCTACAGGCTGAGCGGTAACCAGCCCTCTGGCTGTCTGCACCCCGAGCTCCCCTTTCCCTACCTCACTACGCACCAGTGACAAACCACGTAATAAAAACTACAGAGAAGCTCAGCTGAAATAAGAAATGAGGCTCTACTGCTGGGCACCAGCCTCCGCGCTGCCACTCTGCCTTGCTACTCCTGTGTTTTGAGCCAGGCTGCCTTTCCCACAGTAAGCCTGCTGCTGATACTGTGTTTGCTGGGCAGAGGGGTTTGCAGGGACGCTTTCTTCTTGCTCTCAGGATGTTTGCTGCATTGAAATTTCAGCAGGAAGCCAAGCATCTGTTCTTCAAATAAAGAGGTCTCCCAGGGGAATGGGTAGGGGGGCAAAATCAGCACACACGTGGCCTCGCAGGCAAGAACAGAGTTTGTGGAAGGAGTGCAGCACCTCTGAGATTCATTCAGCTTTGCTTCCACTGGTTAATTAGTTAAATACCATCAATATTCAATCACAGCCCTCTCCTTCCTGGGTATGGCTGTGTCGGTGTGTGCATGTGGGCTTGCACAGCACGAACACACGTGTTTGCTCTCCCCCACAAAGGGGCTTGTGTGTTTGTGCTCTTGAGGCTTCTGGGGACAGGACACAGGGAATAGGTGGATGGAAAGAAGCCCCACACCATGCCCCAGTGGACTTGCATAGAGAGGAACACTGCCATTTTCCCAAAGAATCACAGAACTTTTACCTTCTTGCCAGTTCCTGCATGGACCTCTGCCAAGGCCTTCTCAATCTCCTGCACTGAACCTGCTGCTTGCACTAGCTGAGCCTGCACAATCAGGTACACCTAACTGCAAGCAATCAAGATTTGCTCTGAGAGCTCCAGGGCAGAGTCGGAGTGCCAAGACTTCTCAGGCTCTCAAGGAGTTAAGAGTCCCAGGAAGGGGGCACTCAGGAGAGCATCACACCTTTCAAATGGAAGAGCATTCCTATCAGCTTCATGGTGGAGTCAGACAGGCTCTCCATACAGCCAGTGCTTCCACTTTGTTTCTAAAACATTTCTTGCTGAGAGTACCAAAGCAGCCAAGAACAGAGTGCTCTGCCCTGCACCATATGACACTCTCCAATAGACGTCCTCACCAGGTGAGCTTCAGAATCACCATAGATGGAGCCTGGTGAAGCTCTGGAGTACAGAGGAGCTTTGCAAACACAGAATTCAGTGAAAGTAAAAGCAGAGTGGAACCAACAGCAGGGAAGGTCAAAAAGCAATAGGAAAGCATTCACCACACTCTAACCCTAACTTGTTGCTTTTCTGAATGTAGGAATGGAAGTGCTTCTGAAAGGCTCAGAGGTGCAATAGATGGGGGAAGAGAGCTGAGAAAGACAGCTCTGGTGAAGAGGACGACTGCACTTCACTGCTTTAAAGTCAGTCTTCAGTCTTTTCCCCAAAGTACCAACACTGCTTCCCCATTTTGTCATCTCCATGCCTCTGCATCTCCTTTAATCAGAACCTTGAAATCTGTGATGGAGAACAGGTCTCAGAGTGTGGAGTTCCACTCAGGAAGGAGTGGAACATTTGCCCATCCTTCATCATGGTGCTCCTGCCAGTGCTGAAGGAGTGATGCAGAGCAGACAGACACAGCGGATGCAGGTGAACAAAAGCAGAGCAAGGAGATCTTGGACCAAGAATAGCAACATTGTCACAGGGGGTGTGGGGAACACACACATTGTGCTCCCTCCCTTGCAAAGTTTAGGCTCTCATCAGAAGCTGTTACAAGAGCAAGATAAACCTGCAAACAATAGAATCCTTTCTTTTCCCTGCTATGTTTCCCAGGCAACACCAAGCACTCAACAACAGTTTGAAGTACAGAAGCCCCCTCTGGTCAGTTAATAGCAAGGAGATGAAGGAACTTAAGCAGAGCCGCTCACTGCTTATTGTTTGGTAACCCCAGTCAGGCACCTGCAGTAATGACATTTATACCCAACACTGCACTGTTTTTAAATGCAAACTTCTAAGCTGGAGCTCTGAAACTCCAGTGAGGGAGGTGCATTTCCATTCTTAAATTACAGATCTACAGGTACCCCTGCACACATGGCTGGGAGTGCATGACAGGACCATGAAGGTAGGTGCACACAGATCTCAGCAGGAATGCTCCAGGCTAGAGAAAGCAATTTAGATCCAGGACTGTCGCTCAGACAAATACAATGATGCACAGATACTAAAAGAACCCCCAGCTGTGACAGAGATACCTCAGCAGACCCTCAAAATTGGTCAAGCTCCGTTGCTCCCAATAGGACTCCAAGAAGATTCTCTCTTCCACCAAAGGACAAGACCATGTCTTTAACACATAGCTTAGCACATGTTTAGCATTACTGCTTTGGTTGCTTATGGAATGAGATGCTGAAGGGTGAACAGTCTCTATTCTCACCTCTTTGTAGCATGCGGGGTCTGGCCTGTGAGGCTTCACCTCACAGAGACCTGACTCAAACAGATGGACCTCTGCTTGCCAATCAACTCTTGATCTAGCTGTTCAATAGAAGCTGAAGGAACTCAGCTGAAGGCTAAATTATATGCAAGGTGACTTGAAGGCTACTAGCACTGGAAGACTCCCAGAACTATCAGGGCTCAAAAAGAAACTGCATTTTCCCATTATGCTTACCCAGGGGCTTGTGCCTTCTCTCTCTGATGCCTTACAATGCAAATTTTTCCATGTCTCAAATGAAGTCTGAAGATGCTGTGAAACAGCTGCCCCTTCCCACCTTATTCTAGCAAGCCTGACTGAATCTAGACCTTGTGATTCTAATGTTCTGGAGCTTTGGCCAACATGGAACATGCTACCCCAATGATGTTACTTCATCGGAATGGTAGGAGCAGTTCTAGCCTAAAATAGACAAAAAGGGACTTTCAAAGCAGTAGAAAAGCCGTGTAGTGAACATTAAGTTCATCTCCCACCGGTACGCAGGAAAGTGTAACTTCTTCAGATTCCCCATCAGAGTATCTGTCCCCACATTGTTCCAACAGAACAGTTATTTAGAGTCTAAACATTCCTTGGATGCACTGGTTTTAAGTTCTATATCTTGGCAAGTTTCACAGGAACAGCTCTTCACTGCTAGTTCTTCCTATGCCGTCCTTTTACAGTTGGAGAAGTTTATCAAGATATGTTTGATGCAGATTACCATCCATCCTTTCTACATTCCTCTTCCTGAAGATCTGCTATTGAACTCATCACCTACATCTAGCAATTAACCTGGTGCCTGTTGTGCTGGTTCAGTCATCATCATTTTATGCTGCCATCAGCTGCCTGATCACACAGGTCAACGCTGAACTCAGCAACATCCCCTCCAAAGTCTTCTTTCAGACAGTCCTGCCATAGGTTCCTGTGGGCCCAGCTCCTCCTCTGCCCACTGTGGTGCCAGCATCACCTGCTAGACACAACAGACAGAGATGGCTCCTCAGTGGCCCTTCACACGGAAGGACATCACCGGGAGAGCTCAGCAAGATGCAACCAGCCCCAACAGGAGCCACACCCAGCAGGAAGCTCCTCCAACTGTTTGGCACCTGGCTGATATAGCCCTGGCCTCGCCTACCACCCCAACCAGGACGACCTGGGTGAGGGTGGAGCCACAGAGACACAGGTGGGCCAGGTTCTGCCTCTGGAACATGAAGGCAGTGGGGAAAACAAAATATTCTGCTAGGTTGTGACTTGTCCACAGGTCAACTCCAACTCAGGCCCCAGCATTTCAGTACCCAACACCATTAATTGATAAATATGCCCCACAAAAGCTGAAATGTCCATAAATACAGAGATCTAGTTGTTATTTTTTTCCATGAATCATCTAGAACAGGGAGATCAGATTGTCAGTGTAGGTTCTTCCTTCCTTCTTTTTACAAAAGAAATGCTGAAACCAACCCTCAGGAATAAAAATATCCAAACAAAACGTTTTTACATTTTAATTATTTTAAAGCACACCATAATTTAAAATTCTGATTTTAAGTGCAAAGGAAACAACCTAAAGTCCCTGCCCCTGGAAGCTCTTAAGCTCCACCCGCAGGATAGAATGAAAAGATAATTAGAAGTTGGAATTAAGAGGACAGGAAGTATCACTGTGGTTTTTGGAAACCCTTGAGCATTCTCTCTCCTGGGATTCCCAAATCCTGTCAGCTCTGCTCCACGAGCCAGTGCAGAAGGATCTACCGTGCTGACCAGAAGTATTAAACGTGACTATCAGTCCCTGCTGGGGTGGTGCAGCACCTTCCTTGTACACATATTGCATCAGGAGTAAGAGGGATATTTGGGACACAGGAAGCTGATCAGCCATGGCATTTCTTGGATCCAGGACGTAGTGGGTACTTGGTCAGAAAGAAACACATTTACACACAGTCTAATTAACCCTCTGATTGAATCTGGGGATAAAGGCAGAGTCGCAGGTAAAGCCTTCAGATTGGTGACAGTACTGCTGCTGCCAGCAGTCCTGCCAGACAAGTCATTCTAAAGAAGAGGTCCTCACAGGAGCTACTGGGTGCTTAGTGGGACCTAAGAAGCAACTTCCTTCCTGCACTACTCCTTAAAGAAGCTGGGATATAGAAAGCCAAGTGTTGGAGGGATGATAGGACAGAGGAGTGGCAAAAATACGGATCCTGCCTGTTCTGCACACAAGCAGTCATAGCATAGTCAACTCTACCCCAGTGAGACTCCTGCAGAAAGAACTGCACAGGGAACAGTCATATAAAGACTGCAAAACAGCAACGCTTTCCCAGAAGCAGAGGATCTTGTGGATTAGAGTCCCAGACAAGAATCCTTGCAGGACTACCTTCAGCAAGTCCCAATCTGCCACCGAGTGAAAAATCTTTCCATCCTAACACTGCAAACCCACCTGCCTAGCCTCACTGGAAGAAAGCAGCTGGCAGCTTTCCAGGGAAGGGTACAGAACTGTTTGTCCCAAAAGCTGTTCTGAGCATCCTTCCCTGGAGTGGATGACAGTATCATATTTCTTGCCCAAAAGTTGTGTCTAGATCAGAAATGCTAAGCGTGGACGCCAGGTTCTATGGCATCTCCTCTATCTTAAAGAGAAGACAAGACTGGAAGCAACAGAGTACAGGTCTCTACAGTTCACAAGTGCTTGCACTGGCACAATCAAATCTCATCTTCACGCACTGTATGTGGTGCAAATCCTGGCCTGTGAACAAAGTTGCCTTTACCTTGGACTTACAGGGACCTGAAATCCCAGTCTGACACTTACACAGTAGAAGGATGCCTGAGGTTCAATTCTAGGAGAGTGTAAAGTGAAGAGCACACAAAGAGCAGCTGCAGTACTGCTGAACACTGATCAGGTGCAGAAAGGATCCCTGCACGTCGAGCACAGCGTAGTGAGTGCTTGGGACTTACACCTATCAGTAGGGTAAACAGGGTGAATCCTGCCAAAAGCATCACAAGTCCCAGCTATTGGAAAATCCAGCTGGGGACAGAACAAGCCATTCTTAACTCCAGGCAACCCACTTGATGCACAAGTTCCCTTGGTGCGCCAGCCTGGCCTGGAACTGCTGGTTCAGTAGCTTTATGTGAGGTAGTTGCACCACCTGCTGTCTGCTCCAAAGCAAGTTACCAGTGCCTATTAGAACATCATTAAAGATCATAATTATTAACAAAACTTTTCTTCTTCAGAACCAGTTTCCTGCAGGACATGCTCTTGATTAAAGTCATCAGGAAAGACTTTGTATCTGAAAACTATGAAGCAAGATCAACAGAGGGACAGTCTAGTCAAAACAGTTCAGGTTCTCAAAGAGAATATAAGAAGTTCACTTTAACACTCAGCACCTCCCAGGAGAAAGAAGGCATTGTTATCCCTTTAGGAAGCCCTCTCAAATTATTTCCACTCCAAACACTCCAAAAGCTAGCATCCAACAAAACTTTCAAAGGGGCGAAAATTCTGCCATGCAAAAAAACCAGTCACCTCTCCAACAGCACTTGTGGCCGTAGAAAGGAAAAAGTCACATCTTAAATCCTGTACCATTCTCCTTTCCCAGACAAGGCTGATCCAATCCAATGGGGCAAAGAATATAAGATTCCTACAAAAAGCCACGACACTAAAGCTCTTCTTAGGATACGATGTCTTGTTCACACATGAAGGCAGACAGGTCAGTACGCTCCCCCTGGTTCTAGAGATCAAGGATCCTGTTCATGGGCAAGGATTTTGTGTGCCAGGCCTCAAAAATAATTGGGTGTGCAGTAGCAGGGTCAGTGTGGGTCTAAAAGGAAAGGAGTTCAGAAGATAAGTGACCTCTGCTTGATGAAGCATAGGCGCATAATGCGTAGACAAAAGGGAATCAGAGAAACAGTTTATTTTAAAAATCCCCCCTTCAAATACCCAGATGCTTTCTGATAAGCTTATTGCTCAAGCTAGATTTCATGCAGTACTGCTCTCCCTGCCCTTGGCCTGTGGGGCCAGAAGTACTCATGCATCCCTGTCCTTCCTCCAACCAACATCATTTGGCTGTGCTCAGCTGGTCCCAAATACCACCATTCTCTCCTTACTATGCACACAGAACACGGAGGTCACCAAGCACAAAGGATACTTGTTACTGGGACAAGTCTATGGATTTATACATGGTCATCTGCTCCCATCAAGATGGGAGCTCCTACTTAGCAGAACCATAATGAAAGTATGGGAAGGTATATCCACCTTCTCTTTTGAAGTCAAGGCCTAAACATTAAAATAATCCCTGAACCAGTCACCCTGCAGTCCAGTCGTGTTCATGCTCATTCTACAGCTCATGGTCTACACTCAATATACAGCCTTCAGGATTCCCTAATAAGCTTTCTATAACATATCCCTGTCTCACCATGCCGTTCTAGTCCACTGAACCAGGGATCGTCTTCCAAGTTCGTTCTCTGTGACAGGGATATTGCCTGTTTCTTGTGCAGCATCTACAGATCCACGTTGTAATAAAACAGCAGGACTCTCTCACCAGGCTCTGGCTCTCCTTGCGGTGGTCACAGACAGGGACTCTTGGACGTCCCTTCTAGATAGGCGTCAGGCAGGTTTGGTAAGAACAGAGCAGGGGGCTTTGTGCTTCATGTTCAGTCAGAGCTGCTGTGGGGTTTCAACATCCTCTTCCTCCTCCTCACCAGGTTCAGCACGGCGCAGCAGCAGCTCCAGGTCAGTGTCAGAGCTGGCCTCCTTTTGTAGCTTCAGTGCTTCTTCACCTGCATGCAGACAACCCATTTAGTGACAAACGTGCTAGAGTACTCATCAAACCTGGTGTTGGCGAGGAGCTGGAAGTAGACACAGCTCCTAGAGAAGCTATGAGAATGCCTACAGAGAGACAGAAAGGGATTTAAAACAGAATCACCTTTGGAATTCACAGCTTTGAGAATAACATGAAGGGAGATTCCTGACAGACAGACAGCAAAGCCCAGCCAGTTCAAGAGACTGAGGCGGTCTCCCAGCAAATGTGTGGCAAGGACTAAAATGCAGATTTCCTGTGGAAACGGAAAACTTGACAAGTGGCAAGGCAGGACTTGAGTAGATACGCACAAGACATTTTACAGCTGAAGCCTCGGTCAAGATGCCGGGCTGCTAATTTCCATCAGCGTGTTCTTCCATGTGCAGAAATAGTTTCTAGAAGCAGAACGACCTCTTAAACTGGTATGTGGGATATTAAGTCCACATGGGAATCCTGTGATCAGGCAAATTTCATATAGAATCATACAATTCACACATAGAATCACACAGATATCACACATAGAATGTGTTTTAGTCTATCCCAGATACCACCAAACTTTGGACCTTAATGGTATTTTTCAAAGAACTGCCACTAGTTTCTGCCCCTTGCTGTCAGGGATCAAGGGACTTCACTGCAGAGACTGCAAGGCAAAGCATCAAGCCCCTGTGCAAGGAAAACAAAAATAACAGGAGATGATTTCTAAGGAAGTTCCCATCACACGAAGCCCATTAGGGGTGACTCAGTACTTGCCTTCTAGTATTAGCACAGGAATCATTCCTTACCTTAAAAATGCCAGCAATGGAAAGGGTGAGGCTAGATGTTCTGGAAACCAAGAGGAACTCGGAAAAGCCTAGACCAAAGGCAAGAATTCCACCCAAGAACAGCTGCCCTACCAGAGAGAACAGCATTCCTGCTTCATGGAAACGGATGAACTTCTCTGATATGGACAAAGGCAGGCCTAGGAACAAGACAGTAAGTAGCAGAGTACCTTTCCCAATGCCCAGGACTCCTCACAAGAAGATGGGGGTAGGCTGCTCACACTCCAGTATCAGGGAGATGTGGAGCCAGTTCTTCATAGCCCGTATTTCCACAACTGCGGCTACTATTCCTACATGCTTTTTAATGTTCTGCCAGCATAAGGTACATCTGGATCCTTATAATTCCAGGTCTCTATGTAAAGTTTATAGCTGTTCACTTATCTAAATGAATCATCTCAAACAAGAAACCGCTAAGCAATCTCCCGAACCACTCTATAAAGCTATCCCTGCTTTCTCTGATTAACTCACGCACCCTCAAACACCGCAAAGAGTGGGAAGAGCCCCAGGAACATGAGCGGCTGCAGGTGAAACATGATATCAATGGGGTTCTGGAGCCCTGAAAGAGGAGAATCAACAACAGACCAGGTAGCAACAAGCCAGGGAATAACACAGCTCCTAGAGCCTTTGCTAGTACCATTCCTAGACATACACTTTGTTTGTCTTGCCCACACCTGTGCTGCTGCAGATGCCAAGCAACCTTCATTACACACTGACAGATAACCCCTGCCCCAGGCTTCAAACACTGACCCGTACACAAGATGTTTTGTTTCTGCAGCAAGGGCTGCTACCTCCTTATTCCCCTCCCCGTGCCCAGCACCACTACTCACTCCCTAACTCCCGACATACCCAGTTCAGCCTTCTGCGTAAGTATCTGTGTGAGCGTCCAGCGAATACCGCCAAGGAAAGAGGCACACAGCACCAGCACAAAGCCCTGTGCGTTGAACTGTGTGGACTTGTAGGTGAACATGAAGAGCCCCCCAGCGATGAGCAGAACCACCAGCAGCAATGCCACCCTCTGCATAAGAGCAAACACAAAGTCACTACAGGCTCCTGGTGCTGAACAGAGACAGACACCTTCCTTCTTTCAGATTCATCCACAGAACTGCATTCTCCCTCTACTTATATGTTCCTTGTACATGTACTGCCTATTTCCTGGGGCCTGACCTTCTCCCGCCCCCAGAGCATTGTGTGGGTCCCTTACCACTTCCTCCAGCTTGAAGAGCAGTGAAAAAAGTAGGATGAAGAGAATGGCAGAGGATTTGGTCATCGTGTAGCTGTAAGGACCAAGACACACTGTCAGTTTCTTCCCAGCAAAGTACTGTTAGGAATCAGATCACCCACTTCTACATTGCTACCAGCAAGCTACCATGGACGCTGCAAGCCAACCCCCCCAAGCCGCACCCGCTCCAGAAACTGACCCCAACAAAACACTTTCGAAAGCCCACCAGAGAGCTCCCAGGGAAGATGGTGTTTTGTACTCACAGGGAGACAGTGACGTACAGGAAGCTCCAGTTACTCAGCCCAATATCCAAGGAAGTTGACAGGGCTAAAGGATCAAAGAAAAAATCATGAGGTTAAGTATCTTCCACTACGTAAAAAAAAAACTCCACATGAAACAAAACCCTGCTACTTGGCCACGAACAGTACAGCAGACCCAGAAAAAAACCCACATTTTCCTCAGGTTAACTCTTCAGTGTCTGCATCGCTCAGATACCCTCAACTCTTTATGTCTCCGTCCTGTTCCTTGTGATTTAAGCTGGTGCTCACTGAACACGCCCTGTGCAAGAGCACAGAAATAACCCGGGCCCTCCTCGCGGCTGGAAGCCATTCCAGATTTGCACAACGCCTTTCTTAAGTGTATCAGAGCATGATAACTGGCAAGTATGAGGGACACTGCAAGAAGCCTGAAGAAGCAAGTCTGGCAACAACTCTCAGCACGCAGCATTAGTCCTGATGCGGCCCATGTTGCACTCTGCTCTCCCTTACATGTAACCTTCCTTCCACAGGGAGCATTTTTCGGGAAACCACGAGGCACGTTACGGGAAGCATCGCCAGCCCTGCCAGAGATCAGACCAGGGGCTGTCCTGGGGAGGCGGTGTGAGCAGGGCGGAACGGCCACGGAGCAGCCGCAGCAGTCGGAGTCGTGTGCCCCGAGTGGCAGCTTCGCTCCTGGGTCTCAGCTCCAGCGCTTCTGGCTCGGGTACGAGGGACGTGGGTACCCTCACAGCACGTTCCAACCAGAGCAAGCTCCTGCACGGCGTAACCGCAGGGCTCGGCACCGACGTTAGAGAACGCAGCTGGCAGGGACGGCTCAGGGGGAGCCGCGCCGGCCTCTCGCTGCGCCTCCTCCGGCGCCAGCGGCTCCTCCAGCCCGGCCCGGCCGGACCCTGCCTGGCTCTCGCCACTCGGC
>VZZY01015093.1:112778-133367 GCA_013400335.1 Eurystomus gularis | reverse complement strand
GGGCGGAGGGCAGGAAGACGACGCGCGAGCGGGGCGGGGCCCGCGCCGGAGCCGAGCGGAAGGAGGCGGAGCCGGCGGCGCAGCAGCGGCACTGGTTATTATTGCAGCCCGTACAGACGCCGCGCTCCCCCCGCGGGCCCGGGCGGCTCCGGCCCCTCAGCCGTAGTGGTACACGAAGTCGTAGCTGCTCGGCTCCTTGGGGATGGGCGGCGGCGCCTCGGGGATCTGGATGTTCTCCAGGTCCAGGAGTCTCAGCTTCATTTCCATGCTCAGCAGCGTGTCCAGGTCGCTCTTGGTCAGCTCACTGGACATGTCCTTCCCCAGGAGAGCATTAAGCCCATCAATCCAGATACAGTACTGTGGACAAAAAGGATAATTCACGACTCCAGACATAAGCAATAGGTCATGTTGAATCTTCCCATCCATGCAACTATTAGAGACACTCCCACGCCGCTCCTTAGAAGCCTAGGGGTTAGGTGCGATCCCATGGCTCTACGAGAGGGCCAAGGGTTTCTGCTGTGGCATAAAAGCAGAAAAAGCAAAGTTATTTTAGGCATTGGTGTCTTACAGAATGGAGAAAAGGGAGCAACTGGCTGCAAAGGAGAAAAGAATGTACCGGTCCCGACTAATGGAAATCAGAGTGGGATTTTTAAGAGAAAGACAACTGGAAAAAAAATAAAAAAGGAAGATTCACACTAAACATCAACAACATTTTCTAAGGATGGAGCTGGTGGGAGACATCCCGCTCAAACCTTTCAGGAGGAGCAACTGATCCCGCTCATATCTCTGAAGTTAATTGCTTTACGTTCTACTGCTTAACCGTTATGTTTCTTACCTCATATTTATTAGGTGCAATGAAGTTCAAAGTCTCATCAGGATCATATAATATCGAGAAGGCCAGTTCTAACACCTCCTGAATGGAAAAGAATCTTGTACTCATCAACCGAGCAAAGCATCGCAGCACCTTCTTCCTGCTAACCCAACAAGAGAAGCTGCCTCACTGCAGCCCAGCGCGCTCCCACACCAGGGTTCTGAGCAACTCTCAACAGCCTGTAGCACCACCAGACACACTCTCCGCACTCAGCGGTCAACAAGGAGCACTAGGAAAGGCCCGGAAATCAGAAGGGTTTTCTAAACAGTACACCTGCTGTGTGGAAGACAATGTGCTCCTGCTGCTTGCTTCCAGCCATCAACTCTAAAGCACTGATATCAACTACAGGCAAAGAGGGAGCACTAACCTTGTTCTGTTTCAGTGCACTTTTCTCCTTCATGTGTGGACAGTCCTTCCCTGTGACAATGGCTTTGATGTCTGCAACTGGAACTAAGAGGAAAAAGTGAAACTTGCAAAAAAGAAACACTAACCAGGAAAAAACAGAACTTTGTTTTGGTTTTGTAGCTGAGCATTGCTCCTGTTTTTGTAGCTTACTATTGCTGTTTTCCCAAACCCATGGCCACTAACACATCCCTACAGTTTGCTGTTTTAAGAAATACCAGGCAGTTCAAAGACTCAAAGGATTTGGGCAAAGACCAAAAGCTGATCTCATCTCAGTCAGGGCTTCAGCCACAGCTCTTCTCTCATCTGCAACAGCCTCTGGACAGCAGTGCACAGAACGCTGCAGTGTGCTCAGAGCAGTAACTGCTACTTACTTTTTTCCTGAAGAGATTCAAAGGTCACTTCCCCCTGGGCATTATCTTCTAGGTCTCCATAGTGTAGCACCTTGTGATTCAGAGCGAGGCGACAATACCAAAATCGTTCTGGAATACACGTCGAGTAGAGTAAGCAGAGCAAGATCATTCACATAAGGTCTACAGCCACCACATTGTAATAGTCTCCCCACCCAATCCGTCTACTCCCCCAGTTCCTCAGCACTGTCTCCCATTCATGAGGGGATGGCTGCGTTCTCTGAACTGCACAGCTGTTCCATCCCAAACTACTGACTGGTATAGACAGCCCAGGTAACCAGCCTTCCTCTCTGGCAATGTGCCTGCTGACAGATTAATCCATTAGACCTTATTTGCCTACGGTTCTTCACATGAAAAAAATGCAGTAGACGCTGTCACCCTACCTTGTCTTCTGCGATTTCCAATTTTGCGAAAGCTACTTCCCTCACAAAGCCTGTTCAGGCGCTGTTGCTTTATCAGCTCCAAGATCTCAGGTTGGATTTTCTCTCTCAGCTCCCTGGCAACCAAATATAGAATAGTAATCAGGAAACAGGGATAACAGCGAGCGCAGGAGGCAACTGTTTTTGTTGGGCACTTACACAATAGGTGGTGACTGGAAGTCATCTTGGCTCATTCTCTCAGACTGGCGTAGTCGCAGAATCTCTGAATAGCTCAGGCTACGCAGTTTGCTCTTGAACTGGTCCAAGGAATTTGGTTTGGAGGGGAGAGCCCGTGTGATCTGTTCCCTCACAACCTGCATAACCTAAAGAGGTTGGGCAGAGAGAAAAGCAAGTCACATTCTTGCTGTTTAATGGCAGCAGACAACCACAGCTCAGCAGCAGCAAAGAACAACATGGAATAACCAGGGCCAGGAGTGCCAACATACTAGTGACTTTAAAGATCCAGAAGAACAAAGAATGACCTGAAGCGCATACCAAATAAAAGTTGAACCATCCTCCTTCACAGCCCGTGTCAATGCCCTGTCCTAGTTTCTGCGCCCTATTCTTTAACCAAGCATACAGGCTGAGTGAACACCTGCTGTTCTACGAAAGATTCTACAGAAATACCTCTTCTCCACTCTGACCTTATTAAAATCTTCTGCTGTTGCCCTCATTTCTTTCCAGGTCTTGTTCAACAGCTGGATGCAGATGGCAAATAGCTCCTCAAATGCACGGTCGTGGGTGAAGAACATGGGGTGATAGTCATTCCGGCCTTCATTGGCTTCAAGAAGAAACAGAAACCACAACCACGTGAGTGTATTGCACAAGAGCTACTAAGAGTAACTAAAACCCAGTGACAGAAGCCTGATGGTGTACAACAATACCAACTCAAAGAGAGTAACAGTTCCAAGCTTCATCTCCACATAGACAGTCTATGTTGGGAATGGCAACTATCCCCACGCTTCGCCATGCAAGCCTCTGTGACTCATGTGCCCTTTTCATACTAGTCCACCCAAATGACTGCTTGCAGTTGTTTCCTGCTTTCCTCGGGTAGAATTTGTTATAGTGGTTAATGCTGTTTTGAGACTGTTAGAGCTACTAAACTTTTCTCAAGTTCATAATGGTTTCTAGAACAGTTTTTTTTAATATAGCACCCAGCCAAAGCTTCAGGAAGTTGAAACCTTCTGCTTGTGTCAGTTTTTCAGAGAGCTAAAGTGCACACAACAAAATTTCTTACTTTACTGTCCCGGTATTATCACTGGGACGCTGACACCGCAACTCCAAGCTCCCCCTGTCCCTACATGGCAGGAATGAGATAAGGTACAAATGCTTGTGAATATTGGTCAGCCTGTAAGCTGCTTCCAGAAGCATCAGAGCAGCAACTTGGAAATCCAGGGTAATAAATGGTACTTACGGAGCTCTCCAACTTGCAGGATCTCACAAAGCATCCTGGTAAGCTCAATGGCACTGCGCCCAAAGGGACACTCATGCTTATCTTCTCGACTGCTGTTCTCCAGAACAATCTACAAGAAGAAGAAGCAACACACACTAAGAAGAGCTTCTGAGGTGTTGCTATCTGCAAAAATCCAGCAGCTTCACTTACCCTGATATAGGTGTCCTGATGAAATTTGGCCAAGTAGAGCATATTGTCCAATGCCAGCATCCCTGGAGGAGTCTGAGTAAAATCCATAGCTGGATTGATGTGATTCTGTGCAAACAATGCGTAGAAAGAACCCAAACAAATTAGCTCGAAGAAACTGTGTGAGAAACTTTTCTGAATGATTTTTTACAACTACCTGTCCATCAAGCACTTCCTCACATCTATCCAAGAGGTAACTTTGCACACTTGCTGACAACGCTATCCGAACCTTCTAGAAGACAGGCTGATTCTGAGTTCTTCATGGAATAGGTGCATATGGTAAGTAAATATCTCCAGAGAATGTGCCTAATGAGCCCTGGCATTTAACTCATCAGCAAGTTCACTCCCTGGAAGTCTGAGTGTACCTGAATTTCTAAAACTCGGATACACAAGTATGGTAAAGCAAACAACTATTCCAGTTCCTTATCTCCCCACAACTCCGACGGAGGTTGCTTAGATTGCCTTCACACACTTTACAGTCAGTACTTTCCCTAGATGCATACAGTGAATCCCAGCATTTTGTAGTCCTTGGTGTACATGGCTTTGCGTTTTTCTGTTCCACTGCCAGGGATGGTGCTGGTGTCAGAGTCTGCATCAAATGCTATTCTTCTCAACTCAAATATGATGTCTCTCTGTGCCTGAGGGACAGAAGGCAGGGAAATGATGTCATCAATCACTAGGGCAGTATTTTCACATGATGCACAGTACCACCTCTCCCTCCAGAGCTCACACAGTGAATACAGACAGATGACAAAGGTCATTGAGATTATGTAAGATGAGGCAATCTACTTCAAAATGGCAAGTTTCAGTATACTGGGTAATGCAAAATACTTGTTTGCATTTTCCTTTAACTGCCCCAAGTTTAGCGAAGGGCAATTTCTAGGCGTTCAGATAACGCTAAGGCATTTCTCACTCAAGACTACAATGCATCTAAGAACTGAGAAATAGACACCTTAAAAATGCCCAGCTTCCTTGTATACTGCAAGGAAACATATAAAATGTTGCGCCCTCTGCAGACGTGGAGTAATCAGTTTGACACCTGGTCAAGAAAGGAATATATGTCTTCCAGTGACCACTTACATCACTAAAAGTCCCATAGCATAGAGCAGGATAATCATGAGCATACCCCAGTCTCAAGAACTACAACGTGAGGGGTGGTTTTGAAACTCTATGCACCATCTACTGCAAATTCTAGGAAGCTGAAGAGCTCAGGAATAAAGCCCCTAGTACACCCAGTTCTATGGGATCTTACTTAGCTCTAATAGTGACCTGATCATTGGGATCCATCTTGGTCATCATTCTCTCTTCCAGGAGATTAAAGGTCAGGACCTGCAGCACGTACAGCTGATGTGCCATTTCGGTTTTAATCGGGCGGTTTCCTCTGATCACATGCTGCAAAATAAAGGACAAGGTAGAAATGAAGATAATTTGTACGTGTATAAAAAATGAGGTATTAGCTGTAGGCATATGCTAGGCTGCATGTGCACCTCTGTACATGACGGTTCAGCTGTTTAACCTCCATATTCTATCAGAAGCATAGTGATAATGCTCTGTAACAGCTGAAAGAAGCATCCTGATGACTGTCTTTTGAACAAGTGACTCCAATTTCACCTTTGAAAGAGTCACTTTTCTGGAAGTGCCCTGAGGGCAGCAGAATTTACACTCTGTGCAAGTGAAAGCTCTACTGAGAGAACATTAGGAAGCACTCTGTCATTCCAGACATACTTACATTCAGGATTATAGACCTCAGGTGCTTCTGGGCAAATGCATTAGCCATTTCCTGTTGTGGAATTTAGAGATGAAATAACATGAGCGAAATATAAACAAAAAGCCCACATTATGCAGAAAGGAGAGAAAGAAGGAAGCCTATGAATTGGAGATAGCACTAGCACACAACAAAGTACTTTTACTACAGACTGTCAATTTAGTTGGCATCTCACCAGAAAGTAAGCATCAAGTTGGGATGCAAGGGTCATCTTTACCATGGCACAACTCACGGGTGGCTCCCCTACAAAACACCATTAATGTGGAGAAAGGCACTAGCATAGTCAAAGAAGAGGAAAAAAATTTAGCTTTACATTGGACATCTAATGATAGCTCCATATCAGGAGATATGGCAGCAGGAAGCATACTGTGGGTTGCTGAGATAAAACTGTCATCGACAAGAGGTTCCTCTAATTAGCATTTCACGACTCTCTTTACCTAGGTATACACTCAAGATAACAAGGGCTAGAGGCTGTAGTTTTCAGGTCTCCTCCCTCTCAAAAACTCTCCTTCTGAAATTTACATTTCTTTTGTTTCAGTTCCTAAAGAGGTGTTTAGAAGTCAGTTTAAGGACAACTTGCAGAAGCACTTCAGTTTACAAAAATAAAGGGTAAGCCTTTTTCATGCTTAAAGAAAAGCTTTCAGTTTCCCTCTTTACTGCATGGCTTCCTTCCTCAGATAAGGACAGTTTCTCAACCATCAGTAATGATGGCAAACAGTCACAGCAGATGCAAGCATATGCTGCAAGCCTTCAGTTCTGGGGCCAATTACACGTGCATCTGCAGACGTCTAACTTGTGCTTTCCTTGTAAACTGGGAAGATGCACGTTTTAAAATACCAGCAATCTCATTACACTTACTAGGAGAGTGGCACAAGTGCTAATGTCAAGACGGAGTATTAGCAGGAGTTTGCTGTTACAAGCAAAATCTTTGGGTAAGAAAAATCTGTTGGGCGATACATCATCTGGAAAAGTCCAAAAGAACTGCCAGTCTGAGATCTCTTCACATTCCTATGCAGCATGGATTGAGAACTGGAAGCAGATGTGCAGTCTTAGACAATTGCATCCAATCAGCAGTACAATCTGAGGAATCCAAGAGTGTTCCAGCTGCTCATATCAACCCTGCTCTTGACAGGCTTTGTCAGGAGTCTGGTAAAACGTGTATATTAACCTCATTCCAAGTCCCTATTATCACTTTTGCTCCAGACAGAAACCTCCTAAAACAAGAAAGTGATATGCTGTCTGATAGGCAAGCTGTAACCGCTGCAAGTTCAGCAGCTTTCATGTCACAACCAAAATGAGTCAGTGCTTGAGTGGAAGCTATCTAAGAAGCATCTATATGAAGTAGAAAGTGATTTCAGAGACACACTGCCCTCTGAGTAATTTTTTACTATGATGTAGTACTGAGAATAGAACAAGGTCTGCTGTTAGGATTTGTTTCATGCATGCAACACAAAGAACCCTTACTCTGAAGGAACTAGTTTGTACATGGGATGAAGTAACAGGTGACTGAAGCAGATAAACAGTGGGAAAGACAAAGACAATTAAACAATTCTAAACAGCATAGTAAGAAGCATGAGCACGCACACAGCCTACCCACTACTAAAGGATCTATGTTCTGCTGAGAGTCCAATAATGCCTATTTTGCTGCTTGATGGAGCCATAGAAGTACAGGAACATTTATGTTGGAAGAGAGTTTTAGATAATCTAGTTTAACTCCCTTGCTTCAGGCAACATCAGAGAGAGCACAGGACCGTGTCCAGTCAGGTTTTCAATATCTCTGCAGATGCAGACTCCACAGTCTCTCTGGGTAACCTGTTGCAGCATTTGACCACACTCATATTAATTTTTTTGTTGTTGTTTGTGTGTGTGTATATGTGTGTTCAGGTGGAATTTCCTGGGTTTTAAGATGTGCCCTTTGCCTCGTCCTGTCAGCAGGCACTATTGAGAAGAGTAGGGCTCCCTCTCCTTTATCCCTTCCATCAGGTATTTATACACATTGCTAAGACTACCCGGAGCCTTTTCTTCTCGAGGTTCAGCAATCTCAAATCTCGCAGCCTGTATTCATATGAAAGATATACCAGTCACCTAATCCTCTTCATGGCCCTTTATGGTCATTTACGTGGTGTTCAACGGGTGCGGTGAAGAAAGGAAGTGCAATGTCCTTTGGAATTTTGTTTGCTCTGAAGTTTAGTATCTTGGTTAAATTACCAACAGAGGAGTATGTTCTTCCTTATTTTCTTGTGTTAAGCATATCCATTAATTTTAGAAATTATTTAATATTGAGACCATAATTTCCTCTCTGAAGGCATTGCATCCTTGGCAAAAGTGGAGCATTCTCTGTGCCACCCAGAAAATCTAAAAAAATGTACCAGAATCTCAAGGTACAGAAGGTTAGAAATCAACCTGTTAACAAGAGTGGTGATTCCTCTGGAGACAGTCCAGGGCAAAAAACATTCCCAGAGTACAATTCCCATAAGGGAGAAGTCACAGATCAGGCAGTCTATGCTCTAGCCCTCTATCAGCACTAAGTTTTGTGACTGCTATTCACAGACAAACAGCTCTACCTTTAGAAGGACACAGCTGGATGTGAAACTGCCATTAATGCAAGTGAGATCTGGGATATAAACTCAGGCTGCTGTAAGTTTAAGGAGACCTAGACTGCTAAAAGAACTGATTCCAGTTTTAAAATTGGTTTAGCTGGTCAGTCTTGTAGTATCAAGTTTTCCTTTTACAATCATCTCTATTATCTTGTGTGCACAATAAATCATACAAGATTTCTCTTGCTAGTGATTCTTCTTCCCTTCACAATCTGAGTGCAGCCCTGGGATTCTTCCCACCCTTCTCCCTAGGCTTATCCACTATCTGAAACCAGTATGCATCATCTTTGAGATACAAGAAGGCGTAACTGGAGAAAAGCTAACATCCCTACAGTTCCGCATGACCAGCCCCCAGGCTTGAGTTACTTACAGTGATGGGCAGGTCTAGTGGGTTAAGCAGCTTGTCCTGCTGGCAGAAAGCAAAAAAAAGGCACAAAGAGAAGCAGACAGGATTTAGCTCAGAGTTCAGAAATAAGGCACAAACAGGGCACTAGAGAAGAAAGGCTTAACACAGCAAAGCTACACCATACAGACATAGGCACATCTTGCACATAGCTGAGATCTTGGGAGCTTCCTCCAAGCAGGACAGGTGTTTTCCTTTCTCACGTTTGCCAGGGGGAATATCCCCCTATGACTTAAGAAAGGTCCCTTTTGGGGGGGGGGGGAGGGAAGAGGTGGGGTGTTTGTTTAGTAAGTACACACAACCCCAAGGACCCTGCCCAGCCTACATCTTCCACACATAATTAACTTTCTTAAAAAAAAATTAAGAAATAAATTTTAAAATTATCCATGATGTATAGAGGATTACTTTCTGTCTCTCAAGGCCTTTCAGATTCCTCTCTGAGCACCTCCTGAACATAGATGTGCTGTTCCAGAACACATTATGAATGGGTTGGTACTTTTTCTCCTATGTTGCCACACTGAAACAGCTACCTAAGCTCTCGGCAAGGTCCAAGGTCTGCTTTGCCCAGACAACATGATTTCTGAGGCATAAACAGCCAGCCAGTAACCATTATTGAGGCTTAAAGTAAAAAAGTAAGAACAAACCTGTCTCTTGTCCTCAGGCGCCTTCAGGAAGAGGGCATTGATGAGGGCAATGGCATATGTCTGAATCTCTTGGTTTGAGCTGCAGAAACAAAATTGGGCGGATCATTAAAAGAACAAACAGATTAGAAGATTACAGCTTGCTGCTTTGCCTTCACCATAAGAACATTCACTACAACTATCTTGATTTTCAATAGACAACCAGGATTCAGGTAATCCACTTTCTTGCCCTCCAAGTCTTCATAAGGCCTGCAAAAAGCTGACAGAAAATTTGACTGATAGTTCCATTACTGAGAAGATGGTGCAGACTGCAGCCCAGTAGTGCTCAAGAGTTCAGCACCACCATGTATTCACGTGCTTTAGCACTTCCACAACACAGAATGTATTTTTCCAGGATCTTACTTTTTAAAAAAAATCTGTTAGAAATCCTAAAGTTCAAGTAAGATGTCATATCAGCAATACTTTAAAAATACCATGCTTAAGTGTTTTAAACATAAAAGGATGTATTTTCAAATTAACAGATACTCATGAAACTGATTTACATCACACAACTGTTGGGTGGACACTCACACTTGCAGATGAGAAATGAGCTGCCCCACGGTGATCTCTTCTGCTATCTTCTGATACAGAGTCTGACTGTTTAGCACCATACTTTCTAGAATGGCTAGGGATCGTTGGAGGATGGAGACATCTACCATAGGCTGACTCACGTACCCTGCAATCTAAAAAACAGATGAACCAGCAGGTCAGCAGATGCCCATCCAGGAAACCTTGTAGTGAGTGAGACAAGCTAAGGGAGACAGGGCTCAAAAATCTGGGTTCGCTGTGCTCTCAATGACTACTCAGCTTCTCAGAGTCATCTTCCTCTTCCTGGAAGCTGCATTAAAGCATGAAAAGAAATAGCATCCTCTGACCCCCTTTCCCCAAACTCACCTGTTTGATGAAGGTTATTGAGACCATGTCCCAAGAGACAATACCATGGTCCATGAGCTCCAAGAAGGCAGTCAGGGTGAAAGCCAGCATCTCACTGTAACTGAGGAAATGAAGAATGCAGTTACAAGAGGTCTGGTAGCAAGGAAAAAGCCTGTCCAAGCTAAGTGAGCTGGATAAGATAAAAATGTCACCACCTTCTAATAAAACAGGCTACAGTTTGGCAGCTGGGGGAGCAATAAAGTATTTGCATTTATGAAGACAGTATTATTGTTTTGTAGAATGATATTTTATTTTTCCTGATTACAAGCACAAATTAAAATTAGCAACTACAAGTCCCTAGTCCTGCTACCAGAGACTCACAACTACCTGGATCAGTACCCGGCTAGCGAAAGGAGTAATAGAAGCAGCAATGCAGAATTTATTCCTGTGCAAAGTATCGCTGCTCAAACTCACCACTTCCACGCAAGGGGCAAAAACCCAAACCGAAGCAAAACACAGACTATACACTAGTATTTAGACTGTCAGTTAAAAAAGGGGAAAGCCTTTCAAGCTGATCAACTGAAAATTTAAGCCATCTACAAATGCTAAGTTTTTCAGCTGTTGACAGATCTGAGCTCCAGAGTAAACTTAATATCACAGAACATGTAAAAATCTTTGGAAATTACAATCCCTCCAAACACACAAACACTAAACAAACAAACATGTTTTAACATCACAGAAAAACAATGAATTTTTATTCTGTAAATATTGGGACCTGGTTTGAAACAGAATGAAAGTACAGCATGAGTTGTGGAAAATATAATACACAACCACAAGAGGGAAAGGTAAAAGAGACTGAGGGAAAGATCACAAAACGATGAAAACATATTAGTTGCTAATATGTAATAAAATAGAAGATCTATAAATAGTATGACAATAAGTTATCAAGCCTTTAAAAGCACTTTAGAATCACAGAATCATTTAGGTTGGAAAAGACCCTACGATCAAGTCCAACCTTCATCCCAACATCTCCCTGACCACTAGACCATGTCCCGAAGCGTCACATCTACTCATTTTTGGAGCACCTCCAGGGATGGTGACTCCACCACTTCCCTGGGCAGCCTGTTCCAGTGCCTAACCACTCTTTCAGTAAAGAATTTCTTCCTAATATCCAACCTAAACCTCCCCTGGCACAACTTGAAGCCATTACCTCTTGTCCTGTCGTTAGTTGCTTGGGAGAAGAGACCAACACCAGCCTCACGACAACCTCCTTTTACGTATTTGTAGAGAGCAATGAGGTCTCCTCTTCAGCCTCCTCTTCTCCAAGCTAAACAATCCCAGTTCCCTCGGACACTCCTCACAATACATGTTTTCCAGACCCCTTGCCAGCTTCGCTGCCCTTCTCTGCACCCGCTCCAGCCCCTCAATGTCCTTCTTACACTGTGGCGCCCAGAACTGGACACAGTACTCAAGGTGTAGTCTCAAGGTGTGCTTTCAGTGAAACCTAACTACAGCGGAAAAACCAAGTGAATTATTTGCATAAGAGTTTACCATGAATGTGCTTGGGGAAACTTCCAGATAAGAGCTAGGGGTTTTTTCCCTTTTTTTTTTTTTAAAGAGAGAAGAAAAAGTCTTCAAATCTGTCATCTAAACATCACTAGAAGACATTCTGGAACAAGCCATTAATGTGAAAAACAGATCTCCAGGACCAGATGATATTCACTGAAGAATTCAAAAGGAACCATGGTAAAATGAAGCATTGCCAAACTACTTACTGTGCTCTGCAGAAAGTGGCAAACATAATGCCAGTTTTTAGAGAGGACTCAGGCAGGAATCTGAAGGTCATATCAGGCATTTAGGTATTTGTAATCAAAAAGATAGGGGCAATCTATAATAAAATAATAATACCACTAGAAGAAAAAGAATTAACAAGGAAGAATTGCTACAGGAAACTTACTGAGACAGAAGCTTGGTCCCACTCTCCACAAGCCGTGTCAGCACTGTAATCCCTTCCATGTTGATGAACTCTGTGGCAAAGGTTGCATCTGCTGAAAGTTTAGCCAGTTCCTTCATGGCATCCAGTCGAGCTTCCATACTGTGTGACTGGATCCTCTCCATCAGCTGGCGAGCTGCCCTAGACTGGGAGGAAAAACAGATAATGCCAGTTACAGGCCAGTTCCCTGCAGACCGAGTTCTGCCAGCATCAGCGTTCCATCAGAAGTAGATGGATGGGCAGAGAGAGCACTGCAAAGGTGGAGAGATACCTACAATGACAGGGCAAGTAGCAGCAGTCAGCAAGTCTAAGATAGACTAAAAAAAGGCAGCACTCAGTAACAGCTATAGCCAAGCAAGAGGCAAGTAAAATGCTATTATTTCACATGTTTGAGTAAGTGCTTGGTTTTCTTCTTGGTGAGGTGAGGGGGTGGATATAGAAATACGGAGTGAGACTGTTAAAGAAATACAATCTTAAACCCCCCCCCATAGACTCAAAGAGAAGCACAAGCTCATTTTGTGTACCCACATGACATTCTGTGAGATTTCTCAGACATAGATGAATGATATCCTCTCAAACACCTCTTTCCCAAGATAACTTCTTCCTGTTCTACTTGCTCTCAGCTATATGCTCTGACACTTGCATAAAAGAGGTTTAAGAATTTCAATAAAAAAGAAGCTGCAGCATGTCTGCAAAAGACAACTGTTCAGGTCACAATAGAAAGAATTCAGTAGGAACAATCCTCTTCACAGCAAATTTCTCTCTCATTTTAATTTCTGCATAACTCACTAGTACTGTTGCCTTCCAGCTGATAATACGAACCACACTCATACTAGGAATGCACTTGTCAGGTGCTTTACAACATGCTAATCTAGGAGATGCAATAAAAATGTATAGTGGGTTTATTTACAGACAGTCCTATAAAAAGCCAGAGCATCCAAAGGAAAGATGCACACCACAACCAGGAACGAAAACGAGTGTGGGCCTCGCTGTGCAGAATGGCCCACAACAAAGGTAAGACCCCTACAATTTCAGGAGGAGAAAGAAAAGCTGGGAGCAAGGAACAGTCCGTCACATGAGGATAGCTACTGAGAAAAAGTGATGTGAGGAAGCATTTACCGGGGAGACTGCCAGCTGTAGGATAGTTCCGTTCTTGATGTCACAACGAGTCTGAAAGAAAACAAACTTTAAACAGCAGAAATGTGGAGGGAAAAAATGCAATTGGTCCTATAGTTCACATTTGCATGCACAAGTAAAGGCATTCCTATACCACACAACCCTGTTGACAGCATTGAACTGAGTCACTGGGTCCTTGCACCTACCAGCATGCAAACAGGGAAGTGCAAGGCTCTCAGCTGAATTACATCATTGCAGTCTGAGTATTTTTGACAGCAGAGATGCTGTCCATCAAGGATTAGCAACACTCTTGTTCCATGACACTAGTCCAAGGCATTCTGGAGTCTTGCTCAGGACATCAGTAAATTGCTACCGCTCACACTGACCTGCTCTGTGATGTACAGCTGAGGACCATCAGCATACCGCAAGGTGTAGTACTCAGGGTTTGGCAACGACCACCTGACAGAGGAAGAAGGATACATTAGCTTCTTCCTCCTCTTTCTTTTGGATCTCAATCAAGAATAGGAGCTTGATCCCAGGAAGGTGGAAAAGAACTTTCAAAGCAAAGCTTTAGCATGGGAAATTGGGTCTCCCAAAGAGGGAAGAAAAAACTTCCTCTTCGGGGGGGGTGAGACTTCAGCCTACTTTAAGTCAGGCTCTGTGGAATGTCTGAAGAGGCCTACACATCAGGAACAGCAAGATGGGCCAATCCTCAGAGACACCGACCCTAGGGGTATACATATGCACACACTCAGAACTGGAATAAAGATTCAAAGCCTCTGTTTTCCAAGGGATTATTTTCTTCCCATTTTAAACCCTGTCCCATTCCAAGGCCAAAACTGGCAGCAGGCAGCATGGATTGTGCTAGCAGCACATAGACAAGCAGCAGAGACTTTCCAGTACCCCAGCAAGATTTGTCATGGGGATAGATTTTCTCTACAAAGGTTTCTACAGAACTACTTACCCATCGCAGACCTCCTTGATGATGGATGCCAGAGGCCGTTTCTAGAAGAGAAAGACAGAGTCCTCAGTAGCCATCTTCCTCTCAGTCAGTAAGGAATACTGCCCATTACTATGTTTCCCAAGGTTGTAGTGCATTTCCTCCTGCATTTGGTTACCAGGTCTCACCTGATCTATTTCCAGCAGCTGGGCATTGGCACCTGGCCACTCAACAGCTACTTTCACAATGTCCGAAGGTGGTGGCATTGCTCCAGACTCCTCCAGGTGCCTTTACAACAGCATACAATCCCACACCTGTTAAGAAAAAGCATAGTGAGCAGCTCTCTGAAAACTATTTCAACTGTTACACTGCATCTAATACCAAGCTTCAAAACACTACGTGAGACCAGCCTCAGGGACAAAAGATCCAGCGTACCAGAGATCAAGGCCTCATACTAAACCAGCACATTGTGAAATTTTATGCCCAACTTTATCACCTGAGGAATACTTCTGAGAGCTTGTTGGGGTACTCACACAAGAAGGAGAGTCACTCTGATCAGCAAAGCCCCATCTGCCACCCACTGTCCATACTGCCAAGTCAGTTTAGAGGACTAGTAAAGCAATAGCTCACTAGACTCAGCTATTTTCTGTATGTGAGAGAGGGAACACACTAAGTAGCCTCCCTCCCATGGGCTAGTGTTTACTGATGCCCCATTCATATTTCTCAGATACCTTGATCCACTCGGGCTCCTAGGCAAAGTAGCAGCAGCTAGCTTTACCCCACTCCCTTCCTATAACACCATAAATCCAAAACATGAATATCCATCACAGAAGAAAAGTTAACGCAGCATTTGCTCTGGAGGTCTACCTTTCACTCCTTTATCTGCCTTAGAGAATAAGCTTGTGTTCAGGGTTTGGTCCCAGACAGTTGTCAGACATGCTGGTGTGTGCTTCATCTGGTAGTAAGAGGCTGTAAAGAAATGTACTTGTTCAGTTCCTCCTCAATCCTCTCGTGGATGGAGGGAGTAGCCTTTCTCTCTCCCACCGAGCCACGGGGAGAAAGTCACATGGGAGAGACAACCCTCCCCATCAGTGGTTCTCAGCAACAAGGGCTTCAAGCTGCCAAAAACGAGATCTGACCGGACACAGAAATAGTCCTGTCCTTAAGGACTCCTCCTAAGACTCAATTTCCGGCACACCCTGAATGAGGTGGTAAGCATTCAAAGAACAATTTCCCAGCTTCTATGGAAGCTCCTATTTGTTCTATTGGGGCAACACAATCCCCCTTTCCCAGAATAGAGATGAGAAAGTGCTGAGCAGGGACATTGTTTCACGATTAACTTTCCCAACATCCTTCATCAACTGGGGTGCTACAACAGACTACGACTTGAAGGGATACCAACAGCCTTCCTTTGGAATTTTCCTGACTCAAGGCAAATAAAGAAGAGATAACTTTCCACAGATCAACAAAGACCAAGCAACTGCAGAGCTACCTTGACCAGGAAACTGGACTGCATGACTGTCCTGGAAAAGGGAACTTCTACGAAATTAGCTGAGTCTACCACAAAAGGCATGTACGCCTGGCCTGTATCAGATGTTGACATAGAGATCTGCTGATGATCTCAGTTAAACAAAGCTCATATGCCTCTTCCTTCCCTCACAGAGACTGGTATCACTGCACAGAAAGATATGGAAACTCAGGTGCACTAGAGTTTCTCTGCATTTGTACACACACAGACCCCTTTATCAGCCCCCTGTGACTGTCTTTTCACTCCAGCTGAGGTAGCTTCCCTACCTAAGAAAACAGAATGCTATGACATCCCAGCATAGCCTCCCAAGATAGTCACAACATTATCATCACTCCTCTCTGATGGAATTGAGGATGAGGGTACAAATTTAGCATTTCTTCCATAGCACCTCTTGGAAATGCTCAGTGTTATCACTGCAGCTGGCCTTGCTCTCAAGTCTCCACCAGATCAGAGATACTTGCTTTACAAGAAAGGCACTTGCCAGAGAGAGAAATCAGCCATTCCACTATTAAAACAAGCATTATTTACCATGAGAAGCCCTTCTGAAGCTGCCTTGCTTGATTCACTCTATTTTCAGCATGTGTTTGGTCTTTGCAGTTCCTGCAGGAATCCAGGAAGCCTGAGCTCCAAAGCTATCTGCAGCTTCAGCCAACCCAAAAGGGAGATTGGTTTTGCACATGCACAGGAACACCCTCCACCTCCACTCCTATGACAGACAGATTTTGTCCACTCTACCATCCCACTCCTTGGAAAGTATCTGGAAAGCCAGACTTGGAATGTAATGATATTCTTAAAATGTGCAGCTTACCCCAACTCACAGAGATAGTTACAGTCGGTACTCCTTCTGGCCTTCTCTTTCCTTTTTGGGATCAATCCCAAAAGCGGCTTATGTTTTCTTAAAACCCATAAAATGACTGTAAGACTAAAGACATCTCACACAGAAAAGTGCCAGTCAAGTTAGGTTCAGCTTTGCCAGTTTCTTAAAATAGCATCTCCAACCTTTCAGAGAAGCAGCACAGCATTAGCTCAGACTAACACATCAAGAAAGAGCCGGCCTGGGAAAAGAGATGGGCTCAGTGCCCCAGCCAGGTTGAGCAGGTCTTGGGGTCGATACTAGAAAAGCATTTGTATGATTCCTGTCATACAAAATTGCAAGTTAGAGTCAAGCAGTTACAGAAACAACCCCTGATATTTTACTTCCTAATCCTGGAGGGAAGACAACCAAACCATCTCCTGCTCCAGGATTCTCTCTGGATAAAAATTTTACCACTGTCATCTTGACAACAAACAGGAAAGCTTGTCCTTAAGAGAAGGAGCATCAAGTAAAAAACTCCAGCTTGGACAAGGTGAGGTCACACAAAGGAAGACTGCTCTTATGAGAGCACAATTAAATTAGTGTTTCAGAGAAGCCTTTGCAGCCCACAGAGCCAAGCTAATTCACAAACAGAAAGCACTGAGTATAGCTGTCCTATGAAAACACTGCCTCCAAATCCAATGAGCACATGTTAACACACTCCCCTTTCCTCACAAATTTTGACTATCACTGTTCTATTCTCTCACTCCAAGACAGAAATGTACAATTTACTCTTTGCTAAGAGAGACACGTTAACTTGCAGAAAATGTTTTCTCAAGAGGCCTCTAGGCCTAAAGCTGAAGCAGCAGGTCTTCCTTTGTCCAAAGTAAACTAGGAATTCAGGCAATAAAGCATAAGGAACCCAGGACCAGAATAGCACCTTGCCTCATGGCATAAGCAAAGCAAAGCACGTAGGTATCTGCATAAAGGCAGGAATGCTTTGAACACAGGTATCTTTACCAGACTACAGCCCCCTATACAGCACTTACTACGGGGGTTAGCATCCATAGTAAGTCTACCTATACCAGTTATCCTCAGCCTGTTCACAAGTCAATACTCAACACTTGATATTTCTAAGGATAGGAAAAGTCTGCCAAGCTTGGCATACTGCAAGTCAGAAGAATCCCTCTTGATCCTAAAAACCTGACTTTCTCTAACATCCAGGTACAGTGTAAAAAAGAGAAGGGGCAGAACCAAGAAAGCCTGCTGAACCAATGTACTCTGTAGCATCACTCGTAACAATCTGGAGCGTACCCAATGTGAGGTGATCATGAAGAGATAGAATCTAATAAAGGTATGAATCAGTCTTCCTCACTTCCTTTTCCTGAATTACAGACACACACTAAAATAAAGAAGTTAGACTTTCAAATGCCTTTTGCAGCAATAGTTCAAACCAGGGATCATCAACTAAATCTTTAAGTACACTAGGTCAATTACTCGTATACATGTGGTGTCACAGCTCTGGACATCTTTGCCTAGACAAAGTGCCCAATTCGCACAACACGTCCAAACCTGCAGGACACAGGTTTCCATCTATTAAGTCTAGAAATAGACAGGCAGTTGCCGAATGGTTTCCATTCACTGTTCTCCATTCAGCAGCTAAAGCCTGTGATGGGCTAAACCCGAAAGCCTGAGAAATCTTAGTCATTGGCATAAGCTCCAGTAATCAGACCAGCTTGTAATCACTGAACAGATAATTACTTCTCCCATGAGTGAATCAACTCGCAACTAGAAACCATCTAAATCCATTCAGTGTTCAAGGCACAGCAAACAACGCAGTGAAGAGGCAGGGCTCAAAAATTACTTCCTTGAGTATTAAGAACTTGATCTGCAGTTCTTTTAACTAATATACCCTTGAGTAATTAGCATCTAATTACTACTTCTCCTTTCAGCCTCTTGCAGGACAGTCATAGCATAGTTGTACAGCAACTTACAAGTTGTTACTGAAGAATACAAGGAAATACAGTATTTTACATGCCAAAACAAAGATGCCCAGATTACTATAGGTAGAAGCCTTTACAAAGCTCTCACTTATCTTCTCCCTTGCAAAGAACATGCATCATTCAGGGAGAATTAAAAACAAAATTAATTAAAACAAAACCATTGATATTACGGGAAATCCTCCAGAAATCATAGAATCATTTAGGTTGGAAAAGACCCTTAATATCATTGAGTTCAACCATAAACCCAGCACTGCCAAGTCCACCACTGAACCAGGTACCTAAGCGGCATATAAATATAAAGTCTCCTGTTTCATCCAAAAAGTATGGCAGAGGTTGGCTCACAGCTCATAGAGGCAATGCACTCTCCCTGCAGCTCCCTTGATATCCTCACCACTGAAACAGTTAACCAGGTTGTATCATACTACCTTCATGTCTGAAAAAAAAAAAAAAAAAAAGCAACCACGCTTTCAGCTGCACACAAACTCAGAAAGTAATCCATCATGATGCATTAAGACTATTCCTGCCAAAAATCTCTTCCATAAACAAGCACCCCCTCATGACCAGAAACCATGTTCCCTATTCCAATCAGTATTCAAGGCACAGCAAATACACAGTGAAAGAAACAGAGTCGGGATGATGTGCACAGCAGCACCATGGAAGAGATACCACATGAGCCTACCAAGAAAAAGATTCAAACATCTAGATGAATTGTCTGCACAGACCCAGAGAAGTAGGAATTAAAAATTTAAAAAGGTTGGAATCTCTTCAGACAGTCTGGGTCAAACAGCCCTTTGAAGGACCTACACAGATCAGTGGCACAGCAGTAGCAGCTTCCAGAAGAGGACAATGAAGACTGGACTGCAAATACAAAAGGTATTTCAGGTCAGCCTCTTAACAAAAGGTTGTCTGTCAAAAGCGTTTTTTAAAAAGGTTTCACTCTATGTCTGCAGACAAGAGAGGTGACAGATGTTGAATTTTACAATGGATGTTTTGCAGTGCACCAGTGATATATTTGATAAAACTACTGTTCTTGGGAAGAAGCACAGACTGCAATTTTGCATAATCGTGATTATCAGTCACTTACTGGTCTCTCGCAGCACATTCTTCTCAACAACAGCATGTAAGCAATGCTCACAGTTTTATACAGGGAGACAGCAGCCAATCTGAAATCTGTCAAAGATTAATTCACTCTGCTGCTGCAGAGCGAGTTCCTTCATACAGAGCAGTGGTGCAGGGATAGCTGCAAAGCAAGTAGAAATCAGCAGAGCCACTGATAACAACACACTATTCAAGGGACTTCTGAGAAGCTGCAAGCTGAAATGACTACAGTATTTTAAAGAGAAGTTCCCTATTCACAAACTCAATCTTCTTTCCATTACAGATAGAGAACAAAGCGTGCTGCACACAGAATGAAAATGAGGAGGATGAAAGAACACTCCATGAAAAAGAAAAGCTGCCCGGTAGAGTCAACAAGTGAATAGCTGCAGCTTCTGAAACCTGTAGCTGCGACGAAACATCCTAGTCAGTTCTCAGCGAGTTCCCAGATGGTGGTACCCACAGGCCTAACAAAGGGTGCCATCAGCAGAGTGACTAAGTAGACAAGTGTGCAGAGAAGACATCTTCCTTCACCAAGCAGCATAAGAGACAGCAGAGTTCAACCTGAGGGCTATGTACAGTTTTCTCACGTAAGAAGCAAAGAGAAACATACTTCACTAGCAACACCAAAGAACTAGATGGCTCAGCTCGTTTGTCCCTGGAATCCCATGTTCCTCCAAAGGCCTTCCATGGCTGCACTTTGGCAGCGAAACACTACGGCTGTGACACCGGACTCTTATCTTGCACATTCCAACGCAGTTAGCAGAGACCGTCTCTTAGCAAAGACAGAAACCGATAGCAACAGGCAAAAAGAGAGAACTGCTTTCTTTATTATTGTTAATCGGTGAAGCGAGCCAAGACAGCCGGCCAGCAGCTCCCGAGGCTCAGCCTGCAGCTCGGTTTGAGGCGCTGTCTTTCTGAGGGAGCGCTGTCTGGTTTACGTCTCAGGCCTGCTCGGCTCCCGGGGGAGCGGCCAACTGCGCCCTTCTCGGACGGCTTCGAGCCCGACGGCGGCCCCGCCCCGCACTCACGCCCGGGAGCCGGCGCGGCACGGCGGGCCCC
>VZZY01015093.1:89099-101839 GCA_013400335.1 Eurystomus gularis | reverse complement strand
GGGCCCGGGCCCGGGCCGGGGAAGGGCGGGGGCGATGGGGCGGGCCTTGCGGGGAACTGGAAACTGAAACTGCCGCCGGGCCCCTGCAACGGCACCGAGCGCGACGGCGCCTGTGTTCGGGTGCAGGAGCGGCGCAGCCCCTGGCGCTGAGCGGTGCCCTCCTGCCGGAGCGCTGCGACGTCCCCGGAGGAATCACCGAGCCGAGCAATGGAGGGTGCCGGGCAGGAGCCCTGCTCCCGGCAGCCCCGGACTGGAGGCAGAGATGAGGGTCGCTTGGTGAACGCAGGGCAGAAGGCTGCGGGAGCCAGGGCGGTGGTGCTGGCGCTGGGGGGATGGATCCACGCCTTCCCACGCGTACAGGGACCTTTCCTCTCAAGCCTAAATTCCAGCATGTCCTTGTTTGCCCCTGGCACCTGGTTGGGGCCATGAGGTGACGAAGCTCTGCAGCAATCTCTTTGCTAACTGTTTCTGCTGGTAGCTGGCGCTTCTCTCCACGTTGTGTCGGGAGCGCAACAAAGGCGGTATGATCCATGCTTCCCGCTACTCTGAAAGGCTTGACTTTGTCCAGAAGGTCTGGGTTTGGGCTGTGTGATATGCAGTCAGTTAGAGCCAGCTGCTGCATGTGTCATTATTTCAATTCCTGGGGAAATCCTGTCTTGTACAGGAAACTTCACATCTTTGGCCTGTCTTAATTCTGGTTTCTGTTCTGGGGAAAAGGGTTTCTTCTTAGTGTCTTCATGGTTTAACAGGTGAAGTGAACTCAAGGCATGTGAAGTGCTGGGGCCTGAGCCAGAGGCCCCGAATTAAAGTTGACCTATGGATAAACTTCACAACCAAACAATGTATTTTGTAATAGAGACCAGCAGGGCATTTTCCTCTGTTTGGAGGCGTGCTGTAAGCCTGTGAGAACAGACACCCAGCTATCCTGAGAAATGGGTGATGGAAACCAAAATAGATAAAGAAATTCTTTCCTTCCCAGGCTTGGTTGACCTTGGATAGAACCCAATAAGGAGGAATGTGTCCCGCTTTTGAAGTTATTTTTAAGGCTGCTTATGTGACTGGAGTTGTTTATTCAGTGGTTTAAAAGCTGCACCCACTTGCAGCGAACTTTGGAAACCGACCTACGAGTGGATACGCTGCGTAGGGCTTTCCCACCACCCGAAAGGTTCCCCGAGTCTTCGCTGTAACTGGGGCCCCCCAGCGTACGCAGGACAGGATGAGGGTAACATATTAATAGGATAGCTGACAATGTATCTTCCTCATGATCACGTTAGTAACGTCTGCATGACTATGGTCAGATTTCTTACTTTGCTAATGCCTCCTGCTGTTAACCATGTTCTTTCACTTCTGTATCCTCTGGAAATAGTAAAATAAGCCTTTGCCTTGTGCTGGTGTCTGTGTCCTTTCTGCTGACGCAGGTAATTGGCAAAACATCATGGCACTCTTCTGAGCTGTTAGGAAAAGGGGTACAAGGGAAACAGCAGTTTGAAAGTCTGTGTGCAAATATAAGGGTAGTTTTCTAAGTTCATGCCAAATGTCAAAAATATGCTGACTATCAGGCTCATGCATTTGTGTTGGGAGGCAGGCTGATGTGGTTGATTTATAATTAAGGAGTGTCTTTTTTTCTTTTTTTAAGGCCGTGCAGATCACTGGGATACTGGCTTTATACGAAGAGGCAGAAACAGAACAAATAATGTGTCAGGCCAGGCAGCTCAGGTAGGGGAAGGCACCCAAGCCAGTAATTATACCCTCCTACGTGGGCAAAGAGAGGAGAGATCTGGTGGTTCGATTTGGAGGGTTCCTCAATCAAGCAAGAATAAACCAAGAAACCACGGTGGACAGTCCAACAGTGGAGTCACAGGATGCTGGAATGAACAGGAGAATGAGGGAAGGAGAATGAGGCATCAAGGTGGGCAGGCACATGAGAGGGCCAGAGGAACCTGGAATGAGCAAGGAAATGAGGGTAAGGGAAGGAGGTGTCAAGATGGACGAGCCCAGGAAGGAGCTAGAGGGCCGAGGAATGGGCAGGAGAATGAAAGTAGGGGAAGGAGGATGCAGCCTCGGGAGAATCTTCATTTCTACCAGAACCCTACCCCAGGTGGTGCCCAGTTCAGTGAGCAGCCTCAGCAAGTCAGAAGGATTGGCTATAAATACTTAGAAAGTCTCCTCCAGAAAGACCCTTCAGAAGTTGTCATCACACTTGCTTCCAGTTTGGGTTTGAAGGAACTTCTTTCCCAAACGGCTATGAAACCCAATTTCCTTCAGCTCATTTGCCAGGTGCTTAAAAAAGCATGCAGTTCCCGAATGGATAGACAGAGTGTCCAACAGCTTCTTGGAGTGGTGAAAGAGTCCAACTTTCTCAAGATCTGCCTGCCACAATATGTTTCTGACATGATAATGGAAGCAGTCCCTGCTGTACGTCATCAGTACCCTCTGCATATTAGCAACATCATTTCACTTCTTCGGGACCTGATCAGTATTTTCCCAGCCAGCTCTGTGCAGAAAATCTCCATTCTTTTGACAGTCTTGCCAGCATCCATAAATGCCCTAAAAGCCTCTGGTGTGGACATCACAGAAGAAACAGAGAAGAATCTAAATGAAGTCCAGATGCTTGTGCAGCATCTGCAGGAGAAGAGACGTGAAGGCACACTGAGGGCTGATAACTATACTCTTATGCAGCCTCAGACTGATAGTCAAGAAGAAACTTATCGTACAATGACCATTTATCCGACATATAATGAGGTACACCATCGTGAGAAACCATTTCTACGTCCCAATATTGTTTCTGGAAGATATGAGAGCACCAGCATTTATCTTGACACCCATTTCCGGCTTTTGAGAGAAGACTTTGTAAGGCCTTTAAGGGAAGGTATCTGGGAGCTTTTGCAGAGCTTTGATGACAAAGGCTTGAGAAAGAAAAAATTTGATGATATCAGGATCTACTTCGACACACGGATTATTGCCCCTCTCTGTTCCCCAACCAGTATTGTTTATAAGGTCCAGTTTGACATAAAACCATTGAAGTTTGTACGATGGCAGAATTCCAAACGATTGCTATATGGATCCCTGATCTGCATGTCCAAAGATCACTTTGAAACATGCCTTTTTGCCACTGTTTCTAATCGTGATCATGCAGATCTTGCCCACGGGATTGTGCAGCTATGTTTCAATGCAGAGAGTCAGGCACTACTGGCAGAGGTTCAGCCCTCAGACTCCTTCCTCATGGTAGAGACAACTGCCTACTTTGAGGCCTATCGGCATGTGTTAGAAGGGTTACAGGAAATCCAGGAAGAAGATATCCCATTCCAGAAGTACATTGTGGAATGTGATGCACAGGTGAAGAAGCCAGCATACCTGACAATGGATACTGACTACAACTTTGCACCCTTGGTGGAAGATCCCCTGCCAGATGAAGAGATACACCCTGATGGTTTGAGAAGGCAAAGTGTCCGTGTTCTAGATCCCAAGCAGTGGCTTTCAATGGAAACCTTGAGATTAGACGAGTCTCAGATGCAGGCGTTTAGTCTTGCACTTACCAAGGAGCTGGCTATTATCCAAGGACCTCCTGGGACTGGTGAGAAACATGTGCTTTAAGTCTCTGTCATTTAAGGAGTTCTTGATTCCACCATTTAGAGAGATTAACTTCAGAGAAAGACAGCTGTCCTGTCTCCAAACTGTTAGTCCTGTGCCTATTTGATGCTTCAGTAGCCCAGTTAGCGTGAGCTGTGACAGAGGTTAAAACATCCTCACATACCCATATCTGATCATATGCATTGCTGACCTAGGTGCTAGCAGACACCAACTTCACTGTTGGCTCTGCTTGTGTATTGGGGTGAAAACATTTTCAACCATCTTTGATAACATGATACCTCTTGCTGTGCAACAGTCTGGTTTTTCTTCATAGTGTGTTAGAACGTTCAGAGTGTTCAGCCATGATCCTCTGTGTGAATAAAGCATTATAAGATTAACTGTAATTGTTTTGAATGGTACCTAAACTCAACAAGCATCACTTGCTTGTATTCTGCTAGTATGTGAATGTTTCATGTGCAGCCAAATGTCACGTATGAAGCCAGTATCAGAGTGGGCTGGTGGACACAGTGGCAGAGGAAACCCTGGGCCTAGGTCCAGTGTATTAACCAAAAGACAACATTCTTGCAGAGCATGGCCTTGCTCAACTACAGACCAGTGTCACACTACTTTGCATTTTGTTAACTAGTTACTTCTGAGGTCACCTCTCTTGGCACAGACCAGATTTGCAGCCTGGAGGAAAGTCTTGTATCTCGTATTGATGATTCCTGTGTTTCAAGGTATTCTGTAGAGGGTGGATTACCCTTTTCTGATTCTGAGCTTGTTTTGCAGGGAAGACTTATGTGGGTTTGAAGATTGTTCAGGCTCTCTTGACTAATAAGCATGTGTGGCAAGGCACTGCCCAGAAGTCTCCCATTCTTATAGTCTGCTACACCAACCATGCACTGGATCAGTTCTTAGAAGGTAAGAGTACCTTACAAGTATGTTGGAGGGTCAGGTAGAAATGATACTATAACCCTTACTCTGCCCATCTTCTGGCATGATGTCCTGCCCTTTTGGGTTTTTCTAGTCCCTCTAGACCCGTTGATACACAGTAAGAAAACTTCACTCTGATCAATCCAGCGTGGCACTTGCAGACAAAGGGTGTTCTCTCTACCTCTTGTCCTACTGTGGAAAACAAAGATTGTCTCTTTAGTACTAATATTTCTCTTTCATTCCCAGGAATATACACATTCCAGAAAGATGGAATGGTGCGTGTTGGGGGCAGAAGTAGCAGTGAGGTCCTGAAGCAATTCACCCTGAAGGAGCTGAGGAAGAAGAGTGAATTCCGATACAACTTGCCAATGCATCTCCGCAGGGCTTACGTGAATGTACGTGGAGATTTCACTGGAGATGATGGGACCAGGTTGCCTGTGCGTTGGAGGAGCTAACTAAGCTTCCTCCACGCCTCTTCTTTCACCTTGTCTTCCACTGAAGTCTTCATTCTTCTCTTAATTCTTCTGTCCTTCACTTTATCGGTTTCTTGTCCTGCTGTTTCTGAACTTTGTTTCTCTGAGTATGATGATGATGCCTCCCTTCTCTTTGTTACGAGTAGATAACCAGTGAGATGAAACAGGCTGAGCAGGAGCTCCATGAAGGAGCGAAGCGCTTAGAGTGCACAACATATGGAGTTCTGCATGAGCGCCACTTGGAAGCATGCATTGCACCCAAGCACTGGGACAGTCTGATGAGTGGTCTGGTAAGAAAGGTCCCTTTCTTCTGAGTCAAGCAGTCCCAATGTATGCTTACGATCCTTTCTGCTAAAGAATCTGAGGTTCACCAAGCGTGCTTTTTAGCATCTCTTGGCTACTAGGAAAGTGAGGGAGTGAATAGCAAGTTGTGCCGCGTGACAGTAGTCTAGACCAGGCAGGGGCTTTACATTCTGCTCCTTTGAACTACAGAGATTCTAAGTGATCTTTATCAGCATAAAAATACAGGTGCCCAAATGAAAACCTCTCGAACTGAAGTGAAGAAGGGATGCTCTTCCGGAAGATCTGAGGCTGCTCTGACTTTCTAACTCTGGAGATCTCTCAGAGTACTTGTCTTGGTTGCCTGCTGCTGCAAGGTGCTTTGACATCATCCTAAGACTCTGAAGTGCAATAGGCGTGGCTGATTTGACTTTTTCCTTATATTAGGATAATGAGGAGTTTTACTACAGTGCTTCACGACACTCAATGATTCTGGAGTGGCTGGGCCTTGGTACAACTGTCTTCACCCAGAATGCTGCAGAGAATACAGGGGCTGAGAATTCAGGTAAAAACAATCCAACTAGCCAAAACAAAACAACACCCCCCCCTCTTCCCCAAAAATCCCGAAACCAACAAAACCAGACAGACAAAACCCACCCCTCATCCTTTACAGCAGTGTTTGCCTAAGCAGTGCATGTGTGCCAGAAAAGAGGCACTGCTACTTAACAGACACTGAAAGATGCATTGTACAGTATGGTAGTGGAAAGAAGGTTAACCCTAATTTCCACATAGTGACGTGATGGCTGCACTGTGATTCTGCTAGAGTGGCTGTGGCTTACTGCGTGTGACTGGTGATTCTCACAGGTGGTCAGCAGGAGAGAGAGGAAGAGTGGGAAGGTGAAGCAGAAGAGGAGCTTTTGCAGATCCCAGAGGAGGCTGACCTGATTGAAGCTGACAGAGTGATTGAGGATGAAGAGGCAGCAAAGCCTCAGGGAAGGAAGGAGGAAGAGCATAGAGCTGTTCATGAACTAGCCAGCATGCTGTTGGCTATGAAGCTGGAGGACCAGGAAGAAGGAACAGCCCAAACGCAACAGAAGACTATGCAGTGGGAGGTAACTGCATGCACTAGTATGCTCTGGCTCTGCTTGACTGTGTAAAGACTAACATGGGAATTCTAGTAAAGAAGAATCTTTGTGCTGTAACTGCTTATTGAGGTGGTTTTTGTTTGGTTTTTTTTTTTTTTTTCCCACTGCAGGTAACTGCTGCCCAGAGGAAGAAAATGAAACAGAAGATGAAGGTTGAGCTCCGTAAACTGAATGCAATGACAGAGTTAGAGGCTAAGGCTATTCAGAATCTGTGGCAACTTGACCTGAGCTCCCGCTGGAGGCTTTACAGGTGACAAAGCTATTTTGCAGGGACTGTCAGCAAACGTTTCCTAGAACAGTTCCACTTTGCAAACTCTTTCTCTCAAGCCATTATGTTTCTGTCCATATCTGTTCAGCTCCTTATTTGAACATGATTGTTCTTACCTTTGTTGTATTGCACAGGCAGTGCTGTCATTTCCACTGTGTGCATTCAGGACTATGTACAGATACCAATAACCTCTTATCCAAAAGTCACAGAGGAAGTTTTGAACTAAATCCACTCAGAACTTCTGGATTGCTATCCTGATGTCCTTGCTGTGTGTGATAATGGCACTTTCTTCTCAGGTTTTGGCTGCAGACCTATCAGGGACTTATTCGACAGAGGATTCTGCAGCATGAACGGCAGTATCAGGCAGCAGCAGAAAGGCTGACAGAACTGAGGCTGCAGGAAGATCTCTGCATTCTCAAGGAGGCCCAAGTTGTGGGGATGACAACTACAGGTGCACAGCAGTTGGGAAGCTAACCAGTATTGCCCTGCATCCAGTAATGGTTAAAGGACCTTGTTGCCAAAAGATTAGTGTAATGTGCTCCTTGACAGCCCAGATCAGGCACTGCATTAGTCTGCAGCTTTCTTAATCTTTGGCTCCCTTTGCAAATGTGGCTGTTGTGCAAGCTGTCAGTGAACTGCATGAGCAGTTTCTGTGTGCTCTTGCACTCCCTCCATCTTGATCAGCATTCTTCTGATACAAGTGCTCCACTTCTTGTGCCTGAGTAAAGCACAGCTAATATCTGCACTGCTATCCCCACTGTTACCCTTCTAGTAAATATAGTGTAAAGGCCATTGTAATATGATTCTTTCGAGAGACAGTTTATTTACATGTGTTGACTAATGTATTAAGTAGGTATCTTATGTCTGAAGAGTGCACTGGGAAAAGGCCAAGGCAGGCATAGGACTCTAATCCCCACCTGTCTTCCCTGGTACCTCTTCATATAGAAGCCATCCTTGGTATCGTGCTATTTTAAAGTTAAAAAAGCTGAGTCTTGAAATGGGGAATCTTGGGAAAAAGCCTGTCTTTTCTGGGGCACAGCCTACTCCTGTCCCTGAAAACTCTTGTGATACTGCCTGCACACCATTATATTCTGCTGAGGTTTATCTTCTTTCCTTGCTCAGGTGCTGCCAAATACCGTCAGATCTTGCAAAAAGTTGAGCCTCGAATTGTCATTGTAGAAGAGGCAGCAGAAGTGCTTGAGGCTCACACGATTGCTACCCTGAGTAAAGCTTGCCAGCATCTCATCCTCATTGGAGATCACCAGCAGGTAATATCCATACCTCTAACTATTGTGTGAATGAACTAGAAGCTTTTAACCAAACACCATCTGTGAAAGGTTGCCAAGACTTACTGCTCCCCAGCTTCCACAGACACCACAGGTCCTGTCTCTTGCAGTTTTGGAGCAGAGTCCCTGTGGAACTTGAGTTTCCATTAAACTGAAAGAGTTTTACATGTGCTTGTATCCACTTCAGTTGTGACTATCTAACTTTGCTATTTAGCACTTCTGCAAGAATCCAGTCTCTGGTCTTTCTGTGGGGGGCAATGATGGAAAAAGAGATGAGTGAAGAATCTTACTAATACATAGGAAAAGTGCTAAAACATGGACCTCCTATCCCTTCTCTTTCAGCTGCGGCCTACTGCAAATGTATATGACCTGGCCAAGAACTTCAATCTGGAAGTCTCTCTCTTTGAACGACTGGTGAAAGTCGATTTCCCGTTTGTCTGTCTGAAATACCAAGTGAGGAAGAGCTAAAAAAACCTCTGTTGCATTTGCATTTAGGTTGTTTGAAATTCGTGGTACACTTAAGTTTATATTTCTGCACTCAAAGCAGCCTAAAAGAAAAGAATGTGCTATTTCTTTCACAAGAATAATGGTAAGAGCTGTCAAGCTGCCATAAACAGTATATTTCTAATCATTCAGTTATGTCATCTGCAGCACTATGATTCCCACGTATTTATTGCAATGAGCATAGTTATTGTGGCATCTGAAACTTCCAGAACTCTGGAGAGTGATAGCACAAGTCTTCTCAGGCTGCTTCCTGCTAAATTGCTATAATAATTTATCTCGGTGCCTGGAGAAGTTAATTCTACTTCTGACAGGCCTGTATTAAAACTACCTTGAAGAGCTCATGTAGTGGTTAGGGTGAGGTGCTGGCTTTTTACCTAGAGCAATGTCCTTAGATTTTTCACTGAAATCAGCATTCTTATTACAGCAACCTTGCCAAATGATTTTCTTGAAGATCCTCTGCTACTGCTCCCCCTGTAATTGCTGGTGGTTGCAGCAATGGGGCAGAAGAGGGTGGGGATTGGGAGGTGCTCCCTTCTTGACTCTTACTGGAAAGTCATCCTTGTCGTGTATTCAGCCACAATCCATATAGCAGAACAACAGAATATTGACAGGGAGGTATGGTGCTCCTTCCTCAAGACTGATAAAGTTGCTTTGTGTTTCAGCACCGCATGCGTCCTGAAATTGCCCAGCTTATCAGTCCTCATATATACCAGGAGCTGGAGAACCATCCCTCTGTTCTGAAGTATGAGAACATAAAAGTGAGTTTTCGGTAATCCAAGCAATTCCCCCTGTTACTGTCTAAAATGAGTTTCTGTAAAGTACAGTGTTCAAGGTTTTCAAATTCTTAGAATTCAGTTGCTGAAATTTATACCTGAATCAAGGAAATGCATGATACAGAATTAGGCAAGTAATTTGCAGTTCTTCTAGCATTGGTGATGGTGGACACTGGAGATGGATTCAGTACTGATGACTTTAAAAAAACAATGAAAAATGGAAGAGGGACCAAAATAATTGTAGGCGATTGATAACCAAGAAGAAATCTTAAATGAAAGACTTAAAGTATAATATATGAAACTCCAGTGTAAGATAGGTGACTTGATTACTGGAACCCTCCTTCCCTGGGTTCTCAGTTGCGATCCTCCTTGCTTCTTCATTTTCACTGCAGTAACAGAGAAGGTGTGATTTTTGCTAGGTAGCTTTAGGCAAGTGCTAAGCCCTGTGCACTGGTAACTTACTTTTACCCCACATGGCCAAAAGAAGATGTTGTTCACACCATGAACCTGAAAGGGAACTATGATGCTTTGAGAAATGTTACTAGCACTTAGTCTTCTCTTTTTTATAACCTGAAAAGGTACAGTAGAAACAACTCTGAAAAGACAGGGAATAAAATCTACCACAGGAACTGATTTCTTGTTAGGATATTGAAATGTCACTAATAAGTTGAAATGTGTTTAATAAGCTTAAATTCCTATCTGATGAATACATTATGGAAATTTAAGAGGAAATCACCTAAGTATGCGGTATCTGCATGCTGTAGCCCTGTCCTTAAGAGTCCTCCTGTCTATTGGGGACATGGAAACAGGCTGTGGTGACAGAAGCTAGAATTACTGTTTCTGATATTCCTTTCTCTTGTTTCAGGGGGTCTTATCCAACCTATTCTTTGTGGAACATGACTTTCCTGAGCAAGAAATCCAGGAAGGGAAAAGCCACCAGAACCTTCATGAGGCCCAGTTTGTAGTGGAACTGTGCAAATACTTGTTGTGTCAGGGTTATCTACCTTCTCAGATCACCATTCTCACTACTTATACTGGACAGCTTTTCTGTCTGCGTAAACTCATGCCAGCCAAGACCTTTGCAGGTGTGAAGGTTCATGTAGTAGATAAGTACCAGGGGGAGGAAAATGATATTATTCTGCTGTCACTTGTGCGGAGCAACAGAGAGGAGAGAACTGGGTTTTTACAGATCCCTAATCGGATATGTGTAGCATTATCCAGAGCTAAGAAAGGGCTGTATTGTATTGGAAATATGAGAATGCTTGGCAAGGTTCCTCTCTGGAGCACGATCATTCGCACCCTTTGGGACAAAGGTCATATTGGCCGCTCATTGGCACTTTGCTGTCAAAACCACCCTGAAAACAAGACACTGGTATCTACAGCAGCAGACTTCAGCCAAGTCCCAGAAGGAGGCTGTAGTCGTCCCTGTGAATTTAGGTTGAGTTGTGGGCATGTTTGCACAAGGGCATGTCACCCATATGACATACAGCACAAAGACTATCAGTGTCTGAAGCCTTGTCAAAAGGTGCTTTGTGCAGATGGGCATCGCTGTCCACGGACATGTTATGAACCCTGTGGACCATGTGTGGTGACAGTTGAGAAAACTATTTCTAACTGTGGCCACCTGCAGATGGTGCCATGCTCTACTCCAGACAGTAAGTTTCTTTGCCAAGAACCTTGCCAGAAAAAGTTGAACTGTGGGCATACATGCAACAATTTTTGTGGGCAGGAATGCACTAAGCGGTGTTGTGAACTGGTTACGGTCACGCTGAAATGCGGCCACAACCAGCAAGTTAAATGCTGGATCACTGAGGAGATGAAACATGGGAAGCCTGTGGAATGTAAGACTAAGTGTTCTGTCACACTGGAGTGTGGTCATGTATGCTCGGGTTCCTGTCATACCTGCTTTGAAGGAAGATTTCATAAGCCATGTAACAGCCCATGCAAGCACTTCTTAGTCTGCTCCCACAAGTGTCAGCAGCCTTGTACTACAGAATGCCCTCCCTGTCAGCTGGAATGTCAGAACTGCTGTATTCACAGCAGGTGTAAGAAGAAATGTGGAGAGAACTGTGTTCCATGTGCTGAGCCATGCGAGTGGCGGTGCCAGCACTACCAGTGTACCAGTCTTTGCTCTGAACCATGCAATAGGCCTCGCTGCAATGTACCATGTGCTAAGCTACTCTGCTGTGGTCATCCTTGTATTGGACTGTGTGGAGAGCCCTGCCCAAAGAAGTGCCTTGTTTGTGACCGTGAGGAACTCACCCAGATCTTTTTTGGCTTTGAGGAAGACCCAGATGCTCGATTTGTACAGCTTGAAGACTGTGGCCATGTCTTTGAGTCCCAAGGCCTTGACCATTATATGGATGATGATGAAGATGATGATGTCATCAAGCTGAAGGTATGCCCTATCTGTCAGACACCTATCAGAAGGAATTTAAGATATGGCACCATAGTGAAAAGGCGGCTAGATGAGATAGAAAAGGTGAAAGAGAAAATCCAAGGCTCAGCACTGGAAATTGAGTCTAGCAGACAAAGACTGCAGGCTGCACTGACAGGAAATGCTGCTCTGCAGAGGAATCTACCCATTAAGTACCTCATGCTACAACATAAACTAGAAGCTTCTGATCTCTCCAGAAAGAGTATTGGACTAATTGAGAACCAGCTTAACTTCTACCAACGTGTAGCGGACCTAACCAATTCTATGAGCAAAATCGATGCAAGTGAGAGGAAAGGGCTGAGAAAGCGGCTGGATGAAGTCCAGGAGTGGCTGGATAAGCCACGCCTCAGTTTTACAGGACAGGAGCTCTCCGACTTGCAGTCTGAGATCCAGAGACTGACGTATTTGCTGAACCTCTTGGCAAGGTGTGAAGGTGCAACTAGGATGATCACCCCAGCGCTTGCCGCAGATATTGCCAGCATACGTAAGATCCTGGAAGAGACAAAGAAATTCACCAAGGAGAATGAGGCTGCAGTAAAGGCTAAACTACAGAGGCTCCGCACTGCCTTGCCTGTGTCAGGGCTGGGGATCTCTGAAGCTGAGCGGGTGCAGATTGTCAATGCTATTGGCTGTCCCCGTGGCCACTGGTTCAAGTGCAGAAATGGGCATATCTACGTGATTGGGGAGTGCGGGGGGGCAATGGAAAGGAGTAAGTGCCCTGAATGCCACGCAGTCATCGGGGGCACAAACCACGCTCTGGACAGTACCAACAGCCTCGCCTCTGAGATGGACGGTGCCACCCACGCAGCCTGGTCTGAGACAGCCAACAACCTGCTGAATTTTGAGGAGCTCCACCGGCTGCTGTAGCGCGGTATCTGCCTCGGTCCTTGTCCCCTGGCTCAAGCACGCCGCATCGGGTGCTCGCTGCTGCCCCTGTCGCTAATAAAATGTGTCGGTGCATCCTGAGCAGCTCTGGTCTATCGGGCGGGGCGCGGAACCGGGCGGGCTTGCCAGAAGAGGCGGGAGGCGCGGTTTCTGCCGCTACCGGAAGCGGATGTGACGTATGGGCAGA
>VZZY01015093.1:0-88849 GCA_013400335.1 Eurystomus gularis | reverse complement strand
TGCGGCGCAGGAGCGTGTCCGCGGAGTCGGTGCGTGGCAGGGCCCTGACTCGCAGGCCAGAGCCGCGGCGGGTCTCCAGGCAGGGCTTCCGCGCTTGCCTTCGCTGCAGGACGCTGGTTCTGGCAAAACCTCGGCCAGCGCCCAAGACTTGTTGCAACGAGATTTTTTAAGTGTTTGGTTTCTGTTGAAGCTCCACAGCACATCCTGGTGAAGGAGCCGTGGACCTGGACACAAAATGCAGTTGAGAATATCACTGATAGCCGAGCGAAAAAAAGAAACGAGCAAAAAGCACACGTAGGGCACATGCAACACGCATGGCATGAGGACACCGTGGCATTTTTGTTCTTCTGTGGTGGGATTTAGTTTGTTTTTTGTTGCTTGCAAGAAACAAATGGTAATCAAGCAGTAGGGCAAAGTAGCATCAGACACGTGGTTCTGCTGGTTCAGCCATCATCATTTTATGCTGCCATCAGCTGCCTGATCACACAGGTCAACGCTGAACTCAGCAACATCCCCTCCAAAGTCTTCTTTCAGACAGTCCTGCCATAGGTTCCTGTGGGCCCAGCTCCTCCTCTGCCCACTGTGGTGCCAGCATCACCTGCTAGACACAACAGACAGAGATGGCTCCTCAGTGGCCCTTCACACGGAAGGACACCACCAGGAGAGCTCAGCAAGATGCAACCAGCCCCAACAGGAGCCACACCCAGCAGGAAGCTCCTCCAACTGTTTGGCACCTGGCTGATATAGCCCTGGCCTCGCCTACCACCCCAACCAGGACGACCTGGGTGAGGGTGGAGCCACAGAGACACAGGTGGGCCAGGTTCTGCCTCTGGAACATGAAGGCAGTGGGGAAAGCAAAACATTCTGCTAGGTTGTGACTCATCCATGGGCCAGCTCCAGCTTGGGGCCCACAACTCAGGCCCCAGCACTTCACACGTTGGTTGTCTAGCTGCTCTGTTTTTTTATCTTTTGCTCAAGTTAATTTCTATTCTCTTGTTCCCATTGAATCCTTTCTAGATCAAACATTCAAAGTAACATCACAGGAAGCTACAAAGCTGAGTCTGGCATTCTCAAGGTCTCCACTGACTTCTGCAGAGGTGAGTGAAAACCCCCACACCCTGTGAAATTGCAGTGTGTGTGACAAGTTTCAGGTATCTCTTGGCTGGATCACTTGATTAAAATAGAGATTTTTGGTTCAGTGCAAACAAGGGACGTCAATATGGACTATTTATTGTAGAGTGTGTTAATCCAATTCAAGAATTGCCAAGAGAACTAATTTCTGTAAGTTAGGGAGATATACCAAATAGAAGTATTCTTACATTCTTTTTGTTAACATCTACAGCTAATTGATGATTGAGGTAGGGCATTTGACAATATAGACCATAGATCTAACAAATAATGCACAATATTTTTGCTGTTAACTGAGAGAAGTTTGTCACACCTGTGTTTGGAGGAGAAAAAAACAGTTCAGAATAATGATCTAAGCTACTTCTTCCTCTCGAATGCATGACCCCTGCACCAGGGCATGTTTTATTACAAAGTCATGAGATGTCTTATGATGTGTACAGCTTGCTCACTTTATCTTCTTCTTGTGTCGCATTTGTTTCTCAAGCAAGACGGCCATTGCTACGCTTCCATTTTCTCAAAGCAACCTGAATGTGAGTGACTGCTTGTGGGACTTTAAATGCGGTGCAGCCATGAACTCATGGTTAATCCTTTTGCCTATCCATTTTCAGGGTTGCCAGAAGCTGACTGAAGATGTCCAAAATGCCATTCTTGCGGTTGCCACGGTGTACTACTGGCTCCCCAAGGGCCAAGGTGAGATAATGATATCAGGGCTGTCACCATTATATAGAGTGGTGATTCTTTCACTGTATAAAGAAACACAGGATTTCAGAACTTAGTATGAGATCTGCCATCTGTAGCAAAGTGAGTGATCATGAGCAGGTAGTCCCATTACCAGCTATTTGCAGGCAGTTTACGAGTGAACTACTTGTCTGTCTACTCCTGCAGTTTTCCATCTGTGAAAGTGTAATAATTTAGGAGGTTGTGTAGTTGATTAAGCATTCATATTTATAAAGCATTGAGATTGTTGTCCGAAGTCCTTTTGGAACTGAGAAACACATTGCTTCCTTCAAAATACCTGTAACTTCATTTATACAGTGCGTCCACACAAATGGAGTAGTCTGTGTTCATCTTCAGCAGTTGCTTTCTATCATTGCTGACTTTGTTGCAACTTTCTTGGTCTTTGTCAATCTTAACTAGGTACTACTCTTCGGAAGATGGTACGAGATGCTACCACTGAAGTAGTGGAAGGAATGATCCAACTCACAGAAACAATTCTCAGTGCTCCAATGGAGAGGTAGGAAGAAAAAGTTACAAATATACTTATTAGGGAGCGGTAAGTGCAGACCACTTCCTGAGGGAAGTGGGGAGGCAGAAGCAGAGCATTCTTATGAGGCAGGAAAGACAATGGCCTCATCAGCAAAGGCTCAATCCCCAGTATCCGAGTGAGCAGAGCAGTGCTGGTGAGGGTAGTGAGCTTCAGCTGAGAGTCCAGATCATCAGACAAGCCCGTAGCAATGAGGTCAAGCTGAAAAGTCAGGCCAGCAAGTAAGGATCATGGTCAGGTCCAGAGAGAGTAACCAGCATCAGACAGCATCCAGTGATTGCCCAGCACGTCCATTACAATGAGTTGGGTGTGAGGTCAAGACAGGAAGGTCGAATCAGTGGTTCAGAATCACTGGGGTATGAGATGGGATGCAGCTGCAATTGCTACACAGCTGTGATGTAGCACAGACAGGGCCCAGGGAAAAACCTCAGGGTAACTGCATCTCCTAGGGTAAGGAATAGCTGGCCCTCACTTCTAGCTTTCTTCACCATACCTCCTATCAGCAAAGGAGCTAACCTTTTACTTGGCCAACTAAACTCTTCAACTGAGCCAACTAAACTCCTAGGAGGGTGGAATACACTTAAGACTCTGACAGTACCCTCTTGTCCCAGTGACTGAGTCAGGTACGTTTGCCTACATAGAGAATAGATTTTCATGCTGCCTGAGTCAGGTACGTTTGCCTACATAGAGAATAGATTTTCATGCTGCCTGAGGCAAGGAAGGATGCTGGGAGCAGGATTCCCATGAAGGTGCTGGTTAGCGTTTGCACTATTTGGCAGTTTTTGCCCTTGGAGTGAGCTGTCAACTGTTGCGCAGTTTTATAAAGTTAGTTATTAGACTGCTGTGGACTGCTTCCTCTCTTCGGGGATTACATGGCACAGGTCACCAATCTCTAATACAGATTTGTGATTTGCATAGATTTTGAAAGATAAATAACATGTCTGTGTACCTCGAGAGACCTTTGCAAGAAGCTTCTGCTTCTTGCTCCAATGGATAATTAAACTTGGTAGGAGCCAGCACTTCTCACTTTACACAGACATGAGATAACTAGTGACAGGCTGGTTGGTGACATCTTTCCAGCAGAGCTGTTAGTGTGCATCATCTTTGGTGCAGAAGATAAAAATAGTCTGGCAGAGTGGTGTTACTGAGTCTAACTTTAGGGGGCTTTGTTTTGTTTCAGCGGGACTCCAGAACAGCTTATATCAACTGGTGGTGTGTGGGAGGCGTGTGAGAAAGTGTCCAGCCTGCCACGAGGTGAGTATTGTGTACGCAGAACAGCAGAAGTAGGATGTGTTTTGTTGGAATATCTACAGCCCTTGAAAGGGACGTTCTAGCTAGTACAGTGAAGGCTCACTCATTCTGCAAACCCCAGCTATTTTTGAAATGTCTAAGATTGGAAGCCAGGCTAGATTCTTTGCATTGCAACAGTGCAGCTCTGAGTTTGATCCTATGACCTCAAAATCTAAGGATCACAAACCTAGATAATGCTGTTGCAAGCTTATTTGAATTAGCGCAGTGCAACGGCTTTCATCCCTTTGCTTTTGCAGATAACCAGGCAGCAGTTGCATCAGCTCTGGCTGCATGTCTCGGTGTGGTCAAGGATGCTCTGGATGAGATGGAACACGTAAGGAAACCCCTAAGCCTTTGAGGAACCTGCAGTGTTGGATTGCAGTAATGGCTCAGTGATGGAACACATGAGTTGTTTTATATACAGGCTTTGATTCAAATTTGTTCTGAGCTAGATGATTGTATTATGCCTAGATCTTAATGAATTCTTAAAGTCAAATCTGCTTTACTTTATATAAGGTTTTCATAAAGCCTTGTCCTGAATAGCAGGGGCTGGAGGGCAGGGCGTGGTGCAGTGGGACAATTTAGATTGATGTAAGAATGGCGTTATTTGCCAGGTTTTTGCTGTTTGCTCTGTTGAATTGGAGTGGGGGATTAGTTTTTCTTAATCCAGTCCTGCTAGAATTAGCAGAATCTGGCAACTGAGGTAGATGGTGGTTGGAGAGAGATTCTCCCATAAATAGAATCACAGAATTGTTTAGGTTGGAAAAGACCTTTAAGATCATTGAGAAAATATTTGCATGATTTCTAGATTATGTTTTCCCTTTCCTCCTGAGTATTGCTAGAGTTGATGTTAGGCTCTGGGCTTTTAGTGCATCTGTATTCTCAGGCTCTGGTGGAAGGACAAGACCCCTACAGTGACATCATGGAAGATGAAGAGCTGGGCTTTCGCGGCAACAGAGATACATATTGGTCAGAAGCTGACCGGAAGCTGCTTAGCTCCTGCATGGGATTAATGAAGGCTTCTAAAGCTTGCTTGAAGAAGGTCTTGGGTGTGGTGAAGGCTTATGGCAAAGCTGATTCTCCAGAGCAGATCACTCAGCTGGATGATCTTGCAGACATTGCTAATGAGATCAGTCCAAGGTAAGCAGGTTTCTCCCCCCATGCTGCTTTTTTTCTCCAGAGCAGTCCTTGTATTTCCTGAGGTCTAGAGAACGGATTAGGAAAACCATGATATTGAAGCTGTAAGCAGGTGGTGAAAGCAGGCGTGGTGGGAAGACTATTGGGGCATAGGCTGTTGAGAGTTGTACAGGTTAGGAGAGGAACATAGGTTGCAGCTTGGGATGGAGCTGTGGCCATCTCTGTCAGGTGAGAGCGGCACACGCATGTCTAAGAAGGCAGTGAAAAGCCTCCCATAGGTATGACTGACGTTGTCTCCTTGTCATGCACTGCTGTTCCTGACTTACATTCAGGATGGGTTTAGGTTTTGGTCAGGATCCATGAGTTGTACTATCAGGACCCTTCTTCCATTGCTCCTCTCTCTTCAATTATAGTGTTGATGAGCTGGCACTGAGCATGTATCCACCTGTGAACCAGTTGACTGTGCGACTCAACGTGAGTATCCACAGCCTGCACACGTAGGTCTGCTCACTTGGCTGTAGAGAAGGGGAAGAAGTCAAATTGGAGGGATTACATGACTGTCAGGGGGAAGTGGGTATTAGTGACTGTCTCAGTAACAACTTCTTAGGGATGAAGAGTCCCCTTTGGTCCTTGCACACTTAGCTTCCTTCAGGTGGAAATGCATTCCTCATCTTTACTTCAGGGAAGAGCATGGCTACTTGAACTTTGGCTCTGAACTGTAATCTATAGAGATGTCCAATGACAGTACCTCAGGAAAGTGGCTGCCGGGGTACTGCATGTCTGCTTTCTTCCTTGGGTGATATAGACTTGGTCAAATAAAGTTACCTTATTTAAAAATAGAGGTTCTCACAGTGAGCATGGTTAAACGCTGAAACAAGCTGCTCAGAGACGCAGTAGAATCTGTCTTTGGCAATACTCAAAAGTTGACTGGGCAAGGCTCTGAGCAACCTGACTGAACTTTGAGGTATGCCTTGCTTTGAGCAGGAGGTTGTACTAGTTCACTTCCACAGGTCCCCTGCATCATAAGTTAAGTACATATCTTCTTGTATCTGAGATTCTTTTATTCTTCTGGTTTCGTGCCCTTGGCCAGTGGCTTATTGTTTTGAGGGTAAAAATGAAACTATTGCTTAGTATCAAGTTGCATTGTAGTCAGTCACTTGGAACTTCATGCCTTATTAAGTTAGCAATTTCTAATAGTCTTATCTTTTTAAAGAAAAAAGCATTTTAGTGTATGCTTTAAAATACAGCCTGTCTTTATTTTCACCTGTCCTAGGGAGCAGTAGTTTGGGAGACACTCTCAGCATGGCAGTGATAGATAGCTTGCTTCTGCATCAGGATCTGTGGCAGTTTTACTCATTCTTACTGTGTTGGGCATTCCTGCACACCTCTTTTCCAGTACTGCGGAGTCCTTTTTTTAACCATGTTTGGCTCACTTTATTTCCCTTTTGTTTTTTTCTAGGCTGCTAAGTTGGCCTCAGTATTAAAGAAAGTCTTAGAGATTACGAAGTGAGTATAAGCTACAGTTTTGTAAGTGTGTGTTCCATGCTGTGAAAGTTGATATCTTTCTGCCTCCTGTCAAAGGTGACTCATTTCTAGACAATAAATTCTGGCATTTTGGAATAATTATGATGTTATTCAGTCACAAAGGGATGGGTGTAAGAAAAGGATGGTAGAGACGAAGGTGGTTCCCACTGAAGACACATACGTGTTAAGGTTTGGGACCTAGAGACATGGATGTGGGTTCTTCCCTGCTCAAAGCACTCTTGGGCTATAGCAGTCCCGTTTTAATGCTGTAGTAATCCAGCACTTCACAATACCCACATGTTGTCTGGATGCATAGGTATAGGACATCTAGGAGGCTTTCCTAATGAATTTCCTCCACTTTTGCAGGACAAGCCATGTATGTCTACCATCAGAGGAAGGCTGGGTGCAGTTTCTAACTGGTGCAGTAGATCACAACATGAACAAAATCAAGAACTTCACACAGGGTCAACTTTAGCTCTTCTATGTCTACATGTGTTGCTGCCAGCGGCTCTGGCATGTGCTTTTCCAGTGAATCTCGCTGTTCTCCAGCTACTGGGAGAGCAATGAGAACACTGGTTTTAGGAGAGAACTTTACTACCACTTGGTAAAACTTGCCCAGGAAGTTGCTTTGCCATTGCGGGAGGTGTCATTTTGCTTGGATTCCTGAGATGGTGCAGTGCTGCATCTTAATGCTGTGAATGTGCCCCATTCTTCAGACATTAAAACTACTATGGGGTTCAAAGAACAATAAAATATTGCTAGATTTGCATGAGTGGCTTTATCTGTTCTCAGGTGGCAGAGGATATATACAGAAGTAAAGGGTCTTGCTTCTTTTGCAAGAAGCTCGATGAACCATTACAAAATGTGTAGCGCTGCTACAATTTCCTGTCTAATCTTAGAGAAGAGTGAACTATCTTCCTCTTTTCTGCTTCCTCAGAAAGCAGTAGAAAATACCATTTGCCACTTTACCAACAAGGATCTTTAAGGGGGTGAGAGTATATCTCTAGAGAAATGGTACCTCTATCATCTCTTTAAAGTTCTAGGATATCTTTTTTTTTTTTTGCCACAAATAGGGAAAAATGACTAAGTAGTGGTGGGTTCAGAATATATACATGGTAAGAAACGCAGCATCCACTGGAGCATTTAGCCCATCTTTGTCATAGTAAGGCTCAACTTATAAAACTCAAGAGTGACCATAGTGGCAGATGGGAGAGAGCTGAGCTTGTATAAGTAGTCAAAGTCAAACATGATTTTAAATATAACTTTAATTAAAATGTTAACATCTATGCTTGCCTAAGATCAGGGCACAGATCATGACCACTGTTTTGTAAACAGGACAGCAGGACCTGTTCGAAGTTGGGCATCAGGCAGCTGCAATGTCGATAGTTTTGTAGCTCTTCAGGTTCTGGAGTTGAAGGCAGGTAAGACGTGCAGTGAGTCTTCTGGGCCCCGATTGGGTGGGGGTGAATGGGATTTGCAGCTGTTGAATGCTTTTAGGTTGTACAGAGCCCAACCTGAAAGGCAAGAAAGGATTATCCAGGAAGCGCACCTCTGTGTTTCCACTTCCCAGGGCCCAGGAGATGCATTTGCTAAACAGGAGTGTGGTGCCAAAAAAAAGGAAAGAAAAAAAAAGGCTAGCGGTTTTCTAAACTACCCCAGTGGAATTGTGATCTGATGGTAGTTTGGAAGGGAGATATGACAGGAGGGTTGAACTCCCCATGGAGACATCTGAGGTTACTTTGTCCTTTACACAATTTTTTGAAAGGAGAGAAATGTGTGGGTTTTTTCATTTGAAGGAGAGCGTGCCTTTTTAGATGACTCTTTGCTAAGTCAGGTTTGCCTGGTTCTTCAGCAGATAAGAGGAGGACACTGTTAAAATTGTACCTAGGGACTGTCTTTATTGCTGACAGTAGGTAATGTGTAGAAAGATATGTCACAAACAGTATAGATTTACCCTACTTATGCATGTTCATGAGGCTAGCTAAAAAGCAGTTATTTCTCAACAGCAAGTAATTTCTAAATTCCATAGCTGATTTCAGTGACCTGTAACTGTTGTCTTATTTAATGTATGTTTCTGCCTAAGTCTTGTGCCACTTCTCTTGTTAGCCTGTTTGTTGTTGGCAGGGGGCTTTCCTCCTCCTGTCTAGGCCTTTAGGATTGAAGCTTTCACAAAGGTCATATTGGCGTCAACTTATGTATTACACATCTGTTGAAAGTTCTATTATCTGGCTTTACTCCTTTTCAGTGTGAAAATCTTCTGTATTACCTGTAAATAAAGGATGGGATGCCTGGGGCTTTCATGGCATAGCAGTCTCTTGCTGTCACGTTGTTGCACACTTGTTTTTGGGGACAGCCTTTCCTGTGCAAGGGTTTCTCTAGCTTGTATTGTGTCTTTTTTTTCCCATTTACCCTTCTTAGAGCAATCAGTTTGCACTTACCTGTACTTCCTTTGTCTGTAGATGAGCCCTCGCCCCGCAACCACTATCACACACTTCTCCAAGGTTTCAGTGAGAGGGTTCAGGAGGCTGATCTTTGCTGTACTTGGCTGATACTGTACCGTGTTCTCTGGAAACTGTTGAAAGAAGGAGATGAGCCGAAACTGAGAGAAGGAAAGATTCTTCTATGATTAAAGGGGGATAAATTATTTTTTAGTGCCAGAGGTCTCAGCCTGAGCTGCCAGTTGCCACAAGAGGCAAAGTCCAGCTTACTTTCTTTCCAATTAAACTCTTCTGCTGTAGTTCCTTACTGCAGCCTGTGATTTCCAACTGGTGAGTGAATTAGGAGTCCTCAGGATTTCCTTAGATTCACACGTAGACAAGGTGGAAGTGGGAGTACTGTGTACAAGTATGGCACAACTCACCTTTCCCAAACTGATGTCTCAGTGCTTTGAAAGAAGACAGCATGAGGAGAACCACGCAACCCAGCAGAATTTTTTTTACTGCGTATGACTATGGAAGCTGGTTTCTCATTGTTGCATTAACAGAATGGTAGACTGATCTAACCTCAATAGTGAGAGGGGGATCACAAACGCTGATCTCTTCCTGTGCGAAGTATATGTAGGAGTTGTCATCTCTCAGCACCGCAGTCAGCCTAAGCAGATGGTTCTCTCCCAGCTCTTTTCTATACTGTGAGTAGGGCACAAAGTCCTGCAGGTTCTTAGCTGGAATACAGTGAAATGCAGATGCTAAGTACAGTCTGGTCTTACCCCGCGTGGCACCTAGGAGTATTTAGTGTGCAACACTGCTAAAAGCTGCAGCATTTAAAAGCTAGAGTGATCCCAGCTAGATTTCCAGTTTCAAAATCTCTAACGTGATGTTGCTAAAATGTTTTTATTTCAATCGCATACAATCAGCTATTCAGCTAAACTTTTGGCTATGTGTGGTTTTCCTGAAATGAGATGACTAGATAAACTTTTCTAGCCATGCACCCAGTAGAGTCCTTACCTTCATTGCTTTTGAGGATAAAATGAAACTCTTTCTTCCAAAGTTGAGTAACAGGCACACCATTATAATGTAGAGACTGGGCCCCAACTACCAGGTGAGTAGCCTTTTCTCCACCACTGTGGTTAAACACTTCAATGGAAAGTGGAATATCTTGTCCCAGTAGTAGAGAACTTTTCGACTGGAGGTGGATGAAAAGGTTAACTGGCTCTTCGAGGGCAGTAGGAATGGAGCTAAACTGTGTTTCGCTGCTACTGCTGGTTGGCTCAAGTTTCTTTATCTTTCTGTAGGCTTTGTCAAGTACTTCCTTTTCCTGAAGAGAACCTATCACAAAAAAGGGAGCACATATTTTAGTATCCTTTCCTGTTGGCTAGTGTGAAGCAGTAAATGCAGAAGGATGGTGTTGAATTATCCTGGCATTACTGTTTCTAGGAGCATAGAGAGGTAACCCTGTTGTGCCTCTGGTTGTAACACTTCAAGAATATCAGCTGGCAGGACATTCATTGGATGTACCTGACAGATTCTACTTGGAATGATTTGGCATAGTTTTTAAAGCACCTTGGTGCAAACTCCTCTCAGAGTAAAAGAGGCAATCGCCTCCTTAACTATAGCTGTAGCTAGGGCATAGTACTATGTTATCTTGTGATGGACCATAGCCAAGGTGACAACATGCCATAGGCTAAGATGAGATGGTAGGATTGGGTCAGGGAAACAGCACTCAGTAAATAGATTTTGAAGGGGAGCTACTTTTTGAGGGAGGAGCACAACAGTCTTTTTCATAAATACGTATGTATGTTACAGGGGAAATAGGAGGTGAATATACAGAGTTTATAGGTAACAGAAATTGGGAAAGAAGGTTTTCCAGACAGGAAAGGGGCAGGTGAAGAAAGGCCTGGCCTTCTAAGAGAGCTGGTTAATGTAACTAAGCAGGATGAAATTTGGAGTATGACCTGTGCTTTGATTCTGTAGACAGCAAGAGTAAGGTGTTCTTGTGCCATTCAGGAAAGGGGCGTAGTGAGAAGTGGATGACCCTAATGCTCTGGCATGGCTCTGCTCTCTAGTCCTTTACTCTTCACTTGAAACAATGACTGGGAATGTGCTCAGCCACTTGCGTAGTCTGTACCTTCAGGATACTTGTAATTGTGTGTGATATCCTCACAACGTTCACTGTCCACACTCTTGGTACTGATGTTGTTGCCAGTGTACTTGATGCTACCAAGAGCTGGCTTGAGGGTGTCATCTGCTTTTTGTATCCAGACCTGGCACTTGGCATTGACAGCAGCAAAGAAGTTGCAGACATCATAATCAACTTCTGTGTCCCCTTCCTTTATGGCTTGAACAGGGGCTGGCCCACAGAAGGACGGACCTGAAGAGCAAATGTGGCCCAGTTAAAATTCAGATGCTTTACCAACTAGACCCATGCCTAGTTTAGATCTGTCCTGGGAGTGGTGAAGTATCTAGTTTAGGAGGACATTAGGGAACAGTGCTGTGATAAAGCTCTTAGACCTGCATGAACCAAAGAGATGAATGATTTAGTGTTTAAGTCAACAGGGTGAGTCCCTGGAAGCTGGGGAAGGGAGGAATAATGAACTACTTTATTTGCTCCCCACTCCACTCCCCCACCCGCTCCCGCAAGCCAGTCTTTGATATCTTACCTTTGCTTTTTTCCTGGCAGGTGGCATCCAGTGCCTGCCACCCACTGTACTTTGATTGCAAGTCTGCTCGAGCCATCCAGCATTCGTTCCAAACATGGAAGGTCCTGCAAGAGACAACATCACATGCTTATACCAAAGGACTTAGCCCAGAGGTACAGTAAAGTTTTAGCCAACTCCCAGTCAGTTAATGTTCCTTTGAAAGAGCTCAGTGAGTATTAAGGAGAGCAGAGATCATGGTCTTTTACACAAGTGGAGTTTATCCACCTGGGCTCTGCTATCATTATTCCATTGCAGGGCCTAGTAATATGGTACTCCAGTTTGGGTTGCAGCGATTTCTTAAGAACAGGTCATGTGGACAGGATCTCAGCTGAGCTGTCTCCTGTCCACCTCCCTGCAGCTGTTTACCTCGTTTTTTCCCCACTCTATCACTTCCTCGATTGGGCCCTGCCACGTTTTCTTACCAGACACGGGCGCTCTTGTCTTGTATAAGCAGTGTCCCATCTTCATCATAATACTCATCCACACTAAGGCTGCTGGTGGTGTTGTGAGCCCACGTAAAGCCTGTGACGACCCTGGTAGGAATTCCCAGGCACCGCAGAACTATGCATGAGAAAGAGCTGTGAATTGGTTGTGCATCCTGCCCAGAGGGTGCCTCTGCTGAGAGATGTAGAGCCTGTTTTGGTGAAAGGCCTATTAGGAATGGCACCAGCCCTGCTGTTTGGACTTTGCAAGAGCACTGTCCCCTCAGGAAGTAAGCTATCATAGGTGCTTTCAGTGAATGGTGGGTACTGATACTCTTTTATCTCAAAGCCAGGGATGCTGAATGTTGATGAGGAAACTCTGAGGATCTGCCTGTCACCTAAAGATTAAAAATTATGTTACTGGGATCTATTTTAATCCAGCAATTTAGGCATACCCTAGAGGTTCTGCAGACCAAATAAGGCTTTGCTCAACACGAGAGTCTTTGAACCACCACTGTACCTGAACACATGACTGCAGCAAACACCCAGCACTGCCCGTAGCCGACAGGCTTGCATTGCGATGCAACCCACTGCCGGAGGATGGGACTGCTTCCCAGCCACTTGGAAGGGAGTGTCCCATTATAGTATTGGCCAGTCTCACATTCTGTCAGGATTCTTCTAGACTCATCACAGTTCAGCTGCAGGGAAGGAGGAGAGAAGATTGGATTAAGGAATTGCTTCTCTTTGATAGGTACACTGCATCCTGTTTGAAGAAGCTACTCCTGAGGCAGATGAAAGCAAAAGGATTTTTTGTGCAAGACGTGAAGGTCATGGCTGAGCAGAACAGGTGCGACAGTCTTCCCTGAGATTTATTCAGTAAGTGTACTGTCACTACTAAGAAACTCCTGCAGCACTCCTTATCTGCTGCACGAATATCAGGAAGGGCTGAAGATGGAGCAGGAGGTGTTGTTTGGAACAGCCCTGGGCAAGCTTCCTCTTTGGTCAGTAAGTTGCCATAAATAGATTGTGAAGATGCTAGCCTTTGCTCTACATTTGGGTCTTCTCAGCTAGGGTCAGGTCTGTTCTCTGCTCTCCTTACCATGGCAGCAACTGTGCGGCAGATGTAAATAGGGTTCTTGCGCTGGGTGTGATTGTTGTCTCGTTGGTGGTGTTCACCTACATCCAACAGTGTGAAGCAGATGTCAACCATATCCTCCTCAAACTGAAACAAGAACACAGCATTTCAGGAAATTTGGCCTGAACATATGTTCTCTGGAGTCCTTGCAAGGGCTTGTAACTGTAAAGTTACTTCTTTCTTTCTGCTGATAGTCTTACATCAGTGGGCTGTGGAGGAGAGCTGCAGGCAGAGATTTGGAGGGGGAGCACAACATACTAAGGGCAGACCTACAGCTTTTTTGGATTGCGGTGGGAAATTCATTAGCATAACACTGCATCCCCTGATTGAGGAGAAATTTATGCTTTTCTGGAGCGCTCTAGGTTGGCACAGAGGTGCTTTTTTGATCTGGTGGCAATGAAGTGGAGTAAAATCCCGTTTTAATCACTGGCGATGTCAGATGACCTTGGGCAAATTGGAAAATCTACTTGTCCTCATTTTACCTGTAAAACAGAGTATTACTAAGCTCTTTTAAATGCTTTCATATCTGTTGATGAAGGCACACAAAGGGCAGATAGAGATCAGTGCATCTCTTCATAGAGGACAGCCTGAGAAGGTAGCTAACATTACATATACTGGGTTATGATACTTCATATACAGATCCCTGTTCTCCTGCATAGTCTTAAACAAAGACAGTGAGTGCAGAGAGCCAGTTATTTCATCCAAGGCACAGTACGGAAATGGATAGCACCTGTACACACAGAACTGGTGGCTCTAAGACAGCACAGGCATATTGGACCTCTTGCTTACCTGACCGAAGTCCCAGGGTTGTGCTAGAATTGCGTTTTCAGTCCCCCAATAGATTATGCCCTCTTGGTTTAAAATGTACTCCTGCCGCTGTGCCTCATTAGGCAAGAACACCTCATCATCTAGATTAGAGGAAAAAAGTATCAGGAAGAAAACATTGCTGGTCTCAGGTGCACTTGCACCTCTTACATCAGCAGATTCCACTGCACTCCAGGGACTTCAGCAGTCCCTGGCATTCTGCCCTGGAAAAATACCACAGATTCTGAATCAGACAGGAAAGAATTTCATTGTCATCTCTCTTCCCATGTTCAAAAAGTTCCTCGAGGCCTATGCTATTGCACTAGCTAGCTTTTACTCTCCTGTTTACTTCTCTGTTACTAAGAAAGATACAGTGGCCTTAATCAGACTGATTGTAAACTTGACTCATTTTAAAATCTTTATTATAAGAAACACTTAATCAAACATTTTTCCCATAGCAGAAGGACAGGCCTCTGGCAGTAAAGTGCTCCAGGAATGGGGCAGAAGTGCTGAGGCAGACAGCTTTGAGCTTTTCTTAGCCTCTACCTCCTTCCTAAGGTACTGTGAGGAGCAGGGCAGGAGTGGAAGGGAGCACTAGGTGAGTCAGCCTCAACCTCCATGGACACAGAGTTCCAGGGCTCAAAAGCTGTTTTTGTGAAGTGACTGATCCCAGACTGACTTTACGTTTCTGACGACATACCTTGGCACCAGGGATTAAAGAGAAGGGTGAAGTTGCCCAGGTGACAGTAAGACTTGGAGGCATGTAAAATCAGAGTGTAGTGGCCAATGGAAGCATTGGCAGGCGTGTTCACAGAGATGGTCCAGAAGAATGGGTCCTGTTCTTCCAGTGCTGCACTCCACTGCTTTTGATCTCCCAGGCTGGAGATGGAAAATTCAATCTGGGTTCCATTTGCTTTGGAAGGATGTGATCCTACAGCCAAAGAGATCTGATTGTGTCTATTCCAAACATGCATCCTCACCCCATGCAGATTGCAGGGACCTTGTCTGTATCTGGAGCAGTAGCTCTCCTTTCTTGTGAGTCTTAACCCTTTAGCAGCTTAATACCTAGTGATTCTTCCTAAAGTTAGTACTGCATTCAGGCCCCCATGTTTGAAAGTGGGATGTATATCTCATAGATTTGTAGAAATCGGGAACAGCCAGAATGATGCATACCTGCTGCTGCTGAGATCCAGCATCTTGTAACAAACATCACAGCCAAATGCTCAGATTATGGTATAACAAGCTAGGGCTGAATGCTGCTGCCCTTCTCAGGGGTCTCACTAGAAAACTCTGTAACAGACTAGCTAGGTTTGACATTTCTAAACCAAAAGCCAGGAAAGAGATGAGATCCTGTGAGTACTTTCAACTCAGAGTAGTGAACCTGCATTGGTTATTGTGCTGCAGTGTCCCTTCTGGAAAGAGATCTAGTTTTGACCCTGCGGTCCCAGCAGCAGGAGACTCTGCTCTTTCTTAGATAAACAGTTCACTGGCCTCACTTCTAAATGTGGGCACCTCTGTCCAGCTCTGAAGATGGCTTTTGCCACCAGCTCCGTTCTTCAGGTGGGTGGATGACCAGAATTCAGATAGGTATGGTAATGGTGTTACCTGTCTGTACTATGAGGAATGTCCTCTTCAGCTGCTGCAGGTAGCTGTGTATTGGAGTTGAGAAGCTCACAGTGATAGTGAATGGCTGCCCCCGCCTCACTATAAGCCTTTCACTGGTGATTTCTTCTGTGTGGTGGTTACTGTTGTTCAGCATGATCTTGAAATCACATTTTTTGATGCTCAGACCTGTAGTATGAGAAGGTAAAGAGTGAATTTGGGGCTGTGAGCTGCCCACAGTCTGCCCCTGGGTCACATCCAGGACACACAAACAGCTAGCTGATCATGTGTTCCTCTGCTCAGACAGAACCCCTGCCTTTGAGACTTTCTGCCTAGTGACTGAAAGGGCCTTCACTCTGGACTTGGTTGTTCTTGTGCCAAGTGGCTAATGAGCTGCCTTTGCTTATACCTTAGTATCATTAAGTGAACCAAGTGATTTTGCAAAAGCTCCTTCCTGCCCAGGAAAGCACATGGAATAGACCTGAGCATTCGAATGATACAGGTGTTGTGGTTAAGACTGAGCATGCACTGTGACTACATTTGGAGTCTTATGCCATGTACTCAAGGGCACCAGTGACACTCAAAGCAGCACCTTCCCACATGGATGCGTGGTTGAAATTGTACACAGGAGACAAGCTATTACACTCTGCTTGCAAGGCGGGTGCAAGCTCGTCCAGCAGTTACTGCACTGGTCTGCACCAAAGACCAGCTCCTGGTGCAGACTTCACTGAGGTCACTGGGTCAAATGCAACGTGGCTGTATAGAATAGAATCATAGAATCATTTAGGTTGGAAAAGACTTTTAGGATCATCAAGTCCAACCGTCATCCCAACATCTCCCTGACCCCTAGACCATGGCCTGAAGTGCCACATCTCGTTTTTTTAACACCTCCAGGGATGGTGACTCCACCACTTCCCTGGGCAGTCTGTTCCAGTGCCTAACCATTCTTCTACTAAAGAACTTCTTCCTAATATCCTATAGTCCTGAAATGATGCTGGATCACAGCAAATCAAACACTGTTTCTTCCTTCTGTGCATCACATTAGTTGGCAATCTCATACCCAGAGCTGCCGGAGACAGAAGAGCTCCTCCTCCTCCACTCTCCTACACATGCATCATACACATCACACATGCTTCTGTCCAGCACCAGAAGAGGAAAAAAAAAAAAAAAAGTCACAATTTCAGGCACCCATTTTGGTACTCAGTGGCTGTAGCATGATCACTTTTCATCTGGTTTTAGTTGTGTTCTTAATTTTTCCTGGCTTTTTGCTGAGAAGCAGAAAACATCCTGTTGTCTGACTTACCTCCCTCCACCCTCTGTCCCCCATCACTTCTGTTAAGGATAACTCTCTTGCCTTTGCTTCTGAACTCTCATGCCTGCCTTAGCTGCCTCTTACTGCTCTCAAACTCCTGTTAGACATTGGTATCAGCTTTAGTCTGCTGTCCATTTTTGTGCAGTCCTCCATGCAAATTGAACTCCCTTAGCCTTTACAGAACTTTCTCCCGCCCTGTAAGAAGGTCACCTCTTCTACAAGCCTCACAAATCTTGTCTTGGAGCAGAGACGGTTGTTTTCCTGACAGACAAGTAGCAAATGCTTCGAACTAACCAAAGTGATTTTTTGCTTACCTTGGCCCATGTCTAGTTCCTTGTATGGTGAAATTCTTCAACTCCTGCCTGCTCTGGTAGGCAATGGCTCCTTCATTCAACTTGCTTTAAAATTATCCACTTGCAAAGTTGTTTGCTCATTTTTTTTTGTACAGGGTGGGACGTGATGTTGCCACCTCTCCTTCAGCTTATCTTGCTGGCCTGCTGTGCAGAAGTTGAGGATTCTTTTATCTCTCAGACCACACTAAAGAGACCCACAGAAAGGGGTGACTCCCTCCCTAGAGATACTGTTAAATTCCACAGTGGGATGTAAAGCCTTTAGACAGCCAGTGACAATTTCTTCAAATAACTGTGCACTGGGGACCACAGAGTAGGAAATGCAAATCTTAAGCTGGCTCTAAACAGTGCACAGAATGCACTTCAAGTGTAAATGTTGAAGAACTGATCTCCAGCATGACCCTAAGCTACTTAAGTCCTAAACCCTTCAAGAAATAAAAGAATAAGGTCAATAAATTCATTGCCATTGTGCTTAATTCAAAGAATTTAAACCAGTTCAAAATGAGGAAACTTGTTAAAACCAACAGCTTAAAAAAAGTAGAATTTCTATAGCGTAGCATAAAGCAGACTATTAAAAAATATCACACTGGAGACTTTGACTAAATATATTCTTCAAGTTACTGTCATATAAAAGGAAGGTCACTACATTGATAAATAATTGGTCTAAAGACAGGAAATAAGACAGCAGAAATAAGCTCTTTAGGGCTGGTTACCCAGGTTACCAGGACCGTGTCCAGACAGCTTTTTAATATCTCCAAGGATGGAGACCCTGCCACCTCTCTGGGCAACCTGTGCCAGGGCTCAGTCACCCTCACAGTGAGAAAGTCTTTCCTGATGTTCACAGGGAGCCTCCTGTGTTTCAGGTTGTTCCCGTTGCCTCTGGTCCCATCATTGGGCACCACTGAAAAGAGCCAGACTTCATCCTCTTTTCACTTTCCCTTCGGGTATTTATATGCATTGACAAGTTACCAACACCCCACCCCAGTCTTCTCTTATCAAGGCTGGACAGTCCCAGCTCTGTCAGCCTTTCCTCATATGTGAGGTGCTCCAGTTGCTTCATAATCTTCATTGCCCTTTGCTGGATTCTCTCCAGTATGTCCGTGTCTCTGCTGTACTGATAAGCCCAGTTCTGGGCACAGTACTCCAGGCATGGCCTCACCAGTGCTGAATAAGGGAAAGGATCACCTCCTTTGACCTGCTGACAATGCTTCCCCTAACACACCCCAGGATATTTTCCTTCTTTGTGGCAAGGGCCCATTGCTGGCTTATGTAAGTTTCAATTGCTTTGACTTCTGTTAGGAAGTATGGAGGTCACCAGATTTGCAGAAATTGGGAAACGCTAAGTATAAGCCTTCTGGGGAGTTCTTCCAGAAATTTCTGTGAGTTTATTGTCAACATACATTTTTCAGTCTCAATTCTGTGTGATTTTAGTGTGTTTTGAACTTGTTCGTTCTGTAAAGAGGTGAATGCAGTAATGACTGATTCATGCTCTTCAAGTACATGCAAATTGTAAGCCAATTGATTGTGCTCAAACCTCTGACTTCTTTGCATGATCAGTGTTTTTAAATGCACCTTTGCAGTATACGTGTCTATGAAAATCTAAATCAATGGTTTAGATCCAAGCAGGTATTTATGCCATCACCACTGCCTTATAATGGCTGTGTAATCCCATAGTACCATCTCTTGGTCAAATTGGCAACTGCAAGTAGTATTTCCTACATAGGATGCACTTTGTAGACTGTGAACAGGGAACTATTTACTGTCTCTGTATCTTTCATTACACTGAAAGGGGCTAAAAAGGCCCATTGAAAAGGTTAACACACAAAAGAAACGTGCATGCAGTGCTCAAGTGCTTCTACCGGCATCTCATCTGGTGAGAATTTGCTATCTTCAAATACTTGAGGTTTTCCATTCAAATGTAACTGAGAGAAAGAAACAGCAATTGACCACTGCAGAGGTCAAAACATTCAGCAGAAGTGCTCAGATTTCCTGCTTGTGAATCACCTTCTTTCTGTCTGGAATAAGGGTTTCTCATGTTTTGGTTTTCTTTCAGTTGTCAGTTGCTTCATCTATCAGTTTAAATGCCATTCACATCTGATCCTTGTGTTTGGTAAAGGCAAACCCAAAACGCTGTCTGCATTACTTATGGCACTAAGCTGGTGCAGCCATTCTCCTCCCCCTCTACTCTGCCCTGGTGAGACCGCATCTGGAATATTGTGTCTGGTTCAGGGCCCCTCAGTTCAAGAAGGACAGGGAACTGCTTGAGGGAGTCCAGCGCAGAGCCACAAAGATGATTAAGGGAGTGGAACATCTCCCTTGTGAGGACAGGCTGAGGGAGCTGGGTCTCTTTAGCTTGGAGGAGACTGAGGGGTGACCTCATTAATGTTTATAAATATGTAAAGAGTGAGTGTCAGGAGGATGGAGCCAGGCTCTTCTCAGTGACACCCAGTGATAGGACAAGGGGCAGTGGGTGCAAGCTGGAACATAGGAAGTTCCACATAAATAAGAGAAAAAACTTCACGGTGAGGGTGGCAGCACTGGAACAGGCTGCCCAGAGAGGTTGTGGAGTCTCCTTCTCTGGAGACATTCAAAACCCGCCTGGACATGTTCCTGTGTGACCTGATCGAGGAGATCCTGCTCTGGTAGAGGGACTGGACTAGATGATCTTTCGAGGTCCCTTCCAATCCCTAGCATTCTGTGATTTCTGTGTACTGTCGTTGTAACTGCCCTGTCAAAGGCTGAGTTTGGACTGGTTCAGCTGTTTCGCCTGTCTTTGTGCAGGCACTCTGAACTTCTGGGCATGTTGATGGGTATTTCTAAAGTGTGCATACATCTATTCGTGTTGCTTATATTTTGGTGGTTAAAGGGTTATTACAGTAACACTTTGGAGTAGTATTTCTTCCATGTATTTAGCATAGCTGTATTCGGAGTTGTGCACAAAGGTTCTCCTCTCATACTGGTTGCCGAGCTTCAGTACAACCCTGAAGTGGTATGTTCTGTATCAGGAAGTGGGCAAAGAGACAATCCTTCAGATACAAGGACAGGTAGCTTTACCATCCAGGTCCTCTAAAGGTGTTGCCCTAAGATCCACTGGCAAAGAAAAATAGTGAAAATAGTATTTTTTTTTAGTCTGAACTGTAAAGGGCAAATTCAGTAGCCTTTTGGCTTACTTTGTCTTGCAAATGTGATTTAAAGGTGGTTCTTTCATATGCTTTCCACATAGCTATTACTTACACATTTCTGGCTCCAGAAAGGGAAGGTCTTTTCAACAGGACTAACTTGGCTTTGCTGGGGCTCCAGGAACAGCATTCATTATGACATTCTTTTGAAAAGACAAGATTTGTGTTTTCCCTGCAAAATCCACTTCTCCTGTGAGTCCTTCTCACTGATCTCTCCAGTCACAAAGTCAGCTTGCTATCAGGTTTATTTTTCAGGCTTCCTTGTATTCAGTTAGTGAAAATGTGTGAGCTCAAACTGTCCTTTGTTAGAACATTTATTCCATTCCATTGTCCTGTACAGTTGCTAGCTGTGAACGCAATTTTCTCATCCATTTAACACATAATAATCACATTTCTGTTAAGTCCCATTGTTTGTAAAACTGCCCTTGTAATAGACCAGCATTCTGCTTATGCTGATGGCAAGCTCCGAACCTGAGGCTGGGATGTTGTTAACATCAGCATTAGCATGTATGAGCTCATGTGCACAAGATGCATGAAATTAACCAAGGATAATCCTTCATTGTAAGGATTTGGTAAGAATTAACATTAACTCAATTAACCATGGCCAAACCTATACTTGTGTCTAAAATGCAACAAAAGCATAAGCTTCTACAACTTGCTAGACTGGATCAGAATGGAGGTTCATCCAGTCTAATCTGATCTCTGGCGCTACACAACACCACATGCCTCAGAAGAATGTGCATGAGCTTCACTCCAGCAAGTGAGACATCATCTCACAGTTGACGATTTTCAAGACTATGTCATGATATGCAAAACTTAATATCACTCTGAGACTTCTTGTTAATCATAAATATTCTTTGTAGTAGTCCCCTCCTGTCTACTTTGCAGTCCAACATGTCATTAGTGGGAATTACAGACACACAAGGTACTGTAATCTCTGCTGAGCTGTTTGTGCTGAGGTCTCCTTCTGCATTGGGTATGGCTGATGTAACACTCTGCAGGATGGCTGACTAAAACTTGCTTTACTACTGTGCATTTACCAAGCTGTATTTCACTGGTGGTTATATTGTCATCTGTTTTGCCTTGTTTGGGACCCTCTGAAGTTCCTCATAGATTTTTAGTTCTCAGTAATTTAAATGGCTTTATGTCATGAGCAGATTTTGTGCCCTTTTTGCATTGACTTCTTGCATGGCTGCTTCTGAATAACTTCACCTAGATCTCGGCAGGTGTTGTCACTGTTCTGTATCCACTACATCCCTGACATGCTCCTAGAAATCTAATGGAAAAGTGATCCATAGGATCCTTGAAAGCATCCATCCTACATGGATATTACTGTGTTATTGTCTTTGTAGTGCTTGGGGATTTTTGTTGTTTCACAGGTCCAAGCATAAATCCATTAAAAAATGTATAATATTTATTACCTATAAAAATAGAAACTTCAAATGTTATCACTGGGTCTCTTTCTGAATGTAGAGAGCAAAAAATACATCCGAGTTTCCCTTTTATTGTGTCTACATTTTGAGCCCTGACACGGCACATCCATGAATTAGATGTGAATTTTCCTTTTTGGTGGAATATCTGGTTTCTTTAGAGCAACAAGCAATGCTTACACTATACCTTTTGTTCTGTCTTTTATGATGAGCAGTATCCTCCTCATGTAGTGCACAAGAGTGATAGATATAAAGCGGTGAAGCAATGCAGCTTTGGTGACAGAACCAAGTGATTTGGAACTGCCAACTTTGGCTATTTCTGTTTGGTTTGGTTTTATTAATCTGTGGAAGGGTAGTAATTTAATTAATTGCCTGAATCAAGGCACTAGAAACTTAGATCACCAGAACAAAATGGTGGGGAGAAACATTCACCAGCCGGAGGACTGATTTTCATGTCTTTCGACCAGTTTGTAGTATGAATGTGTCATATCTGCTAGTGCTTACTTGATTTTTTTGAGTGATCAGAATGGAATGAGGGCTGGGTCAGCCCCTTGGCTGTACTCAGATTTAAACTGCATCTTTATGTAGAAAAGTACTGATAATTAGCCATATTTTACTCCACCAACTGCCATTGACTTCGACTAAGGGCTGTATAAAGATCATAGGTTTGGCAAAAGCTATTTAAATCCTTCCTTGGGCACTTACACATTTTTCTCTGTAATAATCATTCCTTTAATTGAACAGTTGTCTTATGTCTAACACAGGAAGAATGCGTATTTCTTGTAGGTGGCACTGGCCAGATCTGCATTTTCACACTGAAACTGAAGGAGGTGTGGTTGCTGAGGGCAATTAATAATGCTGACTGCGAAAATGCTGCAACCCCAAGTGTTGCAAAGCTTGGTACTTGGCACAAGCTTTAAGGCTGACTTTCCTTTGAATAGCAGGCTTCCTTTACAAGTGGTTAATTAGGATGAGGGCATTCCAAGCTCATGTGACAAACACTGACTGAAATGATTTCCTGGATTGTATTTAAGAAGAGATACCGAAGGAATGTGTATGGTTTAGCTGTACTTGTATGTTAAATGTAATAACAGTCTGCATTCTTGCAAGATTTAATGAGATATTTTTGAAATTACCATCACTACCTCAAGGCCTTTTCTGAGGCTAGGGGAGGATTGTATACCCAGACTTCCCAAGATCCTGGAAGATTTAAGTGATAGGTGCAAAGCTACCTATTCCCCTCTCCTTTGCCTGGAGAAATCTGAATTCCTCTGTGTATGTGTGTGCGTCCTTTTCAACCTTCATTCCACTCTCTCTGGGCTGGCTAGTTTTGACAAGCTTCCACATCATTTGTGAGTGTATGTGTGGCAAAATGCTGTAATTGATGTAGTAAAATAGTTTACTTGTTTTGAAGGTTTTGTTGGCATTAAGTCAAAGAAATTTAAATGAGACCTCAGTTTAAGCTGCGTGACAGAGTCAGTTTGTGTCTGTGAAACATTCTTTCTGGAGGAAGGTAGGACCGCATTGCTGGACAGCAGTAGGTATGGTCGGGAGAAAAAGGTCAAAACGTCTCTTAGGAACATTCAGATCTTTGCTGTTTTGCCGTTTTAACTCTGCAAGGAATAAATGGACACAGTGCTGGTGGCATAATGCCTTCCTCATGGGGGATGATGTTCTACTTTAAGCAGCTTTGTGGAATGAGGATGTGTGACTGTTAATTGTGAATTTTCATACATCCTTCTGATTATATTGTCCATAGCCTTTTCTTCCCATCCTGTGCTTTCTGAGCACTTCTGTAAGTATTGCAGAGTATCTTTTGCAAACAGAAAAATCAATCTTTTTTTCCTGTCTGCTTTATGATACCTGCATGAAAGGAAACAGGTGGAACTTCCTCTGACATAAGTTGTGAGGATAGATAAAACGGTTTTGGAAGCACCGATATGGGGCTGGGTGAAGTGCATGGCAGCAGGCATGGGCAACTGACAGCCTTTAAGGTAGTGCCAGTACAAAAGCACGTGCCGTAGGCTGCTTTTTCTCAATTTGTCTCCTGGACAAGTTTGACCAATTCTTCCAGTAGCACAGTAAGAAGTTTCTAACCTGAGCAAAGTAAAAACACCCAACCTTTACCCCAGCACCCCCCCCCCCTCCCCCCCCCCCTCTGCGATGTATCAAAATGCTTAATGCCAGAGTAATTAGGACCAATGCATTGACCAATTGCCTGTGCTGGTTATGGCTTCTGATCACTACCACTGCCTGTTAGTCCTAGAATTGATTCAGACTAGCAGGGGATGAGATTACAAAGCCAGAGAGCATGGTGAAGTGGGTTCCCACAGGAAGTAATTTTCTTTTTGGGAAGTTGCTCGTGTTTATTGCTTAGCAAAGTCTTTGTAAATATTCAAGGCAATTGCTGCAGTTCCTTATGAAGAGGATACAGTTTGAGGTCCTTTGTTGTGGGCCAGTGTGACAGCTTAGTCAGTTTTTCCTGCAATAAATCTTCCAAATTGGCACCTTTGTCTTGTCTGTCATTCATATTTAAAGTGCAGTGAAACATAGCAGTCAGGCTCAGTTATGTGTAAGTCCTGAAAGCATTTAGCTGTGTTTAAGTTAGAGAAGTTATAATAGAAAGTATTTAGATAATCTCTATAAAGAAAATAGTATAGGTATCAGTTTTGGGTTTGTCTGAAACGGTTTCTGAAGCTACTTTGTGAAACTGAGAACTGAAGTCAGCAGAATATTGAGAAATTTACATGTTCATTACACCAGCTGCATTTTTTTTTCTCTTTCTGCCTAATGGAAACAGGAACTAGTTTTTCCTTTCTCAGAAACCAGTTCTTCCTCTCTTTAAAGTTAACTGTTTAATTTCCTTTTTTTTTTTTTTCTTTTTTCTGAGTTGTTGGTACCTATTCTGGCATTTGTGGCTCCACCACTGCATAGAGTCAGTTGCAGTCATGTTCTCTTGGACTTGTGGAAACCAAATGCATTTTGTTCATTTGAAAACAGAATGATTTCTTGAGCTCAATGTTCTCTTTTTCTATGAATTGTAACATTTCTCATGTCCTAAAAATTTAACCAGCTGTAAAAATAAAAGTTCTTTATATTTTCCTGTTAGTGCTCATTAAAAAGTGTAAACTGTGGGAAAGACTTTTTTTTACCACATTTTTAAAAAGAATGCTGTGTATATCTATGCAACTACATAAAGAATATATCTTTAAAGATCATAGTACCTTAGATAAAAGTAGGAATTACTCTTTTGTGTGTGTGATTGATAGAAGAAGGAGACTTTAACAAATAAAGTTTTAAGACTTGGATAAAACTTTATGCTCCTGGAAGAGAGGAGATTTTATTTGTGCACCTGCACTCCTTCTGAATACGCTTGCTGTGACATCTCTATTTCCTCAAAATGTTTTGTGACTTGCACGAGTATTTCCGTGTATTCCTGCCTCTGCAGGTTTGTTATATCTGAATGCAGTGTTACCCAACAAGAAATTTCGTGGAAGCTGCTGTTAAAATATCAGTTGATTCAAATACAATTTTAGATTAAAAGGCCAAATTTATTATCCAGAAGCTTCTTTGGGAGAGGGTGGTTGTAGAGATGTAGCCAGTTGAACAAGATTTGGGGGTATAGGAATATCTCTTGCAGTGTATTTTCCATGTTAAATAACCTTCCCACTCCCTGTCCCTCAAGAGACACATGCTTTTCTTTTCTTCCTGGTAGAGCAAACTAAAGTAAGTGATAATTGAGGCAGTATGAGGAGGTGAATTTGTAAGATCTGTACGCGTGAAAATGGAGTGCTCATCTACAAGAAGGGCTTGAAGGAGGATCTGGGGAACCACAGACCTATCAGTCTGTCCTCTGTACCTGGGAACGTACACTCTGGGTGTTTTGAGACAGTGGTGCATGTGTGAGGAGCTATGTGCTTAAATAAATTCGCTGTTTAATGATCTTCTGCTTCATTCCTGTTCTCAGGAACAGCTATTCCAGCCTGTTATTATTTTAAATGCGCTAGTGTTTACCATTACTTAGTCAAAGATATTTCTTTTATCTGCTTTTGTACTGTTACTCCCAGTCATTTCTTTCCCCAATATTTCATTATTTATAATATATCACATGATTAAATCATTATCTGAAGCAGGAAACTGGGAATTAGAGAGTACTGTTTATTGAATAGCTTCTCATTTTTCCAGCCATAGCAAGAGATTTTTATTGTAACACTGCCATAACTTATTGCTGTATTTTTGTCCTAGTAATTAGATGAGATGATAAATTTAATTCTAGAATTGAATTATGTCAGCTACTTGGATAGCACTTTGGCTATTACTGAATTAAACTTACCTTTAGTGAATATAGTTAAATTATATTCAATTAAGCTTACAAAATCAGTGATTTTAAGTGGTGTTCCTTGGAAATCCAGCTGCTATCTTTGCTACAGGCTCTAATGCTGAAAACCATCACACTTGATCCTCTCCTTCAATTTAAGTTTTATATAATGATTTCCACAAATAATGCCATTCATGAAGGTCCATAAAACGGGCTAGGGAATGAAAAGGATGACAGTGTCTTTACAGTGTAATGTATAGTAACTTTTTATTCATTTCCATTCATATTACATCACTTCACTTTGGCTGAGTAGTCTGCATTTCTGTGCTCCCAGTCATAATAATGTGTGAACACTGCAGCAGTCTCAGAGACAAAACTGATGTGCATGTTATATCACTGGAGCTACATCAAGCATCAGAAATCCCTTAATGTCTGCAAAATGGGTGCAAGCCAAGTCCACCTGAAGCTGCCTGGTGCCGCTCCTGTAGGGAGTTATTTCAAACTGGACTGTTGAGCTCTCCATGGGGGCCATTCTTGCCACACTAAAAGACAGAATATATTTCTAAGCTCAAGTAGCAGAAAAATTGTTGCAGTGTATTCTTCAGAGCCCCCAAATCTAAGACATTTTGGAAGGGAAGAGTCAGAGTAAGTGGCTGCTGTGTTTGTATGCCCCTAGCACAGGTGGACATAAACTTCCATGTCCACAGCTCCCACAACACTGTCCTTGAAGAACTAATCAAGCTGTAATGGATCTGGTGGAGTAGTTGCAGTTCCCAACCTTTGATAGAGAATTAGGGGTTGTATTGTGAAGGCAAAACGTATTTAGCGCCTGAGGAATGATGAGGAAGGTTATCTTTAGAAGAGCTCAAATCCAACTGAATATATTACCCTCAACACCCACGACATTTATAGTAGTCTATATATCCTAATGCTGTATTTTAGTGCGGTAAACATAATTACTTGTTGAATTTATGTCCATAGCTAGAAATTACTCTTGGCTGTGTAACACAGGGAGGCTGATGGCACCAGGAAAGAGAGAGATTGGGAGAAAAGGGCCTCTCTGCTCTAAGGAGGTACTGAAGCTGAGCAATACCAATGCTGATAAGGGACATTAAGGTTCAAGGTCAGGATCTAGATCTGAATTTTGTATTCAATGTAAATGAAGCCTTAGTAATTCACATCATTGTCCATCTTCTGCTATTTTTTTCTTTTACTCCTACAGTTTCTTGGTGCTAACTCTCCCAGCATAAGTATTTTGGAGACTTAAAAAACTTTAAAAAAAATAATAACCACGGAGGAGGTGGGAGAACAATTTCTTACTGGTATGATATTAGTAGACACACTTTAAAGACATTTCATTACAGTATATGTCCTGGCTCTTTAGTAATTTAATATCTGAACGAAAAAAAATATTGTTACTTTTTCTCTTACACTTCAAAGATTTTTCGATTTTCCTTTTGCAAGCCACAGTAAGAAGAAAGTTTTAAATTTTTTTCCCTTAATATAACTCAGTCACTAACGACAGACCTCTTGAGTTACATGTTGTCCTTAAAAGCAGGCTGCCTCTCCGCTTCCCGAGCATTCTGTAATTCAAAGCATGGCAGAGGAGGTGGGAAAAACTCTTAATTAGCATGTGGGTAGTACTGACATGATGGTATTTTGCCCAAGGCTGGTGCAAACAAAAGTCATGAGGTTGACAATCTTTTTAAAAAACCCACTTTTATTCCAGATTTCCCACTAAAGTGAACGACTTATTAGCCAGATAGCATTTACGTACTGGATTCTGAGTTGCTCTTTGAGCAGGCCGCTGCCTTCTGCTCTCAGCACACAGTCCGTCACCTCTTGAGACAGTGGGTTGGTAAATGTGACCTGCACATTAACAGCCTTGTGTACCACTGTTGGACCAAGGACCTACAGAGAGAAAACATTTCTGCTCAGCCACTGCACTAGTCTCACTTCTTTCTCATGGTTTTCTCCTTTCACTCCCATTGCAAACCACTTACCCTTGGGATCTCCTAGGCAGGAAGGAGACAGGAATTAACACACGTACGTATTTTTGAGTGTTAGAGTTCAGGCTTGAGTCAGCCATCCAGTGTGGCTGAGAAAGAGCAAACTGCTGTACAATCTACCATTTAGTCCTAACTTTTTAACTAGGTCAGTGTACGGTGTTATGTATAACACTGAGTATGAGATGTATGGAGTGAGGACAGAATGAGAATACATGTATTAACTTGGCATATATGGCTAACTACTGTAAGCATCTAAAGTCAAATTAGTTTTAATTAGGCTAAGTAGAACCTTTAGGGTTAGAAAATGTTGTAGGTGTGAAATAGGTGAATTGTTGTGACTCAGGTAAAAAAAAGTATCAAACATATTCATTGCCTTATTTTGAGATAAGGTGGAATTGGCATATCTGGTTATTTTTGTAGATAACGTAATATTAATTAATATAATGGAGAAGTCCTGCACTCCCATTGCGTTTCTCTATATTGACTGTATATTTATACAGAAGTTTCAATCAACAGAAACCTGTCTTGAAACAGTCACTGAGTTGAAGTAATTTAATTCAGAAGCCTGCCTTGTATAAGCTGACTCTTTTATTTGCATGATACAGCACAGGAGGCTTTTTGCAAAGTCTCACTAGAACTGTATAGAAATTGGCAGACCTACAAAAATCCAAACTTATTAGTCCGGTGTGTAAACTTACTTTTCCTGTGTACTACTGACATAGTGGTTTGGGATAGCCCTGAAAGACTCTGTGAATTACCGTACTCCCTCTGTGTTTATGGTACAGTAGCCAGCACTTGATCGCACGTCTGGTACAGCACGTGAATGTGTTGAACTGTCCAAAGCAAGTAAAACTGGTCTATGTGGATGTGATGGGTCATGCAAACCCAGGACTGTCCCCTGGCAGACATAGTGCATGGTCTTTCATGTAGATTAAGAATTGCATTTTACCCATTGTAAAACATTTGTCANCCCCCCCCCCCCCCCCCAGTTCTAATTACTAATTGTTTGGGAAGATGTTACAGAAGGTGAATAGTGCCACTTTTCCTGAGAAGGTGAAAGAACTTCCTTGAGTCCTTGAGTATTAGTAACAATGAGCCTCACAGCCCTAGGTATTATCAGCTAGTTCATGAAGATGTCTTGGTAAAAATCAGACTTCTTAAATAAACTGGAAGAGAATGATCAGACTTCCCTAACAGAAGTGGAGGCCTAGATACGGACTAGACCTCTCTGTCTGTCTCTTTCTGTCTGTCCATCTGTCTGGAGATAATCTTACCTTCTAAACCTTGTAACACTGAGATCTTTATCAGGGCCATGTCAACAAGCGCTGGCAAGAACACCGTAGCACAGCTATGTCTTGGAAAGGTTTGCTTTTCCTTAGTTTGTCATTTCACTTGTGTCACATGGTCTATTACTAGAGCAACAAGATCAAATCACCCTCAGGTGTCATTTCACTTTCCACACTCTTCCCATGAGGAGCAGATGAAGTATGGTTTATAGGTGCTTCTTCTCAACATGTCTCTCTAGGGACACGAAGGAAACTAGCTTTTACCTTGATGGTGAGAAGAGGATCCTGCAGTACAATATCTTTCTCCACTAGAAGTGAGGCTCCATGTTTGATTTCACACACAGCAGTCACTAGGATCTTCCTGTCATCCGTCAGAGATCTTTTGTACTGGGCATAGGAGATCTTGAATGAAATCTCTTTCACTGAAATGCAAACAGAAACAGAATTTCCCCCTCTTCTTTTTTCTGTGTCTAAGTACCAGCTATCTGTAATATATCTGTATTTTAAGGAGCAGTGATGCTGTCACCCTGGGGCTGTCCACTTGTGGATGTTAACAGTCAGTAGACAGGAATGATGCTCATAGGTGACTTCTGCTCACATTTACATCAAGCACCGATATAGTTTGATAGCTGGACAGTTCTGAGGATGAGTGTTTGTGGCAACCTCTGCTGGTGTGTTTTTCATTTATCTGAAGCTGGGCATTTAATGCTCCTTCCTTGCAAAGAAGGTAGAAGTGAAAAGGTGGATTGATTTAAATGCCTTTGCTGAGGCAGCTGTTTAGCCTCTGCCTTAAAGAGGGTGCACAGTCAGAGTCTCTGTGCCAATGAGGAAGGCAAGGGATCTCAGTACATTGAGGAAAAAAATGTTCATCTACTGCTGGAACAGTGAAAAGAGTTATAACGTGTTGTGTATTAGCTTGAGAGGGTAGTTATATTCATCTGTGCTACACGTTTGATTTTTCAGCACTGTCCCTGTAAAAGCAGGGCAAAGGCCACTATCTGCAGGTAGTGTAGCTCTTACTGCAGTCTGTAGTTACTATCCTACTGCTGCAAAAGTAGGACTTGGGCTTACATTTCCCCCTTTAATCTGTCTTTATACTTTGCTTATGGGGAGCTGGTAGCTGAGTAGTCTCCAGTGTATGTGTCTTAGTTGTTTTCTCTTAGCACAAAAGATCATGATGTAGAACTAATACTGGCTGTGCTGGGTCAGACAGAAGGTCGCCCAGCTCAGTATCCTTTCTGACAGTGCCCAAAAGCAAATGCTTAAGAAAGGGCAAATATATTTATATTTCTCTTCCTCTGAATACCATTAACCTCCAACCAATTGCAGGTCATGTTCTTCTTGAGCCATTAATTATTTCTAAGTGATTTGGCTACAGATGAAATCTATGTCTTGTTCTAAGCTGTAATAAAATTAAAATTACCGTCTTTAGATCCAAGTTTAATAGACCTAGACAACTGCAAAATCTCTGCCTTTGGTTTTCTTGTGTAGAGAATGGCTGAAGCCCTCAGTTTAAGTTTTATGGTCTTGAAATCTGAGATCAAGTTCCTGAGTGCCAAGGTAAGGAGGATATCCTGGCCAATTACAGGAGGTGCATCAAGGGTCAGCTTCCCTGAAATACTGGGTTTTTGTGCAGGCTGTGTCGTATTTTGCCTCCATGCTACTGAAGGTCGTCTTCTAGGTCTTGTATTTTTAGTTCTTTTTCCAGTGCTTCTCACACCAAGCAGCTTCAGTGCTTTTTTGTACACCCGCCTTTCTTTCAAGGATCCTGCTTTGAAAGGATAACATGGTCAGAGATCTCATGCATGCTGGATGTAGTGCAGTGGAGATATATTGCTGTCAGTAAATTCAGTTTAGGAAAGCTGAGGAGGGTAAAGATACACAAGAGAAGAAGTGAGATCTAACCTAAATGCTAGTTCTGACACAAAATCAAATTAATGGATGTGGCCATGAAGGCTGGAAAGTAAAACCTGTCTGTCAGCTTTAGTGAGCTGTTCACGGGCACCTCTTAGAAGCTGTGAGCTGTAGAAAGACAGGTCCTGGGAGAACTCAGTTCTGCGTAAGCTGGGCAGTTGCCAACTCTGAAATGAAGAAGGGTGAAAATATACTTTTGCAGAAGCTCTCCCCAGACAAATCTCCAGAATGGCTATTGCTGCATGTCCTCATGGTTGGTGATTAGAACAGCTGAGACAGTATCTTTTATGGACTTTGTATTGAATACATTAGTATTTCGTCAGGGGCCACAAATGCCGTATTGAATCACTGTCAGCTGAAAATGAGCCCTAAGATGTTGAAAATTCACAATTACTTTGCTCCAGAAGAAGTAAAGAAATTAAGTCAGTGCTCCATCCAACAAAGGCCTAAATTCTTTTAAGTTCCAACCATCAGTGGCAAGATGACTGTAATAAAGAATGTACCTTCTGGATATTTGTAATTAGCAGTGACATCCACACGGGAGTTGGTGCCCACCGCTTTGGTGCTGATAAATTTTCCGATCTTCCTAGTGTCAGAATAAATTCTCTCTTTTCTTTTGTTGCTATAGTGAATCCAGGTAACACAGTCAGCATTCACTGCTGCAAACACAAATGAGCTGTCATAATCCAGGTTCACATGCCCTTCCTTAATGGCTCTGGTGGAGGCAGGACCACACTGATATATGCCTATATTAGAGAGAGGAAGAATTTTAATGACTGCTTGTTGTGAAAGAACACAAATCTTCGTGCTGACAGCAAGAGGGAGAGGTAGTAACTTTGAAGACAACATTTGGATAAAGTGCATTGTTTCTACATCTGTGCATTATGGTAATGACATATCCAGAGATTCCATGTGCATTTTCTATCAAGAAGTAGGAGCACAGAGGTAGTAAGGTTAATGAGGTGTAGGGAGAGCTAACACTTCTTATGATGGGTGCTATGTGAAAAGTTCTAACCCTCCAAAGCTTGCAAGGCTGTATGCTAAGCTGCCTAGTGAAAGGAGAGGGTGGGAGCCAAGTCAAAAGTACAGTCAGACCTATGAGATGTCAGTTATCAGTGCTGTATATGCATTGACAAGAACCAGGAAACTGAATTTGGTAAACTTAGTGGTGGGGAATTAGAAGCAGTTTATTTGCGGTTTGATGGGTTTTAAATGGCCAAACAAATGAATCTTTTGATAGAGGTCATCAAACTAGATCAATGAAGTTGTGTCTGTATGAGTAAGTAAAACCAGAGCCAAAGAGTGAACACAAGTGCTGGCCGTTGGTCATCCACACTGTTCACTTGCTAGCAAGCTGCTTCTTGTGTTCCCCCCAACCCTTGTCAATGAGTGATGTTTCAGACAGTGGCTGTGAAGAATTCAGGGAATGGGGTAGGCCAGGGTTTGTTGTTATTTTGCTCTGGGAGGAGGAGTTCAGTGCTGTGAACAAAAGCCATTTTATGTCACTTTGGTTTCAGAAGCAGAGAGCAGTTTGGGGCTTCCTTCATGTAGCTTTGTACAGATATGACATGTTGCATGCCATGGGGACATCGTATGTCATATCTTCCTACTCATTCCAGTGCGTACTGTAAAATATAGGGTAGAGTCATGTGGCATATTTTATTTTCTGTTGTAAGCTCTTTGGTTCAACCCTGTGAATATAAGCTGTAAAACCTTTACTTAGCATCTTACTAAAATTGGTTTAAATTTGTTTTGCTGCTAAATCTGTCCAATGCAAGCCAGCAAATGTGTCTAATGCCAGCAATGTGCTTTTGCAGCAAGGAAGGCCAGCAACATCCAGGGCTGCTTCAGGAAGACTGTTGCCAGCAGGTCAAGGGATATGATCCATTCGTTCTGCTCAGCACTGGTGAGAGCACATCTGGAGTGCTGTGTCCAGTTCTGGGCTCCTTGTACAATAAAGATACAGACATATGGGAGCATGTCCTGCAGAGGGCCATGAAAATGATTACGGAATGAGAACTGGGACTATTCAACCCGGAGAAGGTAAGGCTTGCGGGAAACTTATCAATCTGTATAAATACCTGATGGGAGGGTATAAAGAGGACAGCATCAGACTCTCCTTAGTGATACCCAGTTAAAGGACAAGTGGCAGTGGGCACAAGTTAAAACACAGAAAGAAAAAAAACACATAAGAAAAAAACTTTTATCTGTGAGGGTAGTCAAACTCTGCAATGGTTTGCCCAAAGAGCTTGTGGAGTCTCCATCCTATGAATATTCAAAACCCAACTAGAAATGGTCCTGAGAACCCTATTCTAATTGACCCTGTGCTGAGCATGTGACTGGAGTAAGCGAACTAAAGGTCCCTTCCAACCCAACATAGAGTAGCTCACTCTATGTAATTTTATGAATCTGTGTAGTGTTATGAGCTAGGACAAGCAAGAGTGATATAAGTGAACTTAAGGTGTGCTGGCTTTTGTGGAGACAGAGGATCAAAGAAAGCAAGAATTTGTATGCTGGTAGGCATCCGGAGGCTGACAGAAAAGCAACCCTGTTGAGATTGATGTGGGTATTGCTTTTCTTGTGCACCCCACTTAATGCTACATCTACAGGGAGCAGACAGAAAAGAGTTGTTCTGAAGTTTCAGTAGCAATCTTTAGGAGTAACAACATCTACAGCTTTTTATATTTACGGCAGTGTTACCTTTGCTTCTTTCCTGGGGTGTTGCATCCAGAACTTGCCATCCATCATAGAAGGAGCCAAGATCTCTTCTAATGAACCAGCTTTCATTCCAGACATGGAAATTCCTGTAAGGGAGTTAGACTAGGGAATTACTGAGTCATACACCTAATTTCATATTGAAAGATATAATACATGTCTGGTGCGATGCAAGAAATAACCCTAGCGGAGTAAATGAAAACTCCTCTGTGGAGAGACCAGCTGCTGACTGCTTTCTTGAGTATCTCTTTCCCCTTCTTTGCCAGCTTTTTGTGTTAGATCTCTGAGAAATGTTGGGACGTTATGGAAAGAGATAATGTTAAAAGGAAAGTATTTCATTGCAGAGTCAAATATTCAATTCTGGACATTCCAGAACAACATACTGTAGGCAAAAGTCTCCTGTGCTCATTGCTATCTGTTGGTATTTAAATCACAGTTGCTTTCTACTTCGTGTCACACTTGCCCCATTCAGCCCACAAGGTACAGGTGCTTGGTGAGTGAAAAGCTGATGCATGCAGTACAATACACATGTGCAGTGTGATAGTTTCTGTGCACTTGTTTGTTGAAAGCATCATTTTTATCGGCTTCTCTGAGGTGAAAGAAACAGCAGGTTCTTCCTACAGGATTGAATTTTTAACAGCTGCATTAAACATTACCTTTAGCAACCTCTTGGTATTGTGTAAGGGGTGTATAAAGGTAATCATGAAAGACTGAGACAGTCCGTAGCACAGGAGCTGGATCTAAAACTTACGGGATTCTGAGAGTGCTCTGCTGTAGGGATCGAGGGACAAACTGGTGTCATTTTTGGACAAGAGGTTAATCACTATTCAACTTTTAAAAACCCAAAAGTTTAAACTCCCATACAGCAGAGAAAATTAGCAAGTGCACATCTGGAGTGCATGTATGTATATCACATATGTATGTATACCACAGCAATGGTACAAAGTATCTCCTCTGTTAATTCTTTAGAATTCAGAAAATGACTACGTATTGCATTTCTGAACACTCTGTTGATTATTTGGTATGGAGCTTTATATCACTGGGAGCATGAGGTTGGGCTGTTTTTTCAGGAGCATGATTCTAGATCTTTTAATTAAGGGAAAATATAGAATCATAGAATCGTTTTGGTTGGGAGAGACCTTTAAGGTCATCAACCACTAACCCAGCACTGCTGGGTCCTAAACCATGTCCCTCAGCGCCACATCTTTTAAACCCCTCCAGGGATGAGGACTTCACCACTTCTAGGGACAGCCTGGGTCAGGGCTTGACAACCCTTGCCATGAAGATGTTGTTCCTCATGTCCAACCTAAACCTCCCCTGGTGCAACTTGAGGCCATTTCCTCTTGTCCTGTCATTTATTCCTTGGGAGAAGAGCCCGACCCCACCTGGCTCCAACCTCCTTTCAGGGAGTTGTCGAGAGCGAGAAGGTCTCTCCTGAGCCACCTCCTCTCCAGACTGAACAGCCTCAGTTCTCTCAGATGCTCCTCACCACACTTGTTCTCTAGACCCTTCCCCAGCTTCATTGCTCTTCTCTGGACACGCTCTGGCCCCTCAATGTCCTTCTTGGAGTAGGGGCCCAAAACTGACCCCAGGATTCAAGGGGCAACCTCCCCAGTGCCCAGTCCAGGGAACAATCACTGCCCTAGTCCTGCTGGCCAGGGTGCAGGTGGCCTATTTGGCCACTTGGGCACACGCTGACTCATCTTCGGCAGGCTGTCGACCAACACCCCCAGGTCCTTTTCTACAGGGCCACTTTCCAGCCACTCTGCCCCCAGCTTGGACTGTAACAGCGTTGTTGTGACCCAAGTGCAGGACCCGGCCCTTGGCCTTGTTCAACCTAATACCATTGGCCTCTGCCCATTGATCCAGCCTATCCCTCTGTAGAACCTCTATACCTTCAAGCAGATCAACACACCATATAATATGATATGATATGATATAATATGGAAAAAATATTTACCACACACTGTCTTCAGTCAAGTCCAGCGTCTTTCCAGAAATGTCAATGTACTTATCAATACTCAAATTTATATTTCTGTCATGGGCAGAGTTGAAGTTTGTAATGACACGAGTAGGTATTCCCAAAGATCTCAGAACTGCAATATAGAATACCATTACAGTGCTGTAAACCTATTTTACAGACATTTAGAAAGTATTTTTCTATTTTTCTTGGCAAAGCAGTCTAGTGTGTATGTTTCCAGTGGGGAACCAAACCCTTGGAAACTTCATCACTTCCATCAGATATGGATGGAATATGATCAGATATGACCCCATATCAGATATGATGGAAGTCACCATCATTGTGCGCAGTTGCTTAGAAGACAGTTCCACTCACATGACATTCTTAGCTGCCATGTTCTTTTAAAGAGTTAGATTCACTCATTTCTTTTAATCTTCCATTCTTTTCCCGTTCTCTCTCCCATCTTTCTCCCCGTGTTTGTTTCTCTGTTACCTGCTTCTTTTTCCTCTCTGAGGCATACCTCTGAATTGAATTATTTTTCCTTTACATTTTCCCCAAAGTGAGTCTTGTCTCTCAGAGGAGCTCTGAATGGGAACTGCCAGGATGAAATGCTTTTCCCGACTTGCAGCTCCCTTTACAGGCCCTCAGAATGGTGATTTGATTTTGTGTCAGCAGTAGAAAACTAGAAAAATGCTTTCTTTACCAGCCGAGCCTGGCAAACTGCTTTGCATTTTGTTTGATGACTCACAAAACTGGGGTGCAGTTTTACAATCTATGGCTATTTAAACCAAAAGAAAAATAACCATTCATGCATGGAGAGCGTAGGTTCTTCATTTGCTCTGTCAGAACTGAAACAGCTTCAACAGTAAAGGCACAAAGTTAAAACTACAGAAATTCTAGTAAGCTTCCTTTCTGGTAGCATTCTTCATCCCTTCATGCATACCTGTGCACATGACTCCTGCAAAGACCCAGCACTGGCCATACCGGACAGGTTTGTATCTCCTCCTGTACCACTTCCGAAGGATGGTCACACTTCCACTCCACTGCAAGGGGTTGGTTCCTGAGCGGTACTTTCCACTCCACTTCCCTTCCACTACTCCTTTTTCATCATTGCTGTTAACCTGAAAGAGTCCTTCTCATGAGAGAATTAAAATATCTACAGAAAAAGGGAGCGAGGTAAATAGGCAGAAATGACCCCATTTGTACCGCTGAGTGGTGGGACATGGTACTTGAATCTTAGAATTTTGTCTGCTCCAGTGGATCAAACCCAGATCAGACTGTAGACTCTGATGATTCAAAACTGCCTTGCTTTTCAGCACAAATGTCCCCAAATGTGCTGACTGCCAGCCTATTTAAATCTTCTGTTCCGCTGATTATTGTCACCTCCTTTTATGTCATTATACTGTTGCATTGTGTATTGGTTCACATTCTCGAGTCTTCATACAGAAGCCTCAAGAAGTCCATATTTTCTCTGAATGTGCGCTTGCTGCAGATGTGCATATAGCACGTGTAGCTTGCTCAGACTTGTTGGATGTGCTTGCATGTGTCTGTGCACATCCGTTGTAGAGGCCTGTTTAAGTGTCGTATATGGTTGTACAGAAGTACAGAACAGTACAGGTTGTGCTTAGCAATGAATGAACACAGGCTTTCTAAACTAGCGAAAAGATCCAGTGGACTGAAAATATGTTAGGAAAATACATCTGAGATTCAATGTTCCCCAAAAGTTCTTGGAAGTATTCCTTCAGTTATGAGGAAACGTTTCAGAAGAAGGTAAATTTAACTTTTGGGGTATTTTCCCTTCAGAATTAATCTCCATTTACCTCTTCTGTGGCTATTTTTTGCAGAAGACTTAGCTGCTCATATAAAATGTTGAGGCATTCACAATAAAGTATTGAGGTTTTTTCCTAGGTGCATTGTACAGCTGTAACTAATTTATCATTTTACCATAGCACTGACAACCCTGCTCACGTAGATGGGATTGTTTCGGTTGGAGACATCAACAGCTGGATCTTGGCGGTGGTTCAGGCTTCGATCCAGTATAGCCAGAGAGATATCAAGGATATCCTCTTCAAACTGGAATTTTAAAAAGCAATATATTACAGGCTGATTTCACAAATCCAAATACAAACTCCCCACCTGTTTGCCTTCTCCTTGCACAACAGGTTCATGTTGGTAATATGGGAATTTTCTGTACCGTTAAAGAAAATACGGCCAAGAAGAAAGCATAAGCACTAGGTTACTGACTCTCCATTGTATTTTAAAGACAGCAGGTTTATGAGCATGGCTTGAGGCCATAGCTGCTATCATTCACAAAGGTGTTAACGTGGCCTGGTGGAACAGACAGGATCGCTCCAGGTCTGGCTCAGCAGACTTCACACCCTCCCACATCCTGTCATGCCCCTGCAGGTCCCCTTTGGTTAGGAAAGCTTCACTCTGATGGGTTGCCTTCACCTTACAGCAGATGATCTGAACTGAAAGAAACCCACAAAAATCATTATAGTGCATTAGGGTCACAGAGACACTGTGTTGGGCCCCAAGAATGCCCAAGTGTATGGATATGGTCAGGTAGGGATGCCACTTCTGAGACAGAAAGCAGATCTGGCCTTGCTTTGCTTGGTGTAAAAGCAGCCACAGTGATCAGGAGGAGTAGTAGAAATGCTGTCAGTGCAACTGCTGCTGCAGTTGTAAGGCATGAAGTGGTCAGGAATGGTTTCGACTGGCCCAACAAGTTGCAGAATAGCTGTGTGGCTACAAATGGGCTGTAGTTGTGACTGTATTTGTAGCAGTTATGCTTAGAAGGCAAAACTGACTTTCAAAAATTCCAACTTGAGTTGCTTCAGTTGAGTAGATTTGCGCTATGTTTTTAGTGTCTTCTGTCCCATTACTGAACCAACTGTGTAAATAATCAGCTGTACTAGCCTCACAATACCTAGGGGTTAATACTGGAATGGCTTCCTTTGCCCTTTGCAAGAGCAAAGAAACAAGTGGAATTTCACCAGTGATAGGCAAAACAAAACTAAAACTGTGCATTGTTTCTTTTATTTCTGAATTAGCACATGCCAGACAGGGGAAATGATCATGATACTGCTGTTATGTATTGACAGGTGAGATGTATCTACAAGAAAATCATAAGTGAGAGAGGAATACTGAGATAGTTATTCTGTCTACTCAGTAGCCTATTTATTCACTGTTCCTATTTGAAAATATATTCTGGGATGGATGATGCTGTTTACCTGTCCGTAGTTCCAAGCTTCTTGTTGAATGTGTTTTTCTAGTCCCTGAAATATGATTCCGCTGTCATTCAGGACATACTCCCATCGCTCCTTTTCATTAGCCATATAGACATCATCATCTAGAAACAAAAGGAGACACGCTGACTGAGAGGAAAGTTGTTTTGCTGTAACTTGAAACTCCTGCTTCAAGGGAACATCTAAGGACCAGGTCAGGCTACTGTGCATTCAGGCTTAGGACTCCTCTGTAACCAGAGAGTGATTAAAATAAGCATGAAGTTCCTTTGAGGGGAAGTGGCAACGCTCCTGTCCCTTCACTAATCTCAGTGTCTTACTGGTAGATATTGTTTGGTTTACCACTGACGAAGGGACAAAAACTTGGCTTGATGTCAAGCAAAAAAAATTCTTTCTGTAGCTGTGACTGTCAGGTACATGCTTTACTGTGACACCCAGATTTCCTGGCTGAGACAATGAGTTATATGAAGGACATGATACATCAAAACATACTTGGACACCAGGGATTGAAGAGTAGCACAAACTGGCCCAGGAGTGCTGAAGAGACCTTGTTCCCAGAAATAGTCTGGAGTTTGAGTTTGTATCGTCCAATGACGGCATTGGCTGGGCTGAATATTGCGAAGTTCATGCAGCCAGGCTCGCTGGGCTCTTGGGTTGCTCTCCAGCCACTGGCACCCTCCTCAGAAAGGTTAAATACGGCCTTGGTCTGCTGTGATTCTGCTGGAGATGGTCCTGCCAAAGGGAACAGGAACAGCAATTCTGAATTATAGCTGTGGGTTACGAACTTGGGGTCAGTCATGACCCTGTGACATTATTCAGTGTAAACTAGCTGCACTCCAATCCATGGAATTGTCCTATGCAGCCCTCTGTGTTGTGAGGGTGACCCACTAACAGTGAGTATGCCCATAATCATGCTAGACAAGTGAGAGGCAAGCTTGTTGTCCTGAAAACCTGGCAATTCAAATTGTGTAGGCAGGATGAGCCACACATTTTAATACACATTTCATTAAGAGTTAGTAGCTGTTTGGAGAAGTTTTTTGAGAAGACTTCTGGGAAGATACAGATAGGAGTTTATATATCGGGTTATGTCAACTGTTCTAGTAGTGGGGAACACATGAAATTAATCTCAGAGAGTTTAAACAGGTGAAGCAGAGAGTCCAGGATAGGAGACAAATGAGTGATAGAGATGCAACGTGTTCAGGGACCGCAGAATGAAGACAGCTTGCAGTATTGCAGGCAGGTCCTTAGGAGCAGAGCTATAGGTTTGATTTTAGAATGAGGATAGCCCCTACCTTTCTATTAATTATTACCATAATTGTCTCCTGCCTTAAGGTATGGATTGAACTTTAAAATGGGAGCTCCTAAGCCTTAAAGAACAATGAATCCTGATTGATACAGGACAAAGCTTAACGATTCTGGAATGGATGACATGGAGCTGTGAGGCACTCGTCTTTTGGAGCTGGAGTGACTTGGCTGTGAGGTGAGTACTGTGGGGGAATTACCTGTGCTTGCAATAAAGGTGAAGTTGTCCCCAGATTGTACTGTTGTTTGGAGGTTCAGAGTGATGTTGAAGGCCTGTCCTCTCCTCAAGATTGCTTCTGTGCTGCTGTAATCAGAGGTGTGGTGTGCAGCTTTATTTAGTTCAGATTGCCAATTGACGTTTGCTATTTTCAGGGCTAGAAAGACACAAGGCAAGTTAAGGTAAAACATTGTTCTTTCAAACTTGTACATCTTTTCAGCTTGTCTAACGTCACAATTTTATCATATTTATATATAGCTGGAGTTATATGCTGTAGGAGAACAGAAAAATCCGCTGATGTTCTTAAAAATTGCAAAGTAACAACTTAGGAACAGCTAAAATGTCTTTTCTGTGGGCATCCTTCAGAAACAGGAAAAAGATTTTTTTTAATCTTTGATTAAAAAAAAAAATTTAAAAATCAAACCCTATTGTATTTAGGTGAGACTTTGTTAAAGCTTGAAGAGACTATTCCACCATGTTCCTGCTCTTTTTCTGTGGGAATCTCTAGTTCCCAAAATGCTTTACAGACATACAGAAAGAAGTATTAAAACTCTCGTGAGCAAGTGCATGCCTGATCCTGGAAACACTGTATGACAGATGATGAATAGAAGGCTAGTATCTTCGTTGATGAACTTGCATATTATCTTCTCACCTATCTTGCATCTCAGTTAATTTACAATCACGTTGCTCGAAGCTGGGTGTTATTTCACACTCTGTTGGAAAAAAATAACCCGTAGAGTACTGGTAGGAGGATTAGGAGTGGCATATCTTGAGGCAGTCCTATGGGTTGCTCTACTATATCCTGACAGGTTGTCCGCTATTGAAAATGGGACACAAGCACAGATTACAAAAGCTTTCAACTTTTCTTACTCTTCCATCAAGTATAAAAACAGTAACAAACCAACTGACAAACAAAACCACAGCAGTAAAAAATACAGATCCCTCTATGAGCATCCCACTATGATATTCCAGAGGAATTTCACTTGAAGAAAATTTCCTTCCACGACCAGAGCATGTTAACCCTTTGCAGACTAATGGTGCTGTAGGCAACACTTCCATCATTTCACTGAACTACGATACAGGCCTTGGTTTAGCATTGCCTTAAATCACTTGGAATGAGGTTCATATCAGAGGGAATCTGCTGTAGAATTAGAGAGGGTGGAATTTGGCTTTCCTGCTGTTTGCAGCACATAATTACATTCTGTGAAGTCTTGATGTGCTAATAACTGCAGTAATTTTTCAGCTTTTTGGAAGAAACATGAATGCGCACGTGTTGCTCTGAGGCTGCAGTAAGGGCCTGGAGCATGTTGCTTTTTTCTTAGTCTATGAGCATAAACATGTTGGCATTTTCAGTTAAGTGAAGGGTTTTGTTTCAAATATGTCACCTGGAGAAAAAAAAATTCCATTTATAGGAGTGGAGTGTCTGAGTCAAGGGATTTAAAATGTCTAGAAAATTTCTTGCTGGCATCATCGCTTTATTTTCCTGACTTAAATATGTTTAATTGAAAATGACCTGCAGGAAACAGCATTCCTGACATGAAGTCCTGGAATTTAAGAATGAATTAAAACATGTTTCTGAAGGGCACTTAGGCTCAGAGTTTGAAAAGAAGTTAGCCTTGCAACACTTTATCCCTATGTATCCTTAACTGTGTAAGTTAAATGTCCAGGCTCTTGGGGCTGGGGAGCATGCACGTCATTGATTGTACAGTAATGCAGATAACTAAGAGCATTTTGCACATCTGCAAATAAAAATGTAGCACATAACAGGAATTAATAACAACCGAGCCATGGGTTTGATACCTGTGGGACTGTGATGTTTAAGGACCTAAACAGCGCTGCGAAGACTTTGAGTGGAATGTCACAGGCAAAGACAAGATGCGTAACAGAGTAAGAGGGGAAACTTGGAGAAGTAGGAAAGATAAAGCAGGCAGTGACTAGCATTGGTTAGCTCTAAGAATTTACTGCATTAATAGTTTTGTTTGCCTTGCCAAGTCCATGGTTACACAGGGATTTCTAGTTAATATGTGCAGAAGATCAGCAAAAAATGGCTTATATGGGGCAAGAGCACAATAAAGCCTGATACCAGTCTTTTGTCCATGTGTACCTTAAATTTCTCCTTGTTTAGATCTTCACAGTTTCAGTTTAAAAGTTACAATTTCTTTTTTCTGCTTTCAGTATCTCTCTGTTGGAAAAACATACTTTCAATATAGCTGTCAATGGACGATTGAACAGACTGGTAAAAATCTGTTTGAGTGTTTATTCTCTAACAGATAGACAGTGGGAGCATGCTTATAAACAGAAGTCTGCAGAACTGGTAATGACTGCTGAAAATGCTGAATATGATGCACACAGGGTTCCTGTTGTCTCTAACAGAAAGCTGAAGCTATAACAGAAAAAAAGTCCTTAGGCTAAATTGTGCATGGACTGTGTATTATATGACACGTTTTTCTAACTAGAGATCTTTCCACTCAGCACAAGACTGAGAGCAAGTGCAATATAATACATAGATACTGGGATTGCACATTGAGAAAGCAGCACACAGGCTAACGTAGCCACTCTGTAGGAAGGTGAACATGAGAGTCCAAAGGCCATCAAATGACTCGTGTGAGGTCAGACATCAGTATGATACCAGAGAAGGGTTAGAGGCTGAGACTTCTGTGTGTCAGTTTGATGTCCAAATGACTAGCCAATAGTGTTGACTAGATGGTTGCAAAAATACTGTATAGAGTAGTTAATGGATATGATAGAAAAATATTTTCTTACTCTATTTTCTATGTTACAGGAAAAAAGAATGTGTTTAAGATTAAGATATTCTAGTAGAATATCCCATAAATACACTTAACCTAAAAAGGGCTAAATTGCTAAGAGAACAACTAGATGTAATTTATCCTGTTTCCTCAGCAAATGCCACTCATCTGCATTGAAAGAACGATGTCTGGAGCAATCAGGCTGTTTTTAACTTACCCGCCATAAGGTTTCTTTCTTCTTTTCCACACTTCTGCGTACTTCAGGTTACAGATACACAAGCGCGTGAGAACATTCTGAATCCTCTTCCACCACCAAAAGTAATGAAAGGCTCAGGACTCTTGGCTTGACAACATAAGCTAGAGTTTATACAAGCTGGGTGTGACCTGTGGTTGCTAGTTACTGTTTTTGTAGTAATGTCCTATGTGAGCATCTACTTATGGCTGCTGTAATTGCACAATCTTGAATCTAATTATGCATATTTAAAACTGGTGAATGGCTGAGGAAAGGCGATAAACAGTATCCTGGTGTCTTAACTACTAAGAGAGGAAAACACCTAAAATTTGGTCTAATGAAGGAAGTGCAGCAGACAGAAGAAACTTAGTTTTGGATGGTTTGGTCTGTCAGTTTAGATTTTTGGAGACTGTATGTAGAGGCCAGGTGTAGACAAACAGACATATCGTACAACAGAGATGTATGGCACATGGAGTGATCAAAGTAGATCTGTAATATCTTAATGCTGCTGTCACACAGTAGCATCTTGACTTTGCATAGCAGAAACCACTTTTTTTTTTTTTTTTTAAGGCAGGTCTGCCTGAAGATCTTTCACACAACTTCATATAATTCATTTGTTTTTGAAAGCACATAGAGCCGTGATGTTCTCATTATCTGTTCCTGGCATGATAACCTGTAACATGCATTTCTTACATAAAAAGCAATACATCCCACCAAGAGGGCATTGTTATTCAGTCACCTGTGCATCAGGAATTTCTGTTAAATACAGAGGAGTGTTTAATAACTTTTCTTTATAGTTTGGAGTTCATAATACATGTACACGGTTTCTCTCTAGCTATTTGGCATGGCGTCTTGAGGTGAGCCCGGGAGGAAGCTACAGAGCCGTTCTTCTGGTGTGGGCCCTGCCCACTCTAATTACAGACATTGCCTTCTCCACTCTTGAAGCTCCTTCATGCTCTCTCCTCCCTCTTCCTGTATCACAAATTAACTAGAAACATGCCCTGCTAATTTGTCTGAAGAGGAGGCTGCACACTCTTCTGAACTTTCAATGGACTGTGGCAGAAGAGGAAGGGGTGTAAAGGGAGAAGGGATGATCCCTTATTTTTCTCACCTCTGCATTTCTACTTTTTGTCTTTTTTTTATCTGTTGCTGTTTTCTGTTTTTGTTTCCACATTCATATCAAGATTGCTGGCAACCAAAAAGCAAATTAATTACTTGCAGCTTAAACTTACTTTTGAAAAAGGAATCTAGAGTTTTGTTTTGGTTTCTTGTGTATTGTTTCCAGTAAGAGGTTGTCTGTATGTGTCAGACAAGTAGGAAAACAAATCTAAATCTTCAGGCTTGGCAGAGATGTTTGTACACCACCATTGCCTCACACCCTACTTCTGGAGTGTGGCCAGGTGGTCACTGTGCCCAGTCGGTCACTGTGCCCAGTTGGTCACTGTGCCCAGTCGGTCATTAGCTTTCGTAGTAGTCCCTGGAGAGGCTACATTGCCTGCAATATTAGAGGAATCCTAAGGTTACTTAAAAGTGTGTTTCAGGTGAGACCTGGTACCTGGCAATGTTAGGATCAGGGATCCACAAAAGAGGCATCTGCATGCAAACACTGGCAAAGGTGTGGAGTAGGGGCTGCCTGTGAATGAGTTACGTTAGGAAGGTTTGAAGACAGATGTGTTCCTTGTCTCCTGTGACCTTAACGCTGGTGGGCAAAAAGTATCAGTTACCTTGTGTTGCTGGGCTTCCACATTAATGCAAGACTCTCCCTGTGTTTCTCCCTGTGATACATGGGACTCAGTCACGTTACAGAGGAATTTAGTTACTAATTTAAACATGTACATGTGTTGTCCGCTCTGTGACAGGCCTACGCCCACAGGCTACAGAAATATTGTTGTCATGTACCCCAAACATTACTTTTTCCAGTCTTCGTAGTCTTTTTTCCTCCCCCTTCACAGAGTTATAGGTGTTGCAAAATCCAGAAATTAAATAAACAATGGAGGAAATGTTCTGGTTTTTTAGGTAAGAAGCTTGTGAAATGAAGAAAAAAGAACTTTCCTCAATTGTATGATTTCTTGTATTATTTCCATGGAATGTACAATTCATTACAAAAGAATACAGTTATATGAATAGTTTTTATTAATTGCTGACAATTAGAATGTGCTTGAAAAGAAACTGTATTAATTATCTGATGGAAAAGTCAGAACTGGGAGCTTAACACAATGAGATCTGATAAAACAGTGAAACTATTTCTACAAGGAAGGGGCTTCATTTTTCTAGACAAGAGGACAAAAAAACCAGAAATACAGCTAGAGGCAAAATAGTTAAGCGCTATGAAAGAAGGAGACTTGATTCTATTGCAGTGTAAGAGGTCACCAATTTTTGTGGAAAATTTCTTGCTGTCATCACTGTTCCTATACAGAGGAGAATGTCCTGCCATGTTAATACTGAAATAGGAGATTGATTCCATTACATTATGCAGGTGCTACTGCAATGGTTACAAATCCCTTAACATGTGAAAATTTGTCACAAGAGAAGTCTACTTGCAGCTGTAAGGGCCCAGTCCTGCGAGGTGTGAATTCAAAATAAATTTTTGATCTCTCCCTTGGTGCCAGTCGTGCCAGACTGAAAGAAAAAGAATTTTAAAACAATTAATTCAGGATTGCATTGTCTTTCATTGAGATTCCCAAGAAGCAGTACTGCATGATAGCTAGGGTACCAACAGTTGCCTGAGACCCAGCCTTGGTTTTTGAGAGTCACTTAAAGTTTGAGGCTTTTTGTACACTAAGAAAGGAGAAAAAGATAGTACCATCTTCATTTACTCTTTAATAGCCTGACGGAAATGAGAAGTGCTAAATCATGCCTCCATGTTAGGGCTGGGCACAAGTTTGGATAGTCCACACAAACTCAATAGGAAACCTGTGATGTCAAAGGTCAGCGCTCTCTCCAATGCCTGCTTGGTTCATATCCATTTTGGCAATAATATGATTTTTTTCCGATGTCCAGGATGCTTTGTTTTGTGTCTCCTTTTGGCCTATATTGGTGTAGTCTTTCACTGGAATAATTTTTTCCATATTTTTATGGATTATTATGTCCAAATATTTCCAGAGACACAGCAAGTCAGGCAGTTTCATAATAAAACAAGCTTTAAGAAATATGAACTACTTAACACTGAGGTAATCCATAAAGCAGCAGAATCCAGAGGAAAAGAAAAAAGTGATACAACCATTTCCTCCTACGTTTTGGAAAGGCATGATTTTCTCCTACTTTAAAGGAGAACAGAAAGACTTCTTGTTTGGGCTGAAATGAGGGGAGCTATGGCAGTATATTATTTGTTTGCTTTAGCTCAGACTTGTTTTTGTAATATTAGTTTACTCTAGATAAAAATGGAAACACAAAGCCACGCTGTAGAAGAAATATCAGAGATGCAAAAAAATTTGACATGTCCATTTGCTTTACTAGGAAAAAACTAGGAAATGTTAGCAGGTTTTAGTTGTTACAGAACTTCCTATGTGGAAAAAAATAATACATGATTGAGAAATCATAATCTCTCAATGTATATTTGGTGTTTTTTTAATAAATAGAAAATATGAAAAAGAATTCAACCATTATTTTTTCTTATTGAGAAACTATACATGCCATCGGTCATGTTAGAAGCACTGACTAAATGCTGCAGCTCTCACTTACTGTATCTTGACCTGTTGATTCATCAGAGTCACGAGTAGAACACAGCAGCTCACAGGTTCAGGGAGGGGATTGGCGTATGAGATCTCTAAAGTAGCAGCTTTGTTCACTACAACCCGCCGAGGAATCTAAATGACAGAGACACATTTCTGATCATTCACTGTTGTACATTTTTCTGGAGTCAGACTTCAGTTGAACCGTAAGCAAAACTTTTCTTATATTTGGGGATGAATGATATATTGGTAGGAGCAGTTAAATTTAACTGTCAGCTGGTATGCCTTTCCTAATACTTGAAGGTGGATTGGGATTAGTTAGATAGTGCCATCAAGCTGCATATGCAATATTTCATGCACAATTTCAGTGGCATAGGGCCCCAACTGTACAGACACATCTCATTAAACCTGTCTGATCTTCGGGTGGCTGGGTAGCTTTTTTGGGCACATCATTGACTAGGACTACAGTGTTAAAACAATAATAAACTGGCCTAAACCAATAATAACATAGACTAGAATTAAACCTATAAATCTGTATTTTAAGAGTAGGTGAGGTTGCTTAAAGGCGACACAAGCACTTGCCAATAACTAGAATACAGATCAAAACAAGTCCTGTGAATGTAAAGTAGTGGCATGTGGCTGGGAACAGAAGTAGGTAACAGAGCTGTTCTGAAGAACAGGGGGCAGATTCAGGCAAAGATTCAAAATTGGTCTCTCGCATGCTTACTGTCTCAATTTAAGCAGACAGAATTTTAGAGCAACATCTGAAATTACAGCCTAAATTAATGCATTAATCCCCAAATTCTCATCTTAAGATCTGACCTCCAGAAAGACTCTTTAGTTCTTTATACCTGTTCAGGACATCAGGGAGATAATTGTTTACCTTAATGATAATGTTGGTGTCCTCTAAAATGATTGTCTTTTCCACCAGCAACTTTATCCCGCTCATGTGCATGACTTCACACAAAGCAGTAACTTGGATCCTTTTGTCAGTAGTCAGATGTTTTCCATAATAAGAGTAAGGGATCTTTAACCGGATATGTTTCCCTGGAATCAAGACATAGAGTTAGGAACCATTATATTCTGAAAAAATGCTAAAGAAAATGGTTATTGTGAGAGGTTTTGAAATTGTTGAAGAGTCTGTTTCTATTTCTTCCTTGTGAGACTGGTTGTGTATTTCTCTCTTCTGGTGATCCTTTTCTGCTTTAACTCATTTGACCCTTACAGTCCTGAATGGAGGATTTTGGCTTGAAATGGAGGGAATCTGCTCATCTGCATTTCACTTGGTTCCTGTCCCTTTGTATTTCTTGTAATTAGAGGTATAATCATTTTTTTTTCTATTCCCTCCTTTTATCCTATTTATTTTACCTCAGTCAAGAAGAAAGTTTGGGTGAGTTTCACAGAGATCCTTTTCAAGTGACTTGGTCAACTGCTTATTGTAGTCCTACAACTTTTCTGCTGTGTATGGAAAAAAATGTTGATAGTCCCTGGGGATGAGAAAGATCTCTAGAATAGTTTTAACAGCCTTGACTCTTTGAAGAGAGACAGAGAGTCCCATTGTAACTTTTAACCTTTGTCCTAGTTAATTTATATTAAATCCTTGAGTGCCAGAAAGCATACATCAGGTTTTTTTTATTTGTTAAGGGTAAGATGTGTTGCTGTCCATTTAATAATCACCACAGACAGGTAGACACACACAGAGTGTTGCCTCTGGAGCTATAATGTAAATGTAGCCTTCTATATAACGTTTCATGAGACCTTAAATTCCTGCTTGAACTAGTGGAAGTTTTCAGAGGAGGAAAAAAATCTTGTAAAAGGTAGTCATGAGCAATACTATTAAGAGACGGAACAAGTAGATGCACTACGAGGTTGATATAGATACGACAGTGATGCTTCTTCCTTCCAGTTGCCTTCATGTGGCTAAGAAGAGGGCTGTATTGGCTACCTAGGGACATTAAAAGTTACCTTGTTTAGAACCAAGATCCACAGAAGTGGTTGCCTTCAGGATCTCTGCCACTGTTCTCCTTGTGTACAGAATGGTTGATGCACTTATGTCCACCTTCACAGTCTTGTGTTCAAAAGATAGGTTTTTGAGAATTAAGATTAGACTGATGTCTTTGCCAAACACTGGAGGTTCAGCCAGTTTGAATTTCCCAGAGATCCCAGGGTTTCTAGTTGTCTCTGAGGATCTTTCATCTGGAGAGGCTGTATGTCCTTCTGTGATGTTTGATCCAAATATCTTGGCCAAGGCCTTTTTATAAACTCGTCTTTCCTCGGAAGAACCTGGTTGAGGGGAGAGAACCAAGTAAAATTTGTACTTTTGTTGCTGTTGCACCTTCTCAGTGTAAAGGCTTTCAGAATGATACAGGGTGTCAGCTCTGCGTCGCCTAGAAATATGCAATACCTAAAAGTTTGCCATATTTTTATTAGGCCTCTGTTCAGGTTTTTCACAGGACAGTAATAAACATACTGTAATAAGATGAGTAGGTCAGTAAAATGAAATACAAAGCGTTTGTATTTGTTTAGGATGCAAGATTTATTTTCCTTTGCTCAGAAGATGCAGTAGCGTGGTGTTACTTGCTGATCTGATAGTAACCAGCCTGTGTATTAAATATGGTTGTACTAAAACCTTGAGGTGTGAAGTACTGAAGTATGGCAACTGATTCCGAATGGCAAACTTTAAAAAAGCTAAATACATCTTCCTATTTTTTTCAAGACTGTGAGCCACAAACTTTAATCAAACTATTATATGCAATCTGTAACCCTAACTTTAAAAAAAGATGGAAAGACCTAGCTACCAAATTTGCCTCTGAGAAGTACCTCTGTTTCTCTGTACCTCTGTTCTTGCTATGAGTCTCTACAGTGTAAGTAAGTATTCGTATTTTGTTATCCTGGGGGTCAAATACAGGAGATCAGGGCACGTAGATTTCCATCTTTGTTTTCCTGTCAGGGTATAATGCTTGGCTAAGCATTTGTGGTGTACCTTTGAAAGCAATGCATTTTCTCTCGCTGGGGAAAACTGTAAGGTTTAAGTAATTGATTGGGCTTGCACTTAAAGCAAGGTTTATGGTTTACGGTTGGACTTGATCTTAAGGATCTTTTCCAGCTTAAATTGTTTGAAGATTCTAAGTTTTTGAGGGAAGATAAAAATATGGCTATGCGGTTCTTAACCTTTCCTGCTTTGTTTTCCTAAGTACAGAGGAATGACACTTAGTCCCTCTACTAGTTTTTTTGTTTCCAGAATCCAATAATGTAGAGACTGAATCCATTGGGAGTACAAACACGTAACTACTGAATGTCTGGGTAGGTGATGGCTGGATATCAGAGCAGGAGCACAAGAGAGTGGCTCAGTGAATTTATACAATCAGAGAAAGAGACCGAGTCACTCCTCTTGGAAGTGCGTGATGTAACGGGGTCTTCAAAAGGAAAGATGAGGAATTGGAATGGATACAGCAAGAAAAAATTTGCTGAGAGAGACTGAGCATGAAGTCATGGTCACGTGAGAGATGTATGTCGAGTGTTACAGGACTGGAGTTTAAGGTTTTGGATTAGTGGTTGCCCTACTCCCTCTGCCAGACGTACTGGGAAACTAGTACTTATTAATCTGTAACTTCCCGTGCTACAGGCCTGTGCACTGCGTGTGATACTGGATGGACTCAGTTTTAAGACTTTTTGGTCTGACAGCCTGAGGGTTTGCCTTGGGTAGTAAAATGTATTTTGTAGCCCTGTTTTGTGTATATATTACATTTTGTACTTCTGTATAAGGGACTAATGTATATTCTGTATTACGTTTTAATAAGGAAAGTACTAAATACACAAAACCAGAAATACGCCCATTGTATTAAGAAAGTAGTCTGAGAATACTGGGAGAACTATTTTCTGGAGGAAGGGGATTGATGCTCAAACAAACCAGGTTACCCATCCTGGCTTCCTACCACCAAGAATGCAGCAGGAGATAATAATGATAGCAAGGAGATAATCTGTGATAACCCCTTTACCTTCTGGATATTTGTAATTACAGGTGACATCCACACGGGAGTTGCTGCCCACAGCTTTGGTGCTGATAAACCTGCCAATTATTTCAGTATCACAATAAACTCTTTTCTTAGTTCCATCATTGTATACTATCCATCTGTTGCAATCGGCATTCACCTCCGTGTACACAAATAAGGTGTCGTAATCCAAGTCTACATCACCTTCTTTGATGGCTATGACAGATGCAGGGCCACACTGAAATAATCCTGAAACATGAAAAAAAAAGTCAGATTTATTAGTTGTGCTCTGTTTGTAGAAGGAATGTTAAATCACGTTAAGAAGTTGTACTGTTACCTTTGCTTTGTTCTTGTGGAGTTGCATCTAAAACCTGCCATCCATTGTATGATGTTCCCAGGTCTGAGCGAATGAACCAGCTTTCGTTCCAGACATGATAATCCCTGGAGACAAATAACAATGTCTAGAAAGTACAGTAATACAGAGTCATACAAACTTCCAATTTGAAAGGAGCAGGGAATTACTTTTTTTTTTTTTAAGATTTAAGATACGATGCAAGCTGTCTAGTTACAGAAACTCACTGGCTCTTTCAAAGGATAGATTTACTGTCTGCTTTTGAGGCATAGACCTCAAGATGGGGAGAGCGAGAATACAGATGTCAGCAGCTTGCTTTGGGAGCAATATGAACTATAAGTGAAAGATTTAAGCCTTGGATACAGGCAACACTTGGTGATTGGGTTCGGTAACCTTCAGGTGTAGGAAATGCTTTGTTTAAATAGAAACTTAAAATAGCTACAGTGGGTCAGGTCAAATCCTCATAAAGTCCAATAGGCCATCTATATTAGTGTGCATCAGCAGACATTTAGAAAAGAGATAAGAACAGCACATTAATAGAATGACCCTCCCCCTGATATGCTCTACAATTTATCACAGTCAGAGAATTAGGGACTTCCTAAAATAGTCATTACGTCGAGACCACTGGGTTTAATGGTTAAGAGGTAAAAGGCTTCCCATTACCTTCCACCACATAAACTCAGTGAAAGGAAGCAGACTAAGTAAGTGTAGCGTGCACAGAGACTGAGCTGTACAATATACCCTTGGGCACAGTTAGTTCACTTTCTGAAAAGTAAAGTGGCTGCAGAGTAAAGATTTTAAAACTGGAGGGCAGCTGAAGTATAAAATAGTATTATTTAGCAAACATCATGTTTCTTTGCTGACTCAAATTTTGGGTCTTTGATGATGATGGATCACTTGCAGTCTACAGCACCGGACTGCAATGTCCAATAACCAGGTCTAGAGAGTGTTGGGAGCGTTCCCTCTTTTCAGCTCCCAGAAGGGAAGGTCTAGCTAAAGGAGTGCTGGAAAACTTCTTGGGGAGGCCTCCATCTACCTGTGGGTAAATTATCTCTCTAATTATTGGTGAGATGCAAAAAATTATATTTACCATGTGGAATCCTTGCCAATATTAAGACTCTTTCCAGAGCTGTCGTAGTACTTATCAATACTCAGGTTTCTATCCACATCATGAGCAGAGTTAAAATTTGAAATCAAACGCGTTGGAATCCCCAAGCACCTCAGAACTGAAATATATTAAAAACGAACAAACAGCAAGATCCAAACAAAAACCACACACAGCTCTAGTTCAATGATTACAAGTATCTGAGAAAGTTATCGAAATATTTTGTGGTTCTTCAGCATTTGCAGTCTTCGGAGCGCTGTTCCTCTTGTAGAATTAATTACTTTGTAGTTTTGATAAAACCAGAGGTCACCAGTGCCTCCATTTCAACACGGTTTTCTATTCTTAAAGCTTACCTGTACACATCACGCCTGCAAAAACCCAGCACTGGCCATACTGAACAGGCTTGTAGTTGTCCTGACGCCATTTCTGGAGGATTACCACACTGCCATCCCATCTGGACGGATTCTCATGTGAATGGAAACTTCCTTGCCACTTTCCCAGGAGAACCCCGTTATCATTATCATTTCCATTGATCTAAAAATAGGCCAGTGGACAGAATGTACAAAATCAGCTGTGTATAATGCATCGCATCTAGTTAATCATATTGCTTAAGGTGCAGGTGCCTGGGTCTCAGTGGTATTAGTAATGCTTTCTGCTTAAGCACGTGGAATTCAGGTGAAGTTGTCTATTTCTTACCATAGAACTAATGACTCGGCCTACATATTTAGGATCTCCTCTTCGGGATACATCAATGGCTGGGTCCTGACGATAGTACAGGCTCAGATCAAGCATGGTGAGACAGATGTTTAGAAGGTGATCTTGAAACTGTGATTAGATAGATTTTAAATAAAATAGTTTCACAAACAGAATTAGAGGAGATTCTGCTGCAGTTCCTCCTTTCTAAGATATTCCAGCCCAAAGGTGATATGAACAGTGAGGCACAAAGATAGTTTGTGGAATTCACACTGCAATATTGGCTAAAGATAGGGCTAACTAAACAAAGCAAAAATCTGGCAGGATGCCTTCTGCCATCAGAACAGATGACTGAGGTAAAACTAAAACTGCCAAGCTTATTCTGACTGCACTTACTAGATTCTTTTGAGTAATATCCTTGGAAACATTCAAGGCTGGGTTGGATGGGACTTTGAGCAACCTTATCTAGTTGAAGATAAGATCGGACTTAGAAGTCCCTCATAAGGTACTGCTCATAGCAGGGAGGTTGGACTAAATGACCTTTAAAGGTCCCTTCCAACCCAGCCCATTCTGTGGTTCTGTGTCAATGTCAGTTCTGGCCTGTTGTAACTGCATTACAAAAATAGCGTGTGTGTTGGAGCCACACAAGTGTATTGTCACTTATACTGTGGCTGCTTCAGTCACAGATGAGGTCCACACTTGTACCAAGAGCTTCTAGCACATGTAGAAGTCTCTTCTAGCTGCAGTGCTGTGCTAAGCCAGGTCTCACACCAAAGTCCTATTAGGTGTATAGTGTGAAAACCACAAGTAAGTCTAGCCAGGTTTGTTTAGTTTGCATATAAACAGGGATACCTATCATAGAGGCAAATAATTATAAGAGAAAATGCTATCGGAGACAGAATAAGAACCCAAATTAATTCCTTATGCTTACCTGTCCATAATACCATCCTCTTGCCTCAATGTACTTTGCATTCCCCACAAAGATTATTCCGTTTTCATTTAGAACATATTCTTGTCTCTCATTTTCGTTAGCCATGTAGACATCATCACCTGAAAAACAAGTTGGGCATGCTTTTACAATTAAAGCCGAGAATACAAGCCGCCTCTCAAAAACATGATCTTGACTTAGCAAGGGGAAAACTGCTATTTGGAAAACACATTGTTTGAGCTGCCTGAACACATGCAGTTCAGTGAAAATGCCTGCTATTGTATACAGCCTGTGGGGCAGGGGCAGAAATCCACGTTCCATTAACTTTTTCCTCCTAAATGTACTATCTTAGTATAGCCTTCATCTATTACATAAATGCCCCCTATATGTGCGTTGTATTTCTGTGGGGATGATGGAGAAAAGTCCATCTCAAACTCACTGGGTTTTTCTGCCTTCTCAGGCTAGTTAGAAGTAGAAAAGACATTTGAAAAGAATCCCACAGATGACGTTTTTCACTGTTTTCCAGCTATGTTTGTCTTCTTTGAAGATTGCTAAATTAAGATTTCTACTTGCCTGATCCAAAGTGCTATCAGGAATGTTATTAGGCTAGCCTGCTTAACTGTTCACTTCGATTTCGTTGTTACTCCTTGGTTTCCCTCGTCTATGGCACAGTATGTAGCTGCTATGAAAGCACTGGCTTCCCACAGATGTTTAGGTTGTTTTGATCACTCTTCAGGTCACAATATCTACTTAGCTCTGCGTTTAATTTCAAAATGTTTAAAATTTCTGAAATCTGCAGGATTTCAGGAAACACATATAAAAATCAGTTTTTATTTCTTACTGAGTTAGCTTCTTTACCTTCCTATAGGTAAGATAAGGTGCATCCTTCCCTTCCTGCAAATAAAAAGATCGTGCAATTTTAAAAATTATATCACATGATATAAGTCTATTTTTGTGATGGCTGTCCAAACTTTTTTTTTAATAATCTCATCATTGTTAATTCCCAAGCTTTTGGGCCAGCATGGGCCTGGAGAACTGTGTGCATAAATTATGAAGAAAATACAACTTGTGAATTAACTCAGAATTCTTTAAGGTATAGAAAAAATGGAGATGAGGAGTGGGGCAAGCATGGCAGTGAATTCCAGAAATTCTTGTGAAGAGGATGGGGTGGGGGTGAAATATGTTATTGAGTCTATCATGTGTAGGAGAAGTTATGTGCTGAAAGCAAAGGAAAAAAAGATTTGGTTAGTTAATAGGAAAAAATTCTAATGGAAAGGCTAGTGTTTTATTGGAGGTTCTGGAGCTTCCCTAATGGCTGGTCATTAACAAAGAAATCCAAGATCTGTGAGGAATGACCTAAGTGCTAAACTGAATATTCCTTAGAGCATGGTGTGGAACTAGGCAACTTCCTAAAATCCTTTTAGCCCTATGAGTTTTTGCTTCTGAACAAACTAAATGTCCTTCTATAATCACTCAAAGAATACCTTTTTGCTAAGGTTTATATGCCCTCAATTGTAGTGCTCTGGAGCCAGTTCTTCCAGTAAGTTTTTTTATAACACTAGCCCTACCAATAACTCAGGGCTCAATTAACATTAGTTTAAAAGGAGGAAAAAAACCCACAACACAGCACAACAAATCTCTTCCTTTGAGGTTTAACTAAATAGTAACAACCTCTTCTTTTGTTAGTCTCAGTTCTCAAGGAGGGAAAACCCTGCAATCAGACACCATAGTCCTCTTTTTTTGACAGTTGCAGAAAGACAGACCACTGTAGACCTAATCCTGTATTAAATTAATTCCTTTTAATACAAAAAATATAAAGTTATTATATATTCTGTCCTCTCATTTCTGAAGTTAAAATTTATCCTGGCATAGTGAGAAATGAGCAGGCTGTACATTTCTGTTGACAGTTTTTATTCTTGTTTGTAAATGCACTTTCTAACAAAGATACACTTCTAGTAAATTCTTCATATAATCTTCGCCATAGAAACAAGTGTCAGACATCTAGGGAAAATGATACATTCTGTAAAACTCTCAAACATATATACCCTTTCATCCCCTAAAGCTTTACAATTGATGTGTTCACCTGTGAGCTATAGATGAGTGGTGTATGAGCCTTCACTTAATTCATGATTCACACTCTTTATTCTCGTGGTTCAGTGTACATTCCTTCAATAGCATTAGGACATAATGCATCATTATCAGAGGCTGTCTTGCAAGTATTTTAGATTTCTCTTTAAATGTCCTTAAGAGACTTTATTAATGTTAAAATATCACTTTTGTTTTATCCAGAGTTTTAAAACACATGTTGGTGAATTAATAAGCTTATTGTTTTGTTACCATTATGGTAAAATCAGTATTTTCTGTGTCCAAATTCTGTATTGATTTCAGATATATGAGCTGTGAAACTTAACTGCTTTTGGCTTGCTAAACTAGAAATTTTCTCTTGTCCGAAAGGCTTTTCATGTGTAAGTTGTCCTAGTAACCCTTCACTGAACATGTTCTAATTCAGGAAAGATGAACTGAATGAAAATTCCAAGTGAGATCTCATCACCTCATACAATGGCATTAATATTTAAATCTGAGTAAATGTTTCCTCCTGTACCATTTAAGATTGCATTTGTCTTTTTCAGGGCTATCTCACTTTGGTTCTCATTCTTTGATTAACAAGTACTTTCACGTTCTTCATGATTTTGAGCTGTTAAGTTTGCCTTTGAAATCACTGTTATTTCTCCCTAAACATAGGGTCTTTTGTTATTTTTAAACAAAAATTATTGTATTTCATTATTTTATATTATCCCTTCCCAACTACTCCAGTCTTTTAAGGTCAGCCAGTTATTTCTGTGTGGTATCCCAGCCCATCTGCATGTGGACAATGCTGGTTGGTGTCAGCATATCAAAACTGGTAAAGAACCATTTTATCAGAGTGTTTTTTTCAGATGACACCTAAGGATCTAGTAGTAGCTTTTCTCCAAGCCAGTGCTTTTCCTTTCATGTCTAGTCCTGACTGCTGCCTTGTAAGTATTTTTTTTTACTGATATTACAGTTCATTAAATTACTTCCTGTTTTTCCATATTAATGAATAACCTTCCATGTGGAACCATATCTACAGACCAAATCTGCCGTTTATCCTTTGCTCAGAAAATAATTTTTTTCTGTTTATTTTCTGTTACGACATAGTGGTTCTGTAGTGGTAACATACCCTGAAACTGGATCCGTTCTCACTTGTCAGGATCAGGGAGCTATTCCACTCTGCAGAAGTTTATTTGATAGCATCCTTCCTTAAGGATACTCCATTTTGTTTGGCAGTGGTCATTGCAGCATCTGATAAATCTGGAGGGTTCTTCTGCAAAATCATTAAACTGGAATGGTGCAGCTTAGTTTTTCTCCATTTTCGTCTGAGAATAATTTGTGTGGTCTCATGAGTACCACTGCTACTCTGGTGCTCCACTTCAGGAGCTGTCAAACATTTTAGTCCCTGCCGTGTGGTGTCCATCAATTAGAAGTTACACCACAAGTGATCTTCTAGGGGGTTTGGGGAAGGTTTTTCCCTTGTGACTGTCTATGCAGAGATATTCCGAGTTTCCTGGACATAGTTCTGTAGTTATTTCTGTCTTCCAAGACATGCTGAGCTAATTAGCAGCTTTTTTCATCTTGGCTCTTGACATATTTATTAGTGGCCCTTGACTAACGTGGTCACAGCAGGAAGTAGTGGATGATTGTGGTTACTTTTCTTTTATGAGCCGTTTAGTCACTTGGCTGACTATAGCTCAACTAACTTTATGAAAACAGAGGGCTAGCGTGAAGAGTGGCATTTCCCATGTCTTTCATCATGGATTGAAAAAGGACATCTCTTGCTGTTCCAGTTTATTTCTGCAGCCTCAGCATGTTGCAGAAGAAATACAAATCCATAAACTCAGATTTTGCAAATATGCAACACTCTGGAAACCTCGATTAGCCTTAAAATATAACACTTGAGTTAAGGGAGCTTTTGTCTTTGCAGTTAACATCTACAAGAGCAGTCTTGCCTTGATTTAGGTGTAAGTCAAGGATGTTACTGTATGCTTGCTTCAAGTTCTGAGAACTTCCAAGTTCATCTACAGAAAAAGTGATCTGCTCAGTCCTAAAGAAAGAGCTTATGTGTCACCCCACATACCACATTTCATTAGGTTAAAAGGGGTAGGGGGCAGCGATAGTGGTGGTGGTGGGATGACAGCAGCTTTTTAATGTAGTAAAACCAGGTCTCTGAACAGATAGCTCGGATGGCTGCGCTGGCAACCCAAAGGGAGATGACTTGAGGGAGCAAGCTCACTGTGCAGGTATGAAAGCAAGTAGGTCAGTTACATTCAAGAGCAAAGGCATTGGTACCTACCTGGGCACCAAGGATTGAAGAGTAATACAAACTGCCCCAGGAATCTGGAGAAGATCTTGTTCCCTGAGGTTACCTGGAGGATGAGGTTGTATCGTCCAATGACAGCATTGGCTGGGCTGGATATTGTAAAGTTCATATAGCCAGAATCGCTGGGTCCTTCGACAGCACTCCAGCCACTTGCCCCCACCTCAGAGAGGTTAAATACAGCCCTTGTACGGTGAGATTCTGAAGGGGATGGTCCTGCCAGAAAGAAGGGGTAATTGGTTTCCATTCCAGAGTGTGGTTTCAATATTAACCTCACCCTTGAAATGAGCTGATGGGGGGGGGGGAGGAAGTATTACAAATACATAAAGAAAAAATGCATCTCTAAATAGAACAGAGGGAGAACTACGAGGGATAAAGATTACAGTTCTGTGAGAACATGGATTAAGCCAAGGGAGTGTTACCTATTTCAGTGACAAATGCTAGGCTTTCCCCAGTCTGCTTTGGTCTGTTGAAGTACAGGGTAATAGTGAAGGCTTGTCCTCGCCTCACAGTCAACTCAGTGTTGGCATATCTGTCAGTATGATGTGTGCCTGCGTTTACTGATGGCTGCCAGCTGATATGTGTTGGTGTCAGATCTGTAAAACAGAAGAAAAGACATGAAGAGGCAGCCAGCATGTCATTTGCTGATAAGAGGCATGGTGAGGTTGCTAAAAGCAGTTGCCTTTTTACTGGAGGAAGGACAACTAAAAAGCAGATGCTCCAATAGAAATTTTTGCTTGGGTTTTGTTACAAGGCTGTCACACACTGAGGACTTACATACTTCCTATACAGTGCTGGGTGCTGTTTTATCACTGGACTTAGAAAAAAAATTACAGAGGCAAATCAGTGTCATTGCACTGTCAGGACCAAATAAAGTGGCATGTAGCCCCTCTGTTTTCAACATACGTATTTTTAGGATCCAAGAAATGACCACTAGGACATCTTACTTTTCCTGCTTACATCCTGATGTCATTTGGCCTAGAATAGGGAAGGGTGCATGGTGAGAGATCATCTGTCTTATATGAATGAACAAGAGGTACTTGAGGACATGAGTTGCAGCTTTCGGCAAGGAAATCAATACGAGACAACAGTGAACTGCAGTAGGCTGCTGTTCTTTCTGCAGCAAAGCAACAACTTAAAAACTGATTTGAAAACATTTGTTTCATCATTAAACAAGAGAGGTCCCTGCTTTGCAATTTCCCAGTTCATGTTAAACTTTAAAAAGCAGAGATTTTGCCATTACTGTTTTCCTTTGGTATGGTTATAGTGCATTCTCATCTATAGGCTCCATGTTCACATCTCCATTAGGATGGATTACACTAATTTTGTTAATACAAAGGATAACACAGCTGAAATAACATTATGAAAATAAAGCGTTTAGAGGAGTTCTGCATATGGTGCCTTTTGAAGTAATGGGAATTTATCTTATTTTTTTCACCCCAAAACATCCTCTGCTTAGCTCAAAAATTACTCTCAAACAGGTCTTAATAATAACACCAATAGAACTTTGAAAACGAAGTGCAAGAATAAATTACAACATAGAATTTCCTTCAGATGAGAAATCTGAGCAGATACCTATGGGTCATGTGTCTTAGGGAAGCAGTCCTGAATAAAGTACCTGCTGAAGGGAAGCAAATGACACGCAGAACTCACCTGCCATTCCCTCAGCTTATGAGAATTGCATGCAACTTCTGCTTTGTTCTTCAAGGATGTCCAAGTCACATTAATCATACAGGGAAAAAACCCAGCAATCTTTTTGTGCTGTCAGCTGAAATTTGAGAGAAGGGAGAGGTACTTAGAGTTGTTATTAATACCTGTAGACTTGTCAAATGAATTAACTAGTTCCTATAATATATATGTCTAATGCCAATGTTCCTACTCAACGTGGGTGTAATTATGGGAGGAGATACCAAAATTATTTACTCAGAGGAAATGCGTTCTCTTGAATCACAAGACGAGAAGAACTTCCTACAAAGGATAATAGGTGTGCCGTGAATAAGTTATCTTTAAGGATGAGGAAATGGGGAGTGTGGTGGGATGTAAAAGCTGTATGAAGGAAAAAGGAGCATTTCCTGATTACTTAACTTCCAGATTGGTTAATGTCACTTCTGGCTTTGTTCAACAGCTGTGAGTTGGTTTTAGAAGCTGGGGGTTTTTTTGGTCTCAGATTATCTCCAATGCCCCCAACTTCTGTGAAATAATAAACTCCCACCAGAAATAAATGTATGTTTACTTGTTATGTTAGCAAGCTCCATACTACCCAGCAAAAGTTTTACTTCAAAAAGAATTCTCAAAGTATTCACCATGAGTAGTTTTTTTTCAGTGCAAACTCTGAGCCTGTCTTCACAATTGTGAATATATTTTTGTATCCTTGCTTAAAAGTGTACAGGTAGTATAGTGACATTGTTGTGGTGAGCAGTATTTATCTGAGATTCTACAGCTCCACTGATCATATTTTAGCACTCAGTAAAGACTTAAACAATAAATTAGTCTGAATTTTAAGTTACAAATAAATAAAAAAAGAAACTTTGTTTGGATATCACAAAGACTAAAAGAGTACTTACTTATATGATGTTCATGCTACCCTTACCTTGAAAGAAAAACACTAAAACCTTTCACACTTGGCAGCAGTATATCTGGTATGGTGTATCTCCACTTACATTATAATTCAGAGGTCCTTCCTTGTCTTGGAATTTTCCAGGATGTTCAGGCTGTCAAAACTTGTTCCAGGAATCGCCTCAAATGGGTTTGATTGCTGTTCAGAGCTACTTTAGTTGGTCTTTTTCTCTTTTCCTTAATTCATATTCCTCAGAAACCATAAGAGCCACAAGCCTCTGATGTTACCTGATCTTCACACACAGCCCTAGTGACAAACCGCATCGACCAGTTCTTAAGTTCAGGCGTTCAGTACTTATAGTGATTGCTTCAGACATTACACATTGCTCCCACTGGAGTATGACTATTTCCTTTCTTCTTCCTTGCTACTCACATAAGTAATTAAATCTCGGAGCACTTTTTCTGTCTCAGCTGCAACCACCTCTTTTACCTCTGTATGACACACCCACAGCGGTGTTCACCAAGCCACCAGAATCTCTCTCTGACTGGCCTGCATCCCATACTGGCACCTGCCAGTCCACACCTTCACCACAGCAAAGCACCAGCAGCTGCTTTTGCAATCCCTTTGGAACGCAGTGGTCATGGTTCCTAAGTGACTAATGACTTAACATTGTCACAGGTGTTCTTCCAAGCTCAATTCCACCCACCCATCATCCAAAATGGTTCAAAATATTTTGTTCCTCATTTTCCCTTGTTTCACAGCCTTGAAATTGCAGTGCAGTTTGCTAACTTTCAGAGGAAAACATACCTTATTTCATTCATCTCCATAATAATTTTGTCTATTCAAGTATTGCACTATCCTATCCTCAGGGTAACCATACTGCACCTTACACTAGTCATATTGCTACTCTTTACTAGAAAGACGAGATCAATGTAACTTCCACAAAAAATGCTGCAGAATCCCTTCTGTGAGTCTGTATCCAAGTAGGCACACATTCAATTAGACACGTTAACTTCATGTGCACGTGAAGTGTTGCAGGGGAAGCGTGTTGCCTTTCTTTTAATTCCCCTAGAGGTCTGATTTGCAAGCTTCTTTCATTTCTGCTAGTGCAATTCACTTGACTTGAGCATAGTCTGGTTGTTTTCACACATAAGAGATGCCAAAAGTCAGTAAGTGTATATCCACATTCTAAATCCAAGGCTATGCTTGAACTTCTACTGTTTGGTCTATGTAACGAGAGCTCTGTTGAGCCTTGAGGAACATCAGGAGGAAAAGAGAGGGTACCACTGTGGGCTACTTGTACAGCCTCTCCATAGCTTATCTTGTTACATGTCCAGTATGGTCTCATACTGACATCATGTGACTGACAGTGGAAAACTAGGTGGCTGCAAGTGCCCTCCTTTAGGGTTGCTTTAGCAATTTTGCAGGCTACAAGGACAAGAGGCATTTATAGCCAGTCTGAGCTTGGGCTGCTCATGTAGCAGTGAGGAGTCCCTGTGGCAAGGCACAGGTGCCATGTGCTGTGTGGTGGAAGTAGGGGTGTAGATCTGGCTCCAGGCATTTGTTAAGATTTACTGGCTTCCTGGCCCAGCAGTCTGAGGTGCAACAGAGCAGTAGCTTCACTTCCCATTCGCTTCATCTACACAGACCATTTTCAGTCAGAGATTAACTTGCTGTTGTACAATTATTGGCCATAAACCAAGTCACTCACTGGGCTACGCCTAGTTCACTTGTTCCTGTAATCCAGCTTTTGGCCCATACTTATCCTCCCATAAAGGGTTTAAGTAAGCTTTACTGAACCTGGACTCTGAAAGATTACTTCCTCACACACCATCTATAGCGAAGAATTCCTTACTCAAGTTAAAATACTCTAATACTAATAACATACCCTCCCTTTGATTTCCAAAGAAGACTTTTGGCAAGTGCAAAGTATCCGCGTGCAAAAATACCACGTATGTTGAGCTGGGCAATTATCTCAACGTGTTTGTCAGATGGATCTCAGATTGGACACCACCCAAATTCCTTTTGAACATTTCCTATACCTCATTTGGTCACTGTGACTTACCAAAAAAAGCAAAAATGCCAGGACAGACTTTACAGCAAAAAAGACAAAGCTAAATGACATAAATTGTGCAGCTCATCCTGGCTACCTTCTAGTGTCATGGTTGCAGTAAGGAGAAACACCCCTTTAAAGGTGTAAAAATGAGTTTGTGAATGTTTGTGCAGAGACATCTGGAGCCAGAAGGAGTGATTTCCAAAGAAAACCAGACAAAAGTCAAGTGGTCTCTGAATAGAAGCTGTTTTTAATAACATGGACTCTCACAACAGTAAATGAAGAATCAAATACTCCTCAGTTTAAAATTACAATGTAAAATTTTAATGTTATGCTGTTGGTAACTCCTTATTACAGGAGGTGAGGATTTTGTTTTGCTTATTTTATAATTGTTTTCTTATCCAAGATTTCTTATGACATTTTGTTCAATTTATACACGCACAGACCATTCATTGTATAACTTCCTGTTAGTCAATCACATTTACCATCTTAAAGGTCTTGATATCTGCGAATTTATCACAGGAGAAATGAACAAGTAGATGTTTGGAACCTGTTTCAAAAGGGATGAGTTTAAACTTTGTACTGGATTTCTCACTGGCTTTCAGTGGTGGTATGCTGAAAATAGGAAACAAAGGGAGAAATGTAAGTTGGAAACCAGCTTATGCATCATGCTTGGGTTTTTTCACTAACCACCTCTCATCTGAAGTAAGAATTCCTAGCAGTTCAGTGTAGAATGACCATGAAAAGACTATACAGGACTTTGCTGGCTGATGTGTTTTTAAATACTCAAACACCATCTAATAGTTTCTTGTCTCTGTTTATTAATCTCCTAACATAATTATTTTGTAGAGTTCTGAAGGCAGAGCTTGAAAATCAGTGTGCCTGTAGTTCTTGTTTTGGGGAAACTTCTTTTTATAATTAAAAACCCAACCCAAACTTTTATTGTAATATTCACCACTTTTTGTCTATTCTTTTCCTGCCTGTCTCATGAATTTCAACTGTCTTTGAGTCCTAGGCCTTAGTAAATTCAATCATCTAAGGACTGAATGCTTTTCATGGTTCAGTCTGTTCTTTGAAAGCTATCCTCCTTAGTCATGATTTATTGTGTCTGGAATAGCTATGCATGGAGCATACTTGGGGTTGACCTTTTCAGAGGTAGTACCCTTTGATATCACAGCCTGTGTCTAAACAATATGTGTTCATTTTTGTTCCCAAAGCTGGGGCACCGGTGCATCTGCTTTTGACATCTTGTCTGTTTGATGTAAACGCAAATTGTTTAGAAGGCTGAACACCCAGACTGGCATCTGCAGTCGATTTAATAAAGTGAAAAAAACCCCAAACTGGTTAATAATATATGCTATAATTTGGGTATTTTATGGACAGAAACAGTCATATCTCCTATTGTTGGCCCTATGATCAGAACAAGAAGGTTCAATCTGTCTGGCCTATAGTAGCATAGAGAGCCTCAGCAAAATGGGTAAGGATGTATTTTTTGCTGGAACCATGGAGTCCTGCTAGATAGGCAGGAAAACAAGTTCTGTCCAATTATGACAGCAATTATTTGACCTCTCAAACTGTGGAGCCAAAGCCTTGCTTAGGTGAAGAGCTGGTTCAAAGGTGTGTGCGTCATTACGAGGTGTTACATTCACTGACCTCCCAAGTTACAGCAAGCAGAAAATGCTGTCTCATCCCACTGTTCAATTCCAAGTCATCTGTACCTATGTCCTTGCTCATATATCTTTAATAGCAGGAAGGAGGTATTTCTTATACTTACTCTATCTCAAGGATTCCTCTGAGCAGGTCATTGCCTTCTACCTGTAGCACACAGTCCCTCACTTCCGTATCAATAGGATTGGTAAATATCACTTCCACATCCACTTCTTGATTCACTTTTGCTTCACCAAGGATCTGTGCAAAGAAAATGCTTGAAAGGCCAGGTTCTCAGTATTTCTTTCTGTCTAAGCCTTCTCAGTTGTCAGGAGAGGAGACATAATTAGATGCTATGACAGACCGTGGCAGAATGTGAGCAGAACATCTCTTTCAGGGGAGAAGGTGCTTATAAGAGCTCATTTTTCCCTTTCTCTGCTACTGCAGTTGGAAGAGCAATTTACCTGTATGTCGATGGCAGGGTTGTCCAGGGTGATGTCTCTTTGTACTAGCACTTGAATCCCACCTTCTACGTGACATAGAGCTGTTACCTGAATTGTGTTGTCTGTAGTCAACTGCTGTTGATATTCAGTATATGGTATCTTAATGGGGAATTGTTTCTCTGGAAGAAAAAAAACAAGGAGTCAATTCACCCTTTTATAAGCCTCCAGAGTTTCATATCAAATATTAGTATTTTCCTTTTATGCTGTGTCAGGGCCTTCAGCCATGACTGCCAAACTCAATTCATGTAAATCTATCCATTTTCTATAGAGAGAAAGAGTGATTTCTTCAATGTTATCCTTTCTCCCTTCCCTGCTACCATATTGCCTGGCTTGTTTTACTCCCAATTGCTCTGAAAGACAGGACAGCGGAGGTTTAAGGAGTTTACTAGTGCCACTCCATTTGTTATGGGACATGTTCTGATAGGCCTCATCAGTCCTATTTCCTCATACACACTGAAATGAGCTGAATGACATCTTTACATTTCTTTTATCTTTCCTAGTCCTATCTGCTTCTTATTACCGTGGGTTTTTACAGTAGTTTCCATGCTGTAATTCGAATCAGGGAATACTGGATAGGAAGGGATCTCCTCTCTCTGAATCCAGGCAATTTCACATTTTTGGCCATCAGTGCAATAAACAAAATCATGGAATGATGATGAAACATCAGGTTCAGAAGAACTGTGCTGTGCTGTGTACAAACACTGTGAGCTGCAAAGTACTTTCCAGCAGTATACAGCAGACGAAAAACACAAGAAAGGATGACAAGCTACCAGTGCAAAGCCCCACAAAAACAAGCAAGAGTATGGGGGCAATGTGGATTTCCTAGATATCTCCAGTAGCAACAGATTTGTTAACTACAAATCCTAGCAAACAGTGCATGCCTCCAGAAAAGGGCAAAAATCTCTTTAAATGGTCCCTGCCATCAGATCTGGGGGAAAACCTCCCTACTCACTGTAAATTCAGCCACTGGTTTAACACAGCCTGTGTGAGCACAAGCCACTGCAAGGTGCCTGCAGGACTAATGCCATCAGGCATAAACTCTGTCTTCGCTGAGAGTCCAATTCCTAATGCTTTAGAGGAAGCTGATAGATCCCCACTCTAGTATTAAAGAAATGAAATATTATTTCTACTTCTCACTAGTGACTTGAAGCCCAAGATTAATACAATATAGTATCAGTTGTGAATCAGTGATGTTTCCATTCACTTTAGAGATGCTGACATAACTATTATCTCAAGCTCCTAGCAGTAAATTTCATCTTTCCAAGAATACTCATATTTAGATTGAGAATTTCTTCCATAACATTATCAGGCTCCATCTGAAACAAAAATTTTAAAAAATCTGAGGTCCTTTACTCCTCACAGTTCTTCCACACAAACTTTCTTTTCTGTGGAGCTTAGCGAGCTATTTCAGCTATTTCTATTCCTCACACTTTAATTACATTCTAATGTGCTTATGGATCAGGTTTCTTGTTTCTGCTGTTAGCCATGTCCTGTTACCTTCCAGTAAGGCCCCTGGTAATTGACCTGAACGCATTTAGTTGGAGTTGATTTCTATGCCTTTATGTTGTCCTTATCTTTTCTTAATGCAAAGTTTGTTACATGAAACTTCATGTTTACTCACTGTCCTCTTTTCACTTCTGAGATACATTTTCCAAAATTTGAGTAGTACTTAAGGAAATGATAGTGTGAAACATGCCTTCTTAATATAAGTGCAATGTATTTTTTTCAGCCTTTTCTGCATAGAAATTTAAAATTGCTTTTTTTAGAGCTTTTTTTCCCCAAGTTGACCAGCTTCCAATGCCCGTTGACTGATGAAACAATTATACAGTTATGATTAAAAGTTATTTGAAAAATTACCTTCCTTAGGAGAGAGAGTGACAGATACGGAGTTCTTCCAGATCTCATGAACTGGTCTTCTAGTGTACACAGTGCTCCAAGCAGTCATATTTACATGAACAGTCTTAACATCAGACTGTAAGTTTGCAAGAACCAGAATTAGATTGAGATCTTTGCCAACTTCTAAAGTGCCAGCCACCTTGAACTTCCCAGAGATGTCAGGCTTTTGATCAGTTTCCTGTGGTGTCGGCGCTGTAGGATCAAATTTATCCTCAAGTCCCAGCTTCTTACGGGCTTTTTTAAAAATATCTCTTTCTTTTGTAGAGCCTATCAGGGAGAACCATGAAAATTGTCCTCAACCGTTAATATGCATCTCTTATTTTACATGACTGCTAGAGATAAGACAGCAGAACATAGTGTTTGTACTTACAGATGAACAGAGCCTAGGTTTTCTACAGCCACACCTGGTTTTCTGGGTCTGCAGTCAGGAATGTCACTGCCCCTCTAATACCATTTTTTTGTAACACAAAATCTTAAGTCCAAATTTTCTCACTCTCCTCACTTCTATCCTTTTTTTATGGTTGTAATATTTATAAATGTAGATTCCTATTTTCTAATGTAAGGGAAGGCTGAAGGCACCATGTGGCAGGCTGGCTCTAGCTAGCAGCCAAACATCCACCCAGCCTCTCTCTCACCCCCCATTCCCACAGGATGGGCAGAAAACAGAAGGAAGGCGAGAAGATTCACGGTTTGAGAGAACAGTTTAGCAAGCAAAGCAAAAAGAGGAGTACATTTACTACTCCACACGGGCAGGCAGATGTCCAGCCACTTCCTGGACTGCGGGGCCTCAACACAGGCAACAGTTGCTTGGGAATACAAATGCCATAACTATGAACACCTCCCTTGCCCCGGTTTCCTTCACCTTTCACTGAGTTTTTACTGCTGAGCACTAAGTCATGTGGTGTGGAATACCCCCTTGGTCTGTTTGGATCAGGCTGGGTCACCTCCCAGCCTCTCACTCACCCGCAGCCTGCTCACTGTGCTGAGGAGGGACAAAGGAAGCCTGGACACTCTGCAAGTACTGCTCAGTAATGGCCGAAGCATTGGTGTGTTATCAGTGCTTTTTGCAGGGCAGCTATGAGGACAGTTGACTCCATCCCAGCCAGAGCCAGTACACAATGGAAGCTAGTTAATTGGGCTCTGCTTTGTCATGCTTTTCACCCTTCTGATACATATTTCCAATAGCAGTGTTCATTCTTTGCACTTGCAAATTTCAGTTCTTGGTTGTAATTTTTTTTTCTGCACTGTCACACCTGAAGGACTGACAAGTTTCCATGCTGTGTGACCCTTCGATAGAGTTGCTTTTCCTGGGCCTAAGTGCTGATTTAGCTTAGGTTCCTGTAATAGGCCTTTCATCCTGCTGTCAAATAACTAGGCTGTAGACTAAAAGCAGAGGCAGTCAGTACACATCAGCAATAGGCAGGCAAAATAGTGAATGCTTTACTCAAAGATATTTGGACTTGCCTTGTTTAGGTCCCACATAGCAGCTCCATAATGGAAAGGGCAAGACAGTATTTTTTGCTCTTTACCCTCTCTTTCATTTTCTGTTAGAACTGAATAAACTGGGCATAAATTTTGCTCCTCCTTTATAGGTGCCCAAAATTGCCCCTAGGAGACTTCTAGCCTAAAGTTTTATATGTGTTTGGGAATAAAACAGGTTTTTAACCAATGTTTTTATTTACCTTCTTCATATTTATAATCATTGGTGACATCTACCCGATCATCTCTGCCAACGGCTTTTGTGCTGATGAATTGGCCAATTACGGTAGACTTAGAGAATATTAATGTTTTCTTTCCAGTTGTGGGATCGTAATTCCAGTACATACAGTCTGCATTCACTTCTGCAAATACGAATGGGCAGTCATAGTCCAGATCTACATCTCCTTCTTTGATAGCATTCCGTGAGGCAGGACCACACTGATAAATTCCTATGATATCAAGAAAAAATAATTCAGACCTAATAAATTATTTGACAGGAAGCAGATTGCTAAACAGATATTTATCAATGACTCCTGAATTGCCCAGTTTTGTTGTCCCATTCTAGCCCTTTCATCCTCATAGATCCTCATGACCAGACCAATCATCAATGTATCTTGTGTTTATTCTGAAGGTACGCTTGATTTATTTTATATTATCCCTTGATTTTCAGTAGCTCTGGTTACCCACATTGGCGATATAGGAACAGCTTCAAAAGACTGCTCCTAGAAGTCTGGTTTGTTTCTTGGCATCCACAGATGATCTGAGGCTTTTCTTATGTGATAGATAATAGTATTCTCTTCTACCACTCTATGTTTGAGCAGGATGAGAAATTACTTTTGCAGTGGTTTTACCTTTTTTTTCCTTCTACCTCACCATAACTGACTTTATAATTTTCAGCGTTATTCCTGAAATAAAATATGCATACCTCCACTTTCTTCTTGGGGAGTTGCATCCAGAACTTGCCATCCACTGTATGAGGGGCCCAAGTCACTGCGGGAAAACCAGCTTTCATTCCAGACATGGAAATTCCTAAGTGCAAGAATGAACACAGTAAGCTACTAATATCTGTTTCTGAATTCCTGCTCACATCCATTGATCAGCCATCCTAGTCAAAATGTATTAAATGCCTTGATTTGCATAGGTTCTTATCTGAGACTGACCACTTCCACTCTGATCCTGGCTATATTTACTAGACAGGAGAAGAAAATTGCATTATGGAACAGACATAGATGTTCAAGGACAGCAAGCAGATTTGCAAAATTATGCAAGATGTTTTGAGCCTGTTTTTCTCCAAAAGTTCTGAGCGTGTGCACTTTCTTCGTTCTAGCTGTTTTCCTTATAGCACAGTGCTACAATTTTACTTGCTGCTTATATTTAGAATGAGTCCAGAACAAGCAAGGGAGTAAACAAGTCAAAAAGTGAGGGATTGCACCTGTTCTTTGCTGAAATCAAACTTGTTTGAATTGCATTTTATGCTTCATAGTGGCAATAATTAAATTACTTTCACCACAAGTGGTGTCACTGAAAAAAGAAAAGGGCAGGGAAGCTGATTCTGTTGAAGTTCTACAGTTTAACGTAAACTATTTTTGAAGAATAGTTCCATACTAAGTCAAGTCCCACTGTTTGATATTTACAGTGTAATATCACATTTTTTCAGTCATCTGTGGCATCCTAACTTTAACTTTGCCTGCTTTGGCTTCAGTTAACTGTTGTATCTCATGTCGCAATTCTCTGTTTAACTGAGAGAGTGAGAACATCAAGTTTTGTAGTATTATCTTGTAGTGGGTTTTTTACTGATCCTTTGTGTGTAGTTGTTTTTAAGGCAATTTTTAAGAAGGTGGTGAAGCATTTGTCATTTGAGTCAGTGCTCTGCACGTGAAGACTATATGGGCATTGACAGATCCTACTATTAAATATCGCAGAGCCTTACCATATGCTGTCAGCTGCCCTGTCCAAATGATTTCCAGAAGCATCGTAAAACTCATCCACACGCAGATTCCCATCTGCATCGTGGGCAGAGCTGAAGTTTGTGATTGTACGGGTGGGAATCCCCAGACATCTAAGCACTAAAGAGCAAATAGAAAACCATCGTCAGAAAGCAGTATTTCTGGAATATGAAGTTTCATATAAATGCTAATGACTTGAAACACTTTCATGTAGGAAGTATTATTAGTGCCTCTTCTAAAAGAATCTGTGTAACATCAGTTACGTGCATGACATAAAACATACCTGTAGTCAGTACCGCTGCAAAAACCCAACATTGTCCATATCTAACGGGTTTGAATCCTGATTTCTTCCAGTTTTGCAGGATTTCACCACTTCCAGTCCAGCTGCTTGGACTTTTCCCACCCTCGTAATTTCCACTCCAGTTTCCTAGCAGCACCCCTTGGTCATCATTGGCATTGACCTGTAAAAATACTCACTAAATTTATGATGAGATAAACTAAGAGTTTACATCAGATGTAGTAGCAGCAGGGGAGCAGGTAGAAGAAAAGCCTTGAATGACATTTTAGTGGACAAAATTCACTGTTTCATGTGGCTGGCCTTTCGGAAGAAGGCTTATCTTTTCAGGGAGATGAAATATGTGTCCTCTCAAAAAATGGAGAGCATTTAATCACTGTTTCTCCCACCCCTGTGCAGTAGCACTAGGTAAGAAGGAAAACACTGATTTTCAGTGGACCTTCCTGACATGAGGTGGCAACTGTGCCACTGTCTGATTGAATGGTATCATCAAAGCATATAAGGCAGCTAAGCTTTCAAAATGTGCCTGGATCATGATGTAGTGAGCCCTCAGGAAATTTACATCAAACTAGGGAAAGTGGCTGACACAACAAATGCGGCACAGTCACCTTGAAAATCTTGGGTAATGTGTCATTAGAAACCTCATGAAATTTGGGAAGAAATGGAGTAGATACCACAACTTGGGGTAGAATAACCCCATGCATTGGTACAGGCTGGGAGGCAGCTGGCTGAGTGGCAGCCCGTCTGAAAGGGACCTGGGAGTTACAGCAAATGACAGACTGAATTTAAGCCAACAGTGCTCTCTCATCATAAATGCAAAGTCCATGCTAGGCTACATTGGGAAAAGTGTGACCAGGAGATCGAGGGAAGCTGTAAATCCCCTTTAATTATCCCTAGCAAGGCTGTGCCAGGAATCCTGTCTCCAGTTTTAGGTCCCTCAGTTCAAGCAGATGTTGAGACAATGAAGGGGGCCTAGGAGGGAGGGATACCAAGATGGTGAGGGGCCCTGAAACACACGGTCTCCAAGGAGAACTTGTGCGAGCGCTGGGCTGGTTCAGTCTGGTTAAGAAGGGGATAAGGGTAATGTAATAGCAGCACACAACTACTTGAATGGAACACATGAAGTTGTCAGAGTCCAACTTTTCTCTGTTCTGGCAGGTTATGTAACAAGAGGCAACAGCAGAAGGTTATAGCTTAGGAAAATCATATTCGATGTAATAGAAAAATTCCTCACTAACAGGGTAATTCAGCTCTGGACTGGTCACCCAGAAAGGCCATGAAACCTTCATCCTTGGAGATTTTCAAGGCAGCTGATCTAGTACTACTGGAGTTCCACTTCAAATGGGAGGTTGTACTAAAGACCTCCGAAGGACTGGTCCCTCAACATACCACTCCATGTCTTACACTTTTGGCTTGCCTACTGGAGATCAAAGTGACAAGTATCAGAAATACCACAGATGAGATAAATCTAGCAGGCTCTGATCAGATGACCACCTAGGTGTTTCTCTGGACCACATTTCTGGTGCTTACAAACAGTGGCCTAAAATTTTCTGAGATGTGTCTTCATACTTACTTTCCCTAACTACTTTGAAAGAACAGTTAGCAGTTTAGACTTCTTGAATGTGTTGCTTACCATTGCACTGAGAACGCGGCCCAGATATTTGGGGTCGTTTCGGTGAGATATGTCTGTGGCAGGATCCTGACGGTAATATAAGCTTCGATCCAGCATGGAAAGGCAAATATTGAGAATATCTTCTTGAAACTATGTTATAGAAATAGGTTAATGTTTTGGAAACACAGATTACTATACTAAAAATCAGGATAAGTAGAGCCATATAAATGTTTAATGTTTTTTTTAATCACCAAATGAAGTGCTGCAGTTCAGCGAGGAATTACCATATAAAAATGTGGCCTCAACAAACTATGAAGATTAGAACTGAGAGAACTTTTCAAAACTTGAAATCTGTTGACTTAAGGCCAGGCTTTGCCTCTCAGCATTGCTACAGCACTTTACTACCCAGCAGATGCTAAAGTTTCTGCTGGCTGCACCTCTGGTCATATCGCTGGCTAGTCAATTACAAATCCTCATATTAATCAGTAATAACGGGGCTTGGCATGAGTTCCAATTTCAGTACCAGACTCCTGCTCTTCAGAGGTGTATGCAGTGAACTGGAAAAAGCAAACAAGCCCTGGTCACCCAGTTCATCTGAAAACCAGAGCATGAAACACTGGTGTTTCAGTGCTGCATTTACCTGGCCAAAGTTCCATCCAAAGCTGTTGATATGATTTTTATTGCCTGCAAAAATGATGCCAAACTCTTCTAGCACATATTCTTCACACTCAGCCTTGTTAGGCATGAACACATCATCACCTGAAAAGCCAAAACAAAGATATGTACAACCACAGCAGGCAAAATAAAACCTCAGGAGCTTTGGTCTCCATCAATAAGAATGCTTGCAGATATCCACCTTTTGCTGTTCTTGCTCTTATAAACAGATTGTGAACCTCTCCTATAATTAGAGAAAGGAGGGGGAGGTGTCTGAGTGAAGACACAGGTACGACACTGTCAAATCTGAGAGAAGATGGCCGCTGGTAGATACGATTCTTTTCTTGGCTCTACAGAGACCAGACACACTCTTGTAAACTTTTGCAGAAGTAAGGAAGCTCTGGCAAAAGCAGATCTTAATCTGCTTAAGCAGAATTTAATCTTCTAGGGCAAGGCGCTCTCCAGTAAGTATATAGTACAGAGCTGGTTTTATGTACCAGAAGGTCTTAAGAAACTGGTAAACCCTCTTCTTCTCTCACTTACACATTATGTAGTGAATATTTGGCCCCTGTGTTAAAGAATTACAGATCAAATGGAGAAGCTGCAAATATTAGTGAAGCTACAAGCAACTTATTCCTTTCAGGGAAAATTTGACATGTTCATACCTGAAGACCAGGGGTTAAAGAGCAAAACAAAACTGCCAAGGTTTGCTGGAGAGGAACTGCCACTTGAAGTACTTTGAACACTCAGCTTGTAACGTCCGATGACAGCATTAGGCGGGCTGGAAATGGAGATGCTCACAGAGTTGGAACTGGCAGACTGTAGAACTGCACTCCAGCTCTCCTTGCTCACTGTGCTGGAGATACCAAATATGGCCTGGGTCTTAGCCCGTGTTGAGGGTTTTGGACCTTTAGAGGAAAATAAACAACATTTTTTCCGCTAGCTTGCAGAAATAGAGATTTAGTCACCAACAAACTCAGAAGGGATGTAACCCTCCCCTCAGATGAATTTGTGCCATATGTTGGAAACTGAAGGACACTATCACTGCTAGCTGAGTTGGGAGCAAAACAACAAACACCTCAAGCAGTTCCATGGCTATATGAACCAGCATGCTGTCTCTGAGGTATTATCTTGCTGCCCTGCAGTGCATATCAGGCCAAAAGACTGTCACAAGACAATGTTATGCTTTCTGTGGAAGGAACTGGGAGCCATACCTGTTTCTGCAATGAAAGTTAAGTTTTGCTGAGGGTGTTCTGTTCCATTGAAGGTGACCTTGAAGGCCTGTCCTCTCCTCACAATCAACTCTTTGCTAGAAAATTTACTTGTGTGGTGATCTCTTGCATTTTCGTTCAGGTGCCAGTCGGTACTTGGCTGTGTTGCAGCTATGAAGAAATGAAAAGAGCAAGAAAACTTGAGGGACATCCAAGGAGGATGCACCACAGACACACTTTATAAGGAGGAAGAAACACAGACACACTCTCAAGAATTGTGTGTTACTTTCAACTATGTGAGGCTTCCACCAAAAATAGAAATACTTTTTTGTGAGCATTTTATTTTTTTTTGTTTTTTCTTTGAGAGAGACTCCAAGTTGCATAGACTGTTAGAGATTATCTGCATAATTAAAAATAGGAGTAGTATATCCGGTACTAAAGAAAAATCAGAAAGACAGCTAAGAGGAGAAAATCCTGAGAGAACTGAATACTTGTGAGTTACTTGGATAAAGAATCAGGCTGAATTCAGCTAATTCTTTCAAGCTGTCATTCATTCCAAGATGTGTTGTTACACTAACAGAAGCATAGCCTTGCTGCCTCTGAATAAGAAATAAAGAAACCTTACTGAGCTGAAAAAGACTTCTGCATTTTCAAGAACATGTGATCTCTAGCCCCATTTATGTGTCATGTACCTCTGATATAACTGACAGCTGCTATCTGTTGGAAGTACCTAACAAGAATATGCTGATGGTCACTGGGCTGTCATTTGGCAGTGGGAGAGATGGCAGAATTGGAGAGAGAACACTACTAAAAAAATGTATGCGAAGTAACGTGTTGCAGAAAGCTCTTGCATGTGACCTATGGCTTCAATCAGAGGCCAAAGAAAAAGCATCTGAGATTGGTTTGGCTCTGACATCATCAGAGCCTGTGGAGGATTCGTTAGTAGACAACAGCTGAATAGTTTTAAAAGAATTGCAGAAGAAATTTTTTTTTTTTTCCAAAGACCACTGTGTGCTTTTAAAAAATATTTTTATTGTTCTCCACTCCCTCCACCTCCACCTGAAAGAGGGAGAATAGGAAAGAGTAAGAGTGTGGTCCGTAGTGGTGGAACACAGCTACCCTGTGCCATTATTGAGTAAAAAAAATCATTCAACCAGCTTTATTAGTATAAAGATTTTTTTACAGCATGGTCTTAAGGTTATCAAGTTTAGGCAAGCCTTGAAATGTCACTACTATGTTAGCAGTCTTAGCAGTGTCGTCACAGTTCAAATGGGGGGAACGTGTTTACAGTATTGAGGTGAGCAGCACATATTTTGATCATCCTCAGAAACTTTGCAATGAAGCATATATATTGTAGAACAAGCTGAAGGGTGAGGGAGATTTGTCTTTAGAAAGGCAGGAATTACCTGGCAAGGTTGGAAAAGCAACATGGGATCATTTAGAAAAATTATTAAACGGGTCAATTTGCATATGTATAAGCATTAGCAGGTAGACAAAAAAATCAGCTTCTCACTGCAACAAACAAACCACAAAAAAGTATCCCCTAAGTTTTTGTATCCTCTCTGCCATAACTTCACTTTTTTACCTTCTCTGCTCATTGTAGCCTTCCTCAGTTTGCAAGTTCTACTCTTCAAGTTCTAGTTTGCTTCAGATCTGTCAGTCTCTCATTTGCAGTTGTCTGACAACTTCAGTTAGCTGCAGACTTTGTCTTCCTTCCTATTTGCAAAATGCAACATTTTTACATCAGACTCCTGTTCTCCCAAATGTTGTTCTGATAAGCTTGCTTTAACCCATGTGCACAGTAAGTGAAAAAATGCAATTCCTGTGAAAAACCTTCTCCTAACTTGTGATGGAAGAAGTTTATCTTCCTTTTTTTTTCTTTCTTGGATCAAAACTACTTAGAGAATTAGTGTTCTTTCAGTGTCCATTACAGAACAGAATATGAGGTATGGATGTAAGAAAATAAAAACAGAGCACCACAGAAGGGGCTTCCCCCTCGCTCACCTTGGCCCATGTCTGATCAATACGTCCTGTGCAAGCAACTTCTGGAGCTTTCCTCTGAATGGCCTCCTCTACTTCTGTTGACTCAAGCAATGGCTGGTGCCTGTCACTTCTTTAAAAATCTAGGTGTAAAGTTTTGCCTGCTTGCAATATTTCCGGGGGGGCGGAGCTTGAATAGCCTGCTTTGCTCCCCGGCCTTTATCTGACCAGCAGGGCGTGAGGGTTCATTTTTCATTCATTTTTCGCTCTCTCGGTCCCTGCATCCTGATCTCAATTCCTTACAACTTAACTTCTGAACCTTGGACAATATTCATCCTAACAGTCTGGCCACTTGTTCACAGAGTTTCTTAATGTGTTTACATTTATAAGAATTTCAGGATTTAGTTGCTTTTCTTTCTGTTATAATGTTAAAATTATAAGAATAGCATAACTCCTTCTTCTGCCACACTGTTTTTGGTTTGGAGTACTTTGTGAGCAATATTTACAGTGACTTTTAAAAAATACTAATTTACTGAATCCATGGTTTTCCCAGAGCTGCTTTTTTTTTTTCTTCCACTGCATTGTAATAATCGCAAAACAATGGTCAAGCAATTTCCTCTATCCCAAATTTAATCTGGCCAAATTTAAAGAAACTATTTTTCTTTTATCACATAATTACTGTTTAACAATGTTAAGTAGACAAGCACTCCCTGCCATATTTGCACGACACTACAGAGATAATTGGTAAATATATTAATGACTTGTGAGAAAATAGCTATCATTGTTTTCAGCTGGTACACTACGGGGTTTTTTTATAGGATATCTCTGAACATGCAACTGGCAATGCTAATTTGTGCACAAAAATATTTTGCTTAATTTCAAGGAGAGAGATTCTTGTTTATGCTTTGCAAGTGGCTCCACTTTCTGTTGAGAAAGAGAGAGACTAATTCTGATAATTTTGTGAAACAACCTGTAAAATGCGATGTACTCATTGCATAGTCTTAAGGGCACCTCTGAGTGATACTCATTATGCTGGACCAGCCAGAGCTATGTGCCTTCCCAAATGCAGAGTTTTAATCGGCTGGGCTCAGTATTCAGCAGCTGAAATTGTTCTGTTTTCAGATTTGGATCATGTTTGGAAATTCCAGAACTGGAACTTGCTCAACCCATTTCATATACAGACATATTTTATTAATCTTTCCCATAAATAGCTGTTATTAGAAGAAACTGTTTTTAACTGGGTATAATTCAGACTGCTGCTTTGAATCTCTGTTCAGTAATATACTTAAGAGGGACCATAGTTTTATCACATGCAAAGCCCAATTGTCATTTTAAAATTATAAGACTTTAAATCTTAAACTTAAAATTTCTTAGAAATTTATTTTAAAATGTTAAGTCCAAACCTCAGTGGTTTCGGTTGTTAAGCTACACTCTCCTACCCATACTTTTAAATCCTCTTAAATGACACAACAAAAATTTTCAGAATAAATTTGCTTTAAGATTTCAGCCTGTTCTTGGATATATAGCAGACTATTTCACTGTCATAGAAAGATTAGTTACTGTTGACAAAAAAAGTGAGTGATTGTTCAGCAAATAGCCGCCAATGCTTATTTGGTCATGCGTTTCACCTGTTTTTTTGTGTGACGGCAATCGTGTGCTCAATATCATTTTCCTATAGGTCAATGGCATAATTGTTTTTGGTATTTGATGGTGTGATAGTATAGTTATAAACAGTATGTTCCAAAAAACAGATACAGTCAGTTTATTCTGGAAGCCGATATGGCAAGGAGGACAACCCAGCTCTGGCTGAGTTGCTTTGTAGACCTCTCATGTGCTTTGTAAAACAGATGAATAATGCATACCAGACCTTTGGATTAGAGATCATGAGTGAAGGTTGAGAATGAGGGTTGAATTAATGAGAAATTTTAACACTAGTCAAAATACTAGTCAAGCACAATGCATCTGACCCAGGCAGCTTCCTGTAAGCCAGGCAGTATTTGCAGAGCTTGTGTGGTGGCTGTAAAGGTAAGGATTGCACAGGTAGGTGCTTGAAACTCTGGTGGGTAGCAAGGGAAGACCTCTTTTGGACCTCAGAAAAATGAGAGCTCTAAGCCATCTTAGTATTTTGTTTCATGTACCCAGAATAAGCTATATCAGAATCGCCTTCCACAAACCAGTTCAGTTATGTAACTTGTTACATCCTTTTCCAGTGACACCCAGATTTCTTCCCTCGCTCCAGTAACTGCGTTAAATAAATTAATATACAGGAAGAAGAGTTCAGCACAGAACAGTGAAGGACATCTTTTGCAATAGACTAATTCCCCTCAGTATTACTTTCTCTCCTCCTTTGCATTGTCATTCTCTTCCACACCAACTGTCTATGAGTCTGCAGTGACACTTGAATTCTGTTAAATGTCACCTGTTATTAACTGCGCCTTTGTTTCAGGGTGGGAAATCAGTCCCTAGTATAGCCTGTCTATTCCTTTAACCTTTCTGAGCACCGCTCTTCCTCACATGCCCCTAAAGCACCATGCTACAACTCTATGGCCATGACGCCCTGGGGGCTGCCTCTGTACCCTCAGAAGTTTGGGCTGTTCTGTCTCCCCTCGCATTCCCTTGTTGGATAGTTAAGCAGGGAGTTTCATCAGCAGAACTCTCTCCTGCTATCCTAGGTACAGGAAGTCAAGTAATTTTCTACGGCTATACTGTATTTGTGAACCACACTAGGGAGAGACCTGGGCCCTTAGAACAGTGGTATGGACTGACTTACATCAGCACTCTTCAGGATTAGAACCCCCTGATGTAGATTGGTCGAGTCCATACGGAAAAGCATTTGGCTGAGCTCTGGGCCCTATATGTTATCCAAGACATACTTCTTGTTTTCTGTCTTCCTCTTCCATTCACAATGCCCCAGATATCAGGGGCCTTTTTAATGGAAGCCTGCAGCCTGCTGCAGCCCAAAGCCTTCCTGAAGTTCCTGATTGTTCCTGAAGTTCTCCAATAGCCAGACTTTGAAGACGGCCAAACTTGGCAGAGTCAGCTCCCATATTGTCCGTGTAAAGTACGCTAACCTGTTAGCTGTGCTCAGATCTTCTCTTGGGATCTCTGCTCATTCCAGGTGAGATGGCTTGTTCCAGAGGGAGACTGGCAGTGACATAGTAGTGACATGTACTAGTATGTGATCTTCAAAAACTAGCACGGGGCCAGTACATGGGAGTAAGCCAGACTGACAGTGCCCTCACTGGCAAAGAATACCTCTTTGCAGGCTCCCATCACTATGTTGCTCTGCTAGTTTCATCTAAGAATCCGACGTGTCCCATTCTGCAGGCAAATGCTCTTAATGCTAATAAGCAAACAAGATGCTTGCAGATGTGACTCATGCCTTAGTTGTAATGATGCTGAAGCTTAAAAGTGACAGACAGAAGCTGAGATAATTATTTTGAGCGTGAGACTGTGAAACATTACTGAATCCTTAGTAGCAGTAGTGTGCTGCCGACTATCAAAAACGTTAAAAAAAATCACACTATCAAATTTGTAAGATCTTTTTAGGTGCTTTTTCCTTTACACACCATCTTCTGAATTCTGTTAGAGTAGATCCATTAGAGATTGGCCCATGGATGCATTCAATCTTTTGGGAAAAAAAAGTGTGTGAATTTGCAGGATGTGTGTGTCAGGGGGTGAGAGGGAGAGAGAGAGAGGGAGAGAGTGAAACCGGTTACATGAACACACACCTACATACAGACCCCCACAGGTTTTTACATTAAAATTGTGCATGGCATGCCAGGAACGTCCCTGGGCACTTTGGACATCTCTAACTGAACTAGAGTTTAGCTATTTTTTGGGCTATTTCACAAGCAAGTGCTGACCATGATCAGCAAATACCAGTTTGTTTTTTAAATGCTGCTATTACTTCTTGCATTTTGTGCTATGAGAAAAATATGATTAAGAAGGATAGGCTGGTGTATGACACTTAAAGAGGAAGTTTTCAGGGATCACCTTGCTAAAATATCTTGGCTAAGTTATTGGCAAATTGTTGCTTCAGAGGAAGTGTTACAATGCAGAAACAATTGGTTTGTGGTTCTTTCCCCATTACTGTAGATAAAGGTTTTTACTCTCCACTTTACTGTGTAGTTCTTCTGTTAAAAAGAAGGATTTTTCTTCTCAGCCCAGTATTTCAGCTGGACCTGTCAAATTGCGTTTTGCCATTTATTTAAGATCTGCTCAGTGGAGAAGGTTTATGAGGGAATCAGTAGCCTTGTGCCCATTGTACGCACCTGATTCCCTCCCAGCCTATGTTCCGCTTTTAAACAGGTAAACATTTAGATGGTGTTACACTTAGCAGATGCATTGCAGCAGTCATCAACTAAGCACTATTAGGCCAGGCAAACGGCAGATGCTAGCACAACTGGACCAGGGCAACAAACTGAACTATCTCAAATAATGGTACATGGAGGAACACTTGTGTCCTAAGAATTTGTGTAATCAGTTCTAAAACTGTGAGAATGGGGTAATCACGCCTTTTTAACCTCTATGAGGGGAAAACAACGCCTGTCATTTCTGTGCACGAGCCTCTGCACTGTGGATGGTTGGTTGTTAATTTCCAGAGTTTTTCAAGCCTATGTCACACAAAGCCAGCACAACATGAGCTCTATGCCTGAAAGAGGTGAAGTGGCATCATCTGCACTCAGGCCTCATTACACGTTTTTCCCAGAGGTTCTAGCAAGTCAGGCATAAGCGAGAACATTTCCAACCTTGCTGAAGTGTATTGATTTAACACCTTTATTCCTAAGACCTCACTGCTGGACATCGGCTTGCTTTAAGCACTTTAAAGTGCTTATGCCTTTCACAGTAGTTTTACCAAATAAAATGGCATTGCAGTTTGCTGACTCTGCATCTACAGAAAGGAGTCGAGCCTGTGGTCTATTTTTGGCACAGATATTCCCATTAACAGAGGATTCATTCATACCTGAACTACTCCCTGGTTCATTAAGTTTCTTGCTAAAAGATAGTTGGCAGTTTGCCATAACTACTTCTGCTTTATTTGCGGTTTTATAATATTTAACTCCAGTGCAATAATGGATGGATTATCTTCTTTTTCTTGTTTCTTTTGGAAAATTCAGGAAAGGAAAATGCTGAAACCACCTATTCATAATCTCAAAATGTAGTGTACTCCAACAATTCAGAGCCCCTTACAAAACATAATCCCATAGAGAAAACTAATATATGGTACATTATTCAGTTGCCTGTTCCTTATGTACGAAAAGACCTTTTTTTCCTTTTTTCTTTTTTTACTTACCAGCCATGCTTCCTTGCTCCTCTGTGCCTTGGACTTTGTGTTTCTGTGAGCAACTGTAGGCCTATATGATAAGACTTCAAGCTCCAGTTGTGTGGCAGCATTTATAGAGAAAACTCTAGGCCTCTCCTTATGTTCAAACCAATTATAATTCACATTAGGTGGGTGAGGCAGGTAAGTCATACCAGTGGGCATGTAAACTTCCTAGTGACCATATATTAGCTCATGGGTTTTAAAACATTGCGCTTATGCAATGTGGGCTATTTATCCAGAGGGGTGACTGAGATGCTTAGAAAAGTAGAGCATTTAATTGCATACCTGGAATCCAGAATTTCACATACAATGATGCGTCACTCGGGAAGGGATATTTTTTGAGTCAGTATGAATTAATATATTTTCCCTTTGTGATCCACAGATGAGTATTCATGCAATAAAAGTATATATTCATAATAAAATTCATAGGGTTCCCTCCCTGGGAGTGTACTTAGAAGTCTGGAATAAAAAACCCAAAACTTTTCATTTACCTCATCAGTCCTTTTTCTGGGATCACCACAATAATGTCTTTGTGTCAGCCCCTCCTTAGAGTCTTTGTGAATTATACTAATGGTATTAATGCTGTAAATGTAATGTAAGCTGCTGTTAACTTCACAAACCACTGAATGCTGAATAGCTCTGAGGAGTGGATCTCAAGTGGTAAGTCTGCCTGCACAAAGAGAAACTTCATCCTCAATAAAATAAAACACTCATTTTGTAGCAGGTACAAATTACAACTATAATTTGTGCTTCTCTGGTGGCTACTCATCTAGTTTCTGACTATAAAGACACCACAATAAATGTTAAAATACTTTGATCTGCACATATAGGATATTCTACAGATACAAAGAAAATTAATTTTTTAGCATGGCCTCACAATATTTCCTTTTTTCAGGCTAATTCTTCATTTTTTGTATCAGCCCTCTAGCAATTTGATCATGGATCTATCTCTCCTTATAGAGGAACTTCCATTCCCTTTCACAGATTTGATTAAGCTATTTTATCTCATTTAATTATTACTTCATCTCACTTAATCTACAGTGAGGAGAAGAGACTGAAGCAATCTCAGGAATGTTAGTGCTTACCTTGAAGAACTTGAAGGGTGGAAATTTCCTAAGATCAGAAATGGGCGAGCACAATATCTATGTATAAACGGGGGCAAGAGGCATGAGTTTGATGTCAATTCCTGGAAAATATTGAAATAGATGAACTTGTTAGCATCTAGAAGATCATTAATGGCTAGCATGGAGTTGCCAAGAAGTCAGTCAAGCCCATCTATTTTTTTTTTTTTTCCTTTGGCAGATCAGTACACCAGAGGAGAAGTAAGAAGAGGCAGCTATCGTACATAGTCAGTTGGATTTGCAACAAGAGCTCAGATGGTATTTTCATAAGCACACTTTGGAAACACTGATTACACAAGATTTCTATTAGTTAACTGCATAATTTGTTGTAAAAAAGCAAATGCTGCATTGTTTCAGTGGACAACTGTCAAACTGGAAGGGTGTAGTAACTGAAACGCCATTAAAAGCTGCCTTGGGGCGTTGACATTTGTTAAATATGCTCTTTCTGTTGTTAGTCTATGTTAGCCTTGGGCTAACCTCATCTGGATAATGTCAAGAATCCGGAGAATGAAGAGCTAAAAAAATCAGAAGGGTCAAGTTGGATCAATCTAAACCAGAGACAACTGCAGAGATAGGATGATCATTTTTGAAAAAGGTGAAAAGTGTTTATAGAAAGGAATCATGGTCTTAAGAACGTTAGCCTTTGACTAAAGACACTGAAGTGACACATAAAATTAAAATGTTGGCAGTGAAGAAAAGTACTCAGCTAGACCCCCTAGGTAGGTTGTCAAAAACTTAATTTTTTCCAGGGAGTTTAAGAATGGACTGAGCTCACATTTGTCAAGGGTAATACATAATCTGTGTAGTTGAGTTGCCCTTAAGGAATTAATTTTGATGTTAAAGCTGTGACAGTGACACTTTTTCAGCCTTTTGCATACTCTTGGTACTTTATGCTAAACTTGATGATGTAGAGACAGCCTTAGTAGGGAAACTAACGATTCTTTGTCCAGTGTTGTTTCAGTCTTATTTGCCTTGCTATTGCTTTATTGCTGTGACTGACTTACACGCAGTGAATAAACTTTGCATTGTGTCCTATGGTGAAGGTTTGCCAAGTTCCTGACTAATATGACACACAAGCCTGCAGACTTCTTGCATGTCGTGTTCATCTTAAGAACTGCTCATTTCAAAGAAGTAATAGAATGTTTCACTTAACAAAGGAATGTTAGCACTGTATCTGTCCAGTATTGCATTAGTTGAGATTCATGCATCTGTCAGTATAAGGAAGTTCACAAGAATCACCAGGAAGCCCCACAGAAGTCTTTCTCAGTTACCTTGTGAAGGGAAAATCTGTCCTACGTTCAGTCACTTGGGTACTTGCACCCTGAAAGAAGGAATTTACATAAGTGACCTAAAAATAAGCCACGTCTTTTTCTTGTGCGGAAAAAAGCTGCCTCCTTTTTTTGAATTCATTAAAGTTCAGTGGGTTTTTTGTACCTTAGTGCAGTGAGTTTCACAGGGTAATTATGAATTGTGTAAATAATGTTCTAAATATTTCCTTTTTCTTCACTTAGGATCCACTTGTTCTTACATCATCAGAGTTGAAAGGTACCCGTGGCTTTGCTTCACTTTATTGTTCAGTGTTTTGTATCCCTGTGTAATATCATGTTTTACAATATGATATTATAAACCTCCAAGTTATGTAATTTCAGACTTTTGAGTCTCTTTTCAGGCTGATATCTTAGTTTGAACATCATGCATTTCTGACACTCATTCAATTTCTTCTGCATACTTTTTGATATAAAGTAAATACACTGTCACTAAAATGGTAACAATGCTTTTTAGTATTTCCTGACCTATTTTTAGTTAATTGTTTGTTAGTTACGCATTTGCTTAGCTCAACCGACAAGACTGTATTTGTTCATCCTATACAGAGGAATGGTATCGTAATGAGATATAAAATAACAAGACCCTGGAAAAGTTGTTTAGCTGTAGATGGGTAAAAACAGATGTATTGGAAATCTTTCAGAGGCTGCACAACAACTAGATGGGTGGAATCCATGATAAGCATAAGGATGGGGTTGGAGTGTATGAAATTAACTTGCAAGAGACTTGTAAATAGCATGCTCAGTAAGCTGATAACCGCAAGGAAAATGCTGCAATAAATGGAAAGGCAAGTGGAATCAATTGTTTGAGATGGAAGAGAGTATTGTTATTAAAGGGAAGCCAAACAAGCGTGAAAGTCTAAGGAGCAGAATTAAAGAGATCATGAATTGGGATGGATGGAGCAGGAAGTAGAGAGGAAGATGAAAATTTCATACCTTTAAGACGAAAGAGAAACAGAGAAATTAAAAGATAGGAAGTTAGGCAGGAGTACAGCTAAGGGGAAGAGGAAACCCACATTCTGATTTTGTTTTCATGGAAGAAATATTCCCCTGCAAGAGGAAACAAGATCACAGAAATGAAGGAAACTATTTGTGAGTCAAAGATGGAGAACACTGAACCAGAATGATGGTTTGGTATTCATTAAAGTGCAAGAAGAGTAGAACTGAGGAAGAGAAGAATGAAGTTTGAGGAAATATCATCAGGAGGAGGTATTGGGGCAAACCCTAGCCTGGGGATCATTGTCAGGGATATGAGTCTGAGAGGGAAAGAAGAGATCTGAGACGAAGGAAATGGGAGCTTTAAGAGACTCAAAGACCAAATCAAGCAAGTAAAGTGAGGAGATAGTGAGTAAAAAAGTACATCATCAGCATATATATAAATACTGTATTTCAGTTCCTGTCCTGAAATCCAACATGCTCTCTAAAATAGAATTAGCAAGACCTAGTGTAAGAACTTCATGTGCCTATGGCTTTTTCATGTTTTCCAGTTGCATCTACTGGTCTAATAAACAACTGTTTCACCCTGCAAATCTTGTTTGTTGTGTAACCTTTGACCACCATGGCTACAGAAACAGTACCACTAAAATAGCATTGGTATTTTGGCAACGCTGATTTTGTTGTAAGAATTTAAAGCAGTACTTCATCTGGAACTAACTGCGTGCATCTCTGTCCACAAATCCTTTGACTCATAGCTAGACATTTTCTCCTTTCAGCAGGAAATCACGTAATGCTATACACTGTGGCTGTGACAACTGGTGTGTTTTAGGTAACATTCTACAATTTGCCAGCTCCTTTGGCAGTGAACTGGTGAGAGCTGGACTTCAGCTCCAGCTCTAACAATTGGCAAAGTGGGAAACTGCCATGGACACAGGCTGCTGGGGAGTCAGCAAGTCTTTTTTTTGCATCAGAGTGCTAGAAAGTCCCAACAGTTGTTACTGCTGCCAAGCAGGATACATCCCTGCTGTCAGGGGTGACAACTACTGCAGGAGTAGGGGATGCCTCTTCCAGGAGCAGCAGTTAGCATCCACACCTCCCGTCACACCAGCAGTCCCTTTTCTCCTGGGGGCTCCCCACAGCTCTACCGTGCATCTCTGTCCCTTTCCTTATTCTTTTTTTTTTTTGCAGCAGAGGCAGTCAGACAGGCACTTAGAGATTTAGAGGGGCTGTAACCAGATAGGAGTTCATCGTGTATTCCCTACTGGATAATTGTCTCTGAAAAATTCTTTGGAGTCTGAGAGAGCCAAGGAACAGGTCGTGCCCACAGTATACTTACTGGGCTACAAACACTGTATCATGATTTTGAGGTTTTATCCCCAGTCACTGGCATAGCATTAACCTAAACTAACCAAACTTGTTCTGCAGAATCTAGCACTGTACCCAAGTGCTGTCTCGGTAGCTCACCTTTACTCACAGCCGCATGACTTTTCTCAGGTTCAGTTCAGAATGAAGACATTTCTGGCCACCAGTGTAGCATCGTACTTAGCTTTGAGGACATCCTGTGCTTGTTTTTAGTTCCTCCAGTCAGTTTGGAATCCATGACTATGGTTAAAATAGAGTATAATCCATTTAGTTCCAAAACTAGACTGAATGTATGAGTGACTGGAGTAAAGAGAGTAAACAAGATTTGAGGAGGGATCATCAAGCAGGAAACACAACAATCAAACCAAGAGACTTTCTGAGGGTTATTTCCAAGGCAATAGATCAGTCTATGTTTGCATTTCAGACAGTTAAGTGAGTCTCAAGTCTGAAGCCATTTTTAACTGCAAAAGAGGGGAAGGGACATGGGTAAGTAACATGTTCTTATTTGCAGATACAATAGCTTTGATACTATCCATTCTGTGTCCCTGGAAGCATAATAATTTTGTAGCAAGAACACCCATAACACTATCAGCTTACATTGAACTCGTCTTTTCATTTTTTCTTCTTAAGCTAGTATCTGTAGTGAATAGTATCCCTATTTTATATAGCTGGGGAAACCGGCAAGATAGGTGCCATGACTTGACATTTTAAGTAATCTGTATCCTAAGTTCCAACCCAGTACATTACTGTCAGCCCTTTTGGCCTATTTATGATAAACATATTTTAATAATGTTTCCCTTCAGAAATTTTTTGAGCAAATAACCTTGTAATAAATGATACTGCAGTAATTTATCCATTGTGTTTAGTAGAATAACTATTGGTGTGACTCGGTGGCTATACGGAGGCTACACAGGGAAAAAAACAGGTCACTGGTACCAAATATCCCACCATTTAAAAACTACTGCTTTTGATATTAACAATAACAGCATTGACTATTGCAAATTACTCTGGCTTTTTTCTTTCCGTTCAGTTTAAAATACTCAGCAGCATTCTGAGAAGGCATGAAATCTGCTGGGTATTTTAACCTGCAGTTTTTGTTTTGCATTTGAAATCTGCTTTCTAAGCCGCTTGTATTCAGGTAGACAGAAATATTCATTTTCTTGGCCCTCTCTTGGTTCAGGTTGCTCACATGAGCATGCTTGTGCATGTGTCACTGTACAAAAATGTTTAGGACATTTCCTGTAATTTCATACTTGGAGCTAGTTTTGAGAAACCAGCTTGTTTCAACAGTTACTTCTTCTTTGTGAACTATGAAATAAGTTATTGGTGTAATAGCAGAAATTTTAAGTGTGCCAAGTCTCTTCCTTCAGGCAAAAGTGGGGAAAAAAAGGTATTGCCTCAAAAAGGAAAGCTGTTTCAGGCCTGCTCTGTCCTTGCTTCCCTATATAGCTCGCTCTCTTCTTTGACCTTCTACTGTAAGCACACACTATTAGGTTTTATTGACACTTTTAAGCAATCAGCTGGGAGTGGCTACTGATGTAAAATAGAGCAAAGCTAAGTGTGAGACTGTATAGAAGAGGAAAGGGATTTTATTTCAAACAAAAAGGATTTCAGTCACTTACGCTCTTTCTCCTATAGCGTTGGAGGTGCCCAGCGGGGAGCTGATGGGTTACAGTGAGTGTGGCCGGCACCGCGCGGCCTGTGTCACCATGCTGCGCGCCTGGTGTGTTGTAACGCTTTCCAGCCACCCACCAGGGAAGTGGAACGTTATGTAGCATCTTCCTATTTCGTAAGTGTCTAAGGGACTTGTAGCAGTAGGTTTTGGGTCACTGTTCCTAGCATGGCAAGGGTGTGACTGCGGTAACGCCCCCCAGGTGAATGTGTGGGTTCAAACGTTTCTGTAGTCCTGGAATTAAGTTCCTGTGCTCAGCTCCGATCTCACACGCTGTCAGTCATCAGAAAGTGAAATGCTGGGCTTGGGTTTTTCATTGTCCTCTAAGGGGAAGCTGTGGGTCTGGATGTCACTTGCTCATCTGCTGTGGAATGTCTTGTTTTTCAGGAATCATTCAAAATGGAGCTGTTGGTTTGTTTCTTCCTGACAGATTTTTTTCCCCTTTTTTGGGGGTGTGGGCAGAGTAAGTCTTTGCAGGGACCCAGGA
>VZZY01015091.1:0-45983 GCA_013400335.1 Eurystomus gularis | reverse complement strand
GCGGGTGAGCCGGGCCGGGGCAGGCGGCACCGCGCTTCCCGGCCAAGTTTTTCCCCAGAGTCACCCTGTTGGAGAGTCGTAATTAGGGTCGTAGGATGAGCCGCCGTCATACGTTTAGTTGTGTTGTGCTTCGCAGATGCTACTGTTATTATTATTCCTGTATATTATTATTATCATTATTATCATTATTGTTATTATTATTCGTGGGCAGATAAAGATACTTTTCATGCCATAACAGCTTTATTCGGGGTTTTGTTGGTTAGCTGGCTTGGGGGTTTTGTGGGGTTTTTGTCGGTTGTTTGGTTTTTTTTTTCCCAGCTCTAATGGAGGCAGGCTGAAAATACACAGTGGAATTTTAGTTGAAAGCTATTTAGAGATGTGTCTCCTCCAGCCAAAGCTGGACCACCTTATTAAAAAAAAATAAAAATTAAAAAAATATATATAAATCTGCTAAGGGCCCAAAGCGCTCTATATCAGTGGTGCCTACCAGCACTAAAGTTGGCAATAATCAGAAAATATTACTTTAAGCAGCTGACCCTTTAATGGTGTAACACGGTGATTGACAGGGCTGGGGGAAAAGATGGTGCTCCGCTCTGCAGCGCTCCCGTTAGGAGTAGCTCCAAGCGCTTCGGGATGTGTCGCGCTTTTATTGCTTTTTATTATTGGCACTTTAAAGAAGCCTATTCTTCTGGCTACAAAACAGCTGTGGCAGCAGAAACCGGTCTTGGAAATGCTTTTGTGTAAAAACGTGGATTGTCTGAAAGGAAAGCCAATTTCCTGGCGTTTCAAGGAATGCTATAATCAATTGTACTTGAGGAAAACTGCAAATATATTTCACGTTTTGTGGTAGAGGTTGTAAGTGTGAGAGGAAACTGACAAGAGGACAAGGAAGCATGCCTGAAACCAAACTGAATGGGTAAGGCAATTACAGTATTAGAGGTCACGTAGACAGTGAGAACTACTGTTACAGGGGCTTGTTCCTGTTGTAGTTAATGTTTGTTGAACAGCCATCCTGTTCTCATTTGAACTTGCCTTTCATCGAGCGCAGGAACAGATGTGTATGGATCTGTTATTTCACAGTCTTCCCTTACACCATTGTATTACTTTGTCCGTAGTAGTTGTCACATGTTGCAGCTCCTCTTGTTTCTTGTGAGACTATTCCATGGTCTGAAATAGTCTTGTTCAGAAAGCTTTCATAAATGATCTCTTTCCTAATCCACACTTTGCTGTTCTTGAATTTAGCATCCTATGTCCCATGAGTCTTCTGTTACGAGTGCATGCACACTTCAGGTGCTTCTAGATCTTCTGAATCATTATTTAATCAAGCAACCAACTTTTATTCCTCTTCATGGGATCCGCTTCCAGTACATTAGCATCATTATGGGAGCTCAGAAATGAATTACTGAAGGAGTTGCATCAGTCCTGTGTTATGATTTGTCACTTCTCAGCTCAGTTAAATGTTTCTGCATATCGATCAAACCATGCATTCTACAGATGCTTAGTTGACTGTAATCAGCTGAACTACCCAGATGGTTCAAGAAATGTATGTATTTTGGTGGCATAAAGACAAAGTCTCAAAGCTCCACTGATGCAGTTTTTGACCCTTTTAGTTTTGTTTTAATTTTTTGACGGATTTCCTGCTCAGTGTTGGTTTATTGTTTCATCCAGTGACACAGAGGCATTGTTCCAGTTTTTCTCCCTCCTCTCCGTTATGTGGCTGGATTTCTTCAGACCTTAACCTGGAGTTTCTTAATTAAATCTCCTTCTGGTCAGAATCACTCTCCTCTGTGCAGTTTCAGGTGGTATGTATGATAAGGCGTGAGAACAGTGGTATGTCAGGCATAGTGGGAACTGTGACTAGCCAGGCCTAGCAGAAGCTTTCTGTCTTCCTCAGCCTGTCCCTGCCTCCCCATCACTGTTCCAGCTGGAGGATGCAATTTTCTCAAGCCTGCCTGGATTGCCACTTGTATTATCATTCTTTTAACTTATTTTTCTCAAAATGAGCCTGCTTATTTTAAGCAGCTTAAGGTGCAATTCTATGGCAGTTCCAGATTATCTAAAGCCAGCTTCTCCCACCCCCTTCTCCCATTCCCAGCTCCGTGTTCCCATCTCTTTTCATGTGCTGGCTTCTTTGCTGTGTCTCACAGAGACTGTTGCCAGCAATGCTGCTTTTGGCTGTACAGGTGGGGATACAATAAACAACTGAGAGAGTTGGTTCCAGGACCAAGTACCTCCATCAGGAGAGCAGTGACAGACCAAGGTAATGCTGTCCTTTCTGTTGGTGCTGTTTCCTTCAGGAACTTCAGAAGACTAGCTGTTTGCATTTTTTTTTTTTCAGTGTTGCAATTTGTACTAATTACTCGTCTTCATACTGACTCTGTTGTTTGTTCCTGTAAGAAATTATCCTGTCACCCATTGAACTAACAATATACTGAACTAGCTGCAATTATCAAACTGATAAAGATACATATGATGCTTAAAACAATAGTAGCCTTTGAGTATTCCACAAATCCGTGACAATGCAAATGTCACGCAGTCTAATTTTAGATATGACACAGTGAGTCTTCTGTTCATTAGCCTTTATTTATTGTCTTTAACGAGATGAAGTTTAAAGAATGAACTCAGTGTTTTGCTTTCTAAGCCATGAATGATAACCACCTGGTTTCTTATGGATGGATTTTTTTTTAACTGCTGGAGTTGTTAAATTCTTGATATTCCATTTTTAGATGGAAGGCAAGTCTTCAGGGGATATATCCGTTGACCATAAGACATTTGGGGTCCTCAGCCAAGAGTTTGCTCTCTGGGTTATTTCCAGCATGACTTGAGGCACAGAAGAGAACTGCCTGAAGCTGGGGAGAGAGGTGGGAGGGGAGGAAGGAAGCTTACATCAAATGAGATTAAATTTGCTTGGGTTTGCCTCGCATGGTTTATGTCAATTCTTGAAGTTTTTTGTTAGCTTGATTGGTTGGTTGGGTTTTTTGTTTGTTTGTTTGTTTTAAATTAATTATAATATTGTAGGTTTGTCTGGAATATTTGGTCATATATCAAAATTAATACGGCCAGCATCCTGGCATTTGGCACTTGCATCCATGGTGCTAGTGCCAAATTTGAAGCTCCTAAAAGAATTTTTTTGTGCTTTCACTGTTAGCCAAGATGATTGGTAAACAAAAAAGCCTTTATAACATGAACATGAACTTTATAACTATTTATTAATTCTAATGGAAAATTTGTGTACTAAATTTTAACAGCTTTTTTTCCTTCTTCTTCAGGAAAGCAACCCAGCATCTAGCAAAGAAAAACTTTGCTTCTGCCTCTCTTTCCACCATCTCAGCACCTTAAAGAGAGGGCAACATATTTTAGAAGTGCATACTGTATCTTTGCAGGCCTCCACTAAAGTAGGCAGTGGATGTATGAGCGAGACTCATTTTATTGTTAATTTGTCTTCTTGATGCTCAATATCAGACTCCATTTTCATTGACTAAATAACTGTGGAGTCATTATGAAGGCAATAAGAACTGAGTTACTAGCCTTGGAAGTGATTACTGCTAGATTCTTGCCTCCTACTCTGAACAGGATGTTGCGTTATTATATGTAATTCTCTTCCCTGATGTACTGTCTGAGCATTGGCCAAACTATCAGTGTACCACTATGGTTCAGGCAGGACACTTAATCTCAGTGGAGGCAAAGTAAGTATACATCAGACCGTAAATGACAGTTTTCATTGCTATGCTCCTTTTTTTAACATTGTGCTCTCTCTCTTGATGAAGTACTTGTTAGTGCAGTCTAGTAGCCTGATGGCTAGATGCTAGTAAATTCATGCCTGGAATCCTTACCCACCTGTCTTTTCTGTGCAGGGGCTACAGGTTTGCCTGCGAAAGACTTCTGGACGTTGAAATTCTTTTAAATGTGATTGGTTTTTAACAGTCACGTATGGTTCTCTCTCAGGAACATGCATGATAGGCACAGCTACAAAACGAGCATCACAAACATTCATCCTTAAAGTTGAATTTTTAGAGCTGAAGGAATAGTGTGAAGCTGATGTGTGATCCTCCAGCCTGGTTATGAGAATTACAGAGCCTAAACCATGGCTTACATGGGTCAGTTGCTTTGGAAAAATAAAAACCTGCTTTTGAAAGCAGTTGAATATTCAGAAATTAGGTAAGGGAATGTGGTAGTTTCCAGTCAGCGAGAGCTTCCCCTTATTTACCATGTTTATTAGCCTTTTCTTCATTTGCATACCTTTTTAATATGTGTTCTGCTGATTCTTCTTCACATACATACACAAACTTCCACTTCCTCTCCATTAATACCAATCTTAATAGTTTTACAAATCACTGCAAGAACACCAAGCAGCTCCTCCTTTTTCCCTGAACACTTTGTTCCTCACGTGCGAGCCTCACTTTTATTTCCATCTATACAGCAGCATATCAAATACAGTTAGAAGCCTGTCCCAGTAAGAAGACCCCATTTACTCTCTCACTTTAGGAGTCTGCCCTATTCCAATGGGTTGTTTGTGGAACAAATCCAAAGGGACATTCAATTATTTGCTCAAGTCTGAAAGGCCAGTGTTTCAAAACTGCAGAGTGTGCTATCAGCAAGGATGAATCCTTTTCCCAGTGTATCCTTTCTACTGCAAAATACTTGCTGTGTGGAACCTAAGACCCTCATTACAAATTCATGAATGATTTTAATCCATCGTGGCAGCTTTCATAAGCATTGCAGTCATCTGGAAGCAAAAAAGATCATTTTTTTGTGCAAAATAATACAGCTATGCCCATATTTGATCTAACTCTCTAGTGGGAAGGGAATACTTGAACTTTACAAAAAGATTAATCAAGAGACATTCCTACTATATTGCATCTCACCAATCTATTTAGGAGTCATGTTCAATAAGAGATAATGCGGAGCATCATCAAAAAAATGTCTAAAATGTGCACAATTCTTGACGCATGGGAGGAGTTGTAAAATCACATTGTAAAACTTAACGGAATCGTCAGAAAGTAACACTGTAATAAGAAAATCTGGCTATCAAGAAGTTCTTTCATTTCTTCATAATATTTTAAACACTTTCCCCAAAATATGAGTTTCCCTTTGAGCACCCTTAACTTAGAGGCACTGTTTATTGCAGACACAAAGCTGTCAGAAATGAAACCAGATCTGAGAGAGAGCAGCTTTTATTTCCCTGGGGCACTATGGTGCAAAATGATAGCAACAGTCAACAAGTAACATCTCTTGTGGTAGGTGCTTGAAGAAGAAGTACCCAATAGCTGATTTCTAGTACAATTTTCATAATATTCTTTCTCCCAGGAAGCAACTGTTGTGGGAACAGAAGACATATTTTATGATCGCAAGTCAGAGAGGAAGCACACATAGGAGAGAGTGCGCTGAAATGAGTGGTGTTCCAGAGCTGCTGGGCATAGTACAGTTGACCCTGCTGAAAGACCAAAGCTAAAGATTCAGACTTTCAAAATTCTGTCTCCTACTTCTGTAGAGCCAAACACAGCTGAACTTTGGGTGGGACTCCTAAATGCTGTGAAATCTCTTACATCTGTCCCATGTGCTCAGATTTGCAAAAGGAACTCGCGTAAAGAAAGCTTATAATTAATGTATCTTCCCAGCCTGCCATGAAGAAATTACAGTTTTGTGGTTTGTTTTGCCACTAATAAATAATATCAATAATACTGTCATCGTCAGAATTAGGCATCCTTCTTCTCTGTTCATGAGTGATTTGCATTGATGGGTATCAAAGAACAGTGTAGTGAAATCCCCCTCAGGCAGCTAAACAGTCTGAAGAAATTAAGTCTGTGCATAAACTACACGTAGATTTAAAACAAGCAAACAAAAATAAAACCCCCAGAACGTCAAGAGTCCCATGCCTGCAACAGAGCAACAAGCGGGGGAATATTTAGGTTGGTTTATATTTATTTACAACCGTTAGTAGCAGATGGTTACCAACATTTCATCAGTATGGCTGTTTAAGTGAGTTTAAAAAGCTGTAACAAACAGCACAGTTTCTGTCGCAACTCGCCTTCTTTAGCCCACTCTTGCTTGGGTTTCCCAGAACAGCTCCCATTACAATTCATCACACGGCTAAGCAGCTAAAAAAGGGAATGGATGCGAGTGCAAGCCCAGGCAACAGCATGGTTGTCCAAAACCAAGGATCAGAGGTTTCTCCATCATGGATGCCTGCTTTGAATGATAGTTCTGTGCACAGATGATTGTTTTCAGAAGATTTCTTCCACTCCCAAGTACAGAGTGTACCTTGGTTATTAAAGCTTGTGGAGGCTACGGATAGAGGCACTGCCTCAGCTGCTAGATGTGCATAATTTACCTCACTGCTCTCTTCTTGAGGGAGCGCATTTAGCAGATGAACTGGACTGGTCTGCTCTTTTCCCCACGTTACCCTTTTATTTTCATGCAACATCCCAGCTGGCTAAGGTGTGAGGATGACTAACGGATGAAGGTGGCTAGTCAAATGGATGCCTATGATACATAATAGTTAAAAATACTGTCTAAAGAAAATAAATAAATACAATTGGGGGTCTCAGCTGAATTTCCCAAAAAAAGAAGGCCTCAAGACCCAAATATTGCATCTACCATTGTCATACAGGGTGTATGGTTTTTGTATACCTCCGCCTGAAAGAGTTTAATTCAGCTGGCCTCCTTTCTCTTGGATCCCCAATTCTCTCACAAATTCAAGAAGACAATGTCTTCATAGGCAGCTGGACGGAACTACCTGTGCTACCAAAGTGAAGATAGAAGAAACCATAAATCATAGGACCATAAAAGGGATGGGCAATATAATGAGCAAACAGTGATTTAAAAATGGTAATGTGAGTGCTTGCTTTGTAAATATTTACTGTGAAGCTGACTTTCCTTTTTGTGTTTGAGCAAGCAGTAAGGAACAGGGTGGTCCTTTGTATGGAGCATGTCACTGTAGATGGCCCAGAGAAGAGGGTACCACCACCATCATTTCACTGTCTGACTTGGCCACACGGCCTGCCTGGTGTCAGAAGCCTCCATTCAGGAAGAGCACAGAGTGCGTGTGTGCCTGTGCATGCATTCATGTCTGAGACGGGATTGCAGACTGCAGGCTTGCACATGGAGAGAGGAACTGGCTGCACTCATTCCTTCCTTCCTGGGAAAGTCCTATGTACAGTGGCAATGCAATGGCATAAAAACCAGGTGGAATCTGAAGTGGAAATGGGTGTGTTTTATGTGGATTTAATTAAGTAAAAAATATGAAGAGGCTGAGAAAAAAAATTGCTTTTCCTTTCCTGTCTTTCATTTATATGTAGTAAATGCTCAAAACAACTTTTATGAGAGTATCTCCTTAATTAGGGGTGGTGTGCTTTTAAAAGATCCTTTCTGTGTAACTTGACACGTTCCACAGCAAGTTCTATTGAACAGCAGGATGTCCCCCCTCAGAGGCTGAAGCTCTGAGCTTACACACCAGCCCAGCATGACTGGTGCTCCTGTCTCATTGTTTCTGTACCCGCCCATGTGTAGTGGAGCACAGAGAGGTAGCTCTTTGTGTGCCAGGACCTGCCCTGGTGCCACCCACGGGACTGCTGGTGCGGCCTGGGGGACAGGGCTGGGGGACAGGGATGCAGGGCTACCAGCACTCTGACTGGCCTGCACTGTCTCTGCAGATCTGCCCAGTCCTAGAAACAGATGGGCGCTACCTCCGTGTTGGGCCTTAAAGCAGCGCCAGACTGAAATCACCAGACTGGGGAGGGGATGATGGATGGGTGCAGGCTAAAAACTGGCTGAAAGCCCTGAATAACTAACTCTGGTTTCAACATCACCACGCTGGAGGAGCCTTTGGCAGCATCCACGCTTACCTTCCACTGAACGCTGAATCGTCCTGCTCCGCTGAGGTGAGCAGCACCTGGCCAGGGAAGAGACGCCAGGGAAGAATGCTGCCGTGCCAAGAGACCTAACTGGGGCTCAGGGCGAGCTCTGGGGCCCTCCTGGTCCCTGGGCACAGGGCCAGCTGCCCTCCCGCCCGAGCAGGGCAGACGCCCCTGGGGCCAAGCAGAGCCAGGCGTGCGGGGTCTGTCTCTGGGAGAGGCAGATTCGCCAGATGCCAGGCAGGCAGATTTACATGGTTGCTCTTTTCTCCCCATGCTGTGGCCTGGACCCAGTGTCTCACCATCTCTCGGGAAGCAGAAGCTGTGGGCCTTGCTGGTGGTGTGTGCAACCGGTGCTGTGAGGCTTGTCTTAGAAGTCGCTGGTAACGACATAGTTAGGTTACAGCAGATCACGTTTTCATTAGCGCTGCTGCTTCTGGAGGGGAACGCTGAGTAGTAATCATTGTTATTGCCTTAACAGATCGTATCTGTGCACAGCTGCCACCTGCCACTCTCAATAGTGCGCTGCAGAGGCAGCCCTGGTTTTAAATCCTAGTGGGTGACCTTAATATCAGTTCCATGCTTTCAAAGCCCACAGAAGCCTGGCCCCAGATTTTGCAATTTAGAAATAAATACATTGGAGGGTTCATTTTCCTGCTGTTTGGCTTCCGTGTCTTTTGCATTCATACAGGTCATTTTTCATTTTTCTCTGTACAGCAGGCTAAGATTCTAAGTGCAGGAAGGAGGGAAGGAAGAACAGAAGAAAGGAAGCAAAGGACAGAAGGAGGGGGAGAAGAAGAGGGAGAAGGGAAGGGAAAAAGGGTAAAATATCAAGGAAGAAGAAGGAGAAAAGAAAAACAATTTCTACAGAGCAACGCCAGGACCTGTGCCTTTAAGAAAAGTAGCAGGTAAAATAAGTTGCATATAAAAACCGAGACAATAGCACTGTCAAGAGCTGGCTTGCTGAACAAGAGTGAAAGGCAAAGTAAATGAATGTATTTCATCCAGCAATAGCTTGTCAGCTCAAAATTACCCACACCAGCACAGGCATTAACAGGGCTGCAAAGCCACACCATTCCCTTCTCATAAATTCTGTGGTTTGAATTAGTGAACTTGATGTTCCTTGTCCCTTCAGTACTCATGAGTTTTGGGACACTAACCTATAACAGCCCAGGTAATGGATTACCTTGATGCTGAACTTTATTTTATTTTCTGAAGTGAGAGGGCTGAGATTTCAGGCTTTTACACTTGAGTGCTACCTTTACTTTCTAGGCTGTTGAATACGCTGGTTCAAGATCTCTGGTTTCCCTAGCTGGCTGAGGGTCACAGAGGTGATATTTCAGAAGAGGAGTTAAGAAGTAGGAGATCCAGGAGTAATTGTTTGGTGATGCTGCAAAAATACAAAAACGTTAGGGAAAACGCAGTGCTCTGAGCTTTGTCTGGATGACCTATCTCCCTAAGGCCTGTCCAGGCGGTCACCAGGCAGTCAAAATGAAATATGGCATAGATTTGTTTGGAAAGTGTAACTTCGGTTCCTTATACTGTATATATCTCTACATCCACCGATTTAATAGAAATATACACGTTTACACCCCTGGCAAGTTTGACTGTCCCTGTCTTTAATTTGTAATCCAAAGCCTTTGTCACAATTCTGGAGGAAATTACTCCAAAATGTGATCCTTGACACTAGGAACAGTGTCATTTAAATACAAACTGGATTAGACACGGTCAGAGGTTTGTGTGGAAAGAATGGATTTTGCAGTTGAAAGCCTGATAATGCTGTTATCTTCGTTCAAATTTTTAGCACCATCTGTTCTTCCCAAGTAGAAATTCCTGACAAATCACATGAGCAAAAACTTACTATATTTCTCCATGCAGCAGACGAATCATTAGAATTATGAAAATCTGGTTGGGAAAAGAAATATGTTTATAAAATGATTGGTTGAAGTCTTTGTTGTCTGAGAAAATGACTTTTTAATGTACTGACAGCTGTCTCCCTCTGGCATGTTTTCAGTTTAACAGTTTATGTTGGAGCCAGATCATTTGTTTCATAACTGGCTGTAGCATAACAAACAGCACTTTTAAATCTCTAATCGGCCCACGTATCACATAAATGTTATCTGTCCCAATTGGGATACTTTTACAATCACTATGTTCTCTTAATTGTGCCTGAAAAATACGTAAATAATATGGCCATCTGAAAATCCTCTTTCAGGTCACATAGATTAAAAAGTGAGTTGACTGAAACATTTGGATATTTTTATATTAGGTCATTTTAATTTAGAATCAAGGAAGCTACACAGGACATTAACACATACTTACTTATTTGCTAAAATTGTTCTATAGTGCTTATTTAAATCCTGTCTGGAAAATAAATATTATTTTCTGATCCTTAGAGCTTCCAAATCCCAGCATGCTGGGCACTGTGCAAATACAGTCTGGATGCTTACAGGCTAAATCAGGGGTTCACTTCAGTGTCTTCATACCTTGCCTTCAGATATGAGAGCGCTGGGCTTCGTGGTCTGATCCCTCCATCTGTATCCAGTGGTGTCCAGCTGGACCCAGGCTGGTTTTGTGTGGGTGAGCGCAGAAGTCTACACACAATTTGCTCTCAGTGCTGCCATCCCTTGAGTATCATGTAAGACATCCTTACACCCACTTTGGAGCAGCATCTGCACCTTGGGTCCAAAACTGCAGTCTGAACACAGAAATCAAGTCATAGTAGGAGCAGCTGGAAGTGAAACAGAGGGAAGTTCTCTTCATTTCCATCTAAAGTGGTCTTCTGACATCATTTTACCTCCTTAATGATGTGTTGCAGACATGACATGGAAATGGCAACATTGAACTGCTATCACTGTCATTGGCAGTGTGGTGCGACCTTTTCCTATTTCAAAGGGAATAGAAGATGATCTGTAACGTATTCTGTGTACTGTGATGTCACCAGTACTCATTTGATAAGGATTCCTTAACATTGTTTTGAAAAGGTGTTACTGATTTTACTAATTGATTAGATCTGCTCATTGTCAAACCAGAGCAGTTCTCAAGCATCTCCTCAAGGCTTAAATATGTTCTTCATTTCTAAGCAATAGCATTTGTACCCTCTCCTAAATCCTATTCTTCGAATAATTTTTGCAACCAAAGTGGGAAGGATCTACTGTAAGTGGAAAATTTTCCTGCTAACCAGGGAATGTTACCAGTCTCTGGCGTATTTCTGAGGCACATCTATGTCTGTGATCTGTCCCTAGGCTATATGCATTCTGAACTGAAACATTTATTTTGTGTCACAATAATGTCCTTATGGACCATGTAAAAATAGAACAAATATTAAAATCTTTGCAAGCCTTATACTACAAATGAATAGATGCATAAGGAAGGAAAAATACAAGCTCTTTGTAGCAATAAATGTCTGGATAAAACATCTGTAAGGGAAAATGTGCCCGGAGGATGGCTTTTTAGATGAAAAACAGAATCCTCATTAAATAAGTATTTCTTGGCAGGCTGTTGGAAGTTGCAGCCATAGGTAGGAAAGGTTTTCTGACCTGTGGCTTCTGTGACAGTACTAGTGTGATACCAATATGAAACATGGAGCTGCAAAAGCAACATTACCAAAGTTATACTGACAGCGCATTGCATGGGTTCCTTTCCTTCCTTTCCCTACTGCCAAATTTTATTTAACTCTGGTTCAAGGTAAGGCTTGGATATAATGACTGCATTGCACCCTGGGAGGTCTCACTGAACATAGTATTCACTGTGTGCTGGTCACAGCTCTAGAGCAGATTGTACCGTATGGAGCCATGTAAAGAGTTGTGGGATAAAGGGAGAAAGTGAGTCAAGAGGACTCTTTGGGGTAGGTATGATGAATAGGAACATCTTTTAACCACGGGACTTGCCGTGTCAGGTAGGCTGACCTTTAAAGGCAAAATAAGTGTAATGGTCAGAAAGGGAGCTGTGGGACTTGTGTGAGTATCTTAGATGATCCAGTTCCAACCTGGAGGAATACTAAATGAGGGTAGCACACACTGCATTTATTATCTAAGCTGTCTCTTTGTACTCCCTACATAAACTTACTGAAGATCCACTGATTGTGGAATCTGAGAAGCCTGCGTGTATGTGCTACGTATGTCACATGTGTTCTAAGACATGGACTTGTATTACTGAAACTGTGGGAAAACCTTCAGTTTAAGCTATTTAAGCTGAAGCTGCACCTGTACTTACCTGCAGATACATTGCAGCTTTCATCTGATCATTCTGCCTGTGAGAACCAGAGTGGAGGAGAGAGGCCAGTTCATAGCTGGTTCTTGCTCTAGTTCAGGTACCAGAACTCACGTATACTCCCAGGTTTGCTCACAGAGGTAGAAGTGGGGGCAATCTTCAGGGCTCAACAGTGTTACTGTGAAGTCCCAGCTCTCAGGTATTAGTAAATGAAGGAGCTGGCCTGAAAACAATGTGCAAAGATCTCAAATCTGGATCAGTCTTGCTACTTTTCTGACTTGGGAAGCTCAGATTCATGGTATGTAGGCAAAGGACTTTTGTCTACCTGCACAGTGACATTCAATGTGGGCTTTTCTCCAAGTATCAGGGGTTTGATGCAGCACAGGGGGGAGCAATAGCCCTCCTAGGTGAAAACAGTGCAGAGGAAAAAAGCTAAAAATAAGCCACATTAGTAGAAACAAAATATTAATAATTCTGAGTACAAATTTAAAAATACATTTTATATTAAGAAACCCTCAATTCTGTGTTTTAAATTGTAAAAGGTCTTGCAGGATGCTCTCAGCTCTGAAATGTATCCTAAAGTATTTTTTTTTTCAGCTATTCAGGTGGCAATGGAGTGTCAGGAATGTCACATTAGGTGTGTGCTGATATGTAATAGCATTCACGAGCTTTGGTGATGACAGAGGCTTTGTTGAAGCTCTCTGACTGGAACAGATCTCAAATAAGTGATTGTTCTGAATAAATTGTCTACACTATTGTTTTCCCACTGCTAACAGAACAGAGCCATTTTTAAAAAGGCTGGATAAAAATGACACAGAACTCTATGTGTGAAAGGACAATTTCAATTATATTTTCCCTGATATTTTCTGAACACTTCTCATAATGTTTTTTTTATTGCACCGTTCTTTCAGTTCAAGAACAGACAAGGCTTTGGAAAGTGTTGCCTCCCACTAATAAACATGGGAGTAGCAGACAATCATTCACTTTACGTTTTGGAACAAGAAGTCTCTTACAGCAGCTACAAAAGGAGCAGAGCTTGGGAAAACTTTGATATGGCATTTCTCCAAGCCACAACTGAAAAGAGCTGGGCTTTTGTTTCTTAGATTTTAGATGCTAATTGCATCAGGATACTTGTCCAAAGCATTAGTGAAAGCTTTCAGTAAGACAAAGGTGCTGCAGCAGTCAATATTCACGGTTCAGCAGATGAGCTGGAGCCTCAGGATTTTACTGGGAAACATGGTGCTGTCTTCCTGATGAGCCATTGTGGTGGGTTCATGACCTCTCATGGTCATTACAGATCCCATGTCAAATTTTGTGAAGAGGTGCTGCCAATCCAATACAGAGAATAGCAGCCTGACTCCAGAAACTCTCAACTGCAGTTTCAGCAGGATGCAGCATTTTTGCTGTCTTGGGTTGTGATTTACAGAACATTTACAGGATGTTTCACTTCAGAGCAAGCAGAACAGCAGCAGCAAGTAGGGCAGCGTGCCTGAACAAGGACTGATGTACACACATGCCTTTAGAGGAACAGCCTTCAGAAGGACCGTGATTTATAAGACACTTTCTTGTCCACACAGACAGATGTTTTGGGGGATTTCACAAGTGACTCTATCCACCTTGCAGTGCATCTGCTTTCTGCCTGCTTGCCCCCGCAACTCTACTCTCAAGGCTGCCTGTAATCCTGGCCACCCTCAGCATGGAGAGGCATGACTCAGGCCAAGAGGGAGATTTCAGGCAGTTTCTAGCCAGTAAGAAACCAGTTCTTTCCTACCACATCCCTCATCACATAGCTTCTGTTTAAACCCTAGCTGAAACCAGATGGTGGGGAGTGCGCTGATGATGATGCCATGGAGCAGAGAGCAGTCTGGAGTCCTACTGCCTGTCCTCTGCCTCCCCTCTGGGGGCACTGGGGTCCCTGGGGCATTGTTCCTGGTGCAGAGGGACATAACATTACTCAGGGAAAGGAAATGTCTGAGGTTGGAGAGTATCTACACTCATGTGTGGGGTCCTTAATTAATGCAAGCCTTGAAGACTGGAAGGGTATCATTTAATAGGGCACATAAGAAATAAAAGACAGCTAATTTCTAAAGCTTCCTGTTTTAAACAGCAGTGTCAGCTTAAATGTGTGTATTTTTAAATTTAGCTTTCATACTATATAAATTCCAGAGCCAGTCACATTTTCCCCGTGGTAATATTACTAAAGTAATTCTCAGCTGAGCCCATAGCCTTATTTTGTGTCTCATCACTCTTTGATAACTGGAAACATACCGTAAATATTAGCATGTACTAGAAATAAAGAATTATAGAAACAGTTGTCTCATCCTTGAGAATGACAAAGTATTTTGCTGCCAAGAAAATCAGCCACAGATTGTCTTTTGGAGTAATTCCCAATCGAAAGGCTCTCAAATGATCAACCTTCCCTTTAAAAGCCTCAAAATGCCTGCATTATATTCATGGCAGGTTCAGATTTTTTTTTTATTTTTTTTTTAATTACAGCAATTAAAAAGTCAGAATTTTCATTAGAAGCCATGTGTGGAAGAAACTGCAGTTTGGGTGAGGTGAGAGGAAGAGATGCTCATTGCTCCATGTTTTGCTACTCCAGTCCTGTGCCACGCTGGGCAATACTATAAGCAAGTGCCCTGTCTAAAACGGTTTTGGTTTGCTAAAATGCCCATCACCGCTTCATTTTCTTTTCAGAAATATTCCTACCCCTTACTGAACATTACTGTGAGAACGAGATGCCATCTTGTGGTAGAATTTTCATCTCACAATCCTGAGCTTGCTTTTCTGAGAAACTGGTTCAATTATCCCTCCAGCTTGGGGATGCAAAACAACTAAAACAGCATTATCAGGTTTCATTATAAACCCAAGTCCTCCACTAAGACCTACTGGCTTTTACAGTAGAAAATGGACAGTTTCTAAGTAAAGTTGTCTGCTATTAATCATAACTTGGAAATTGGCATTTGGAGAAAATAATTTTTTAAATTATCAAAACAAAATGCTGATATGTGCAATTTTTTTTTCCAAAGTCAAGCAAACATATTAATTTTGCAAAGTGTAACGATTTTGTGCAGCTGCTTGGAAAAAGGTGGTGCAAGCATTATTCAAGGGAAAGCTTGTTTTCCATAATTTAGAGTGATATAAATAGCTGTTAGGACTACCTCATATTTTCCATATTTCCTCACTTCTGCACCTCAAATACAATATTGAGTAATAAGAATACCAAAATTCAAAGTCTACCTGGAGTACAAAGCCTATAGGCTTTGGGAGCACTTAAATGTACATTTTTGTCCAGTTTGTTATTCAATAATTAGCTATGAAGTTAAGATACAATCTGGTGGTTTTGATACACTATTCCCTATGCTCTAGTATGTTTTGTGCCACATAAAGATCCACTTTCTTATTCCAGCCTCTTCAGTAAATGAAGGAAAAGACAAGGGTATGCTGGCAGAAATATTTTAGCAATAGAGGCTAACTGCCATCAAGGTTTCTTGACAAGGACTGTACCGTGAGCTCTGGTACAGGGCACATTATAGGCAGAGCAGTAGAGCCCTAATTATGTCAGAGATAACTCCAGTCTCTGGAACAGCTGACGAACGAAAGCAATAAAATGGATCTGAAGCTGCTTTACCTCCCACTCCTTTTGGACTACAAGTGCAGTCCAGCTTGTTTGAAAAAACAGTGTTTGCATCCGTTGGACCTGCTCTCTGGGTACAGCTATGCCCCATCTGCATACAGACGCGGGCTGCCCTGGTGCTATATGGACTCACGGGCATGCTGACTGTGTCCATGTGTCTATACTCGTAAATGAAGCATGCCCAGAAGCTTCCCTCGGCACTGGGACCGACCACTGTGGGACAGTCTGTGTCAGTGCCAGTTCACCATCTGGCTTGCAGAGGAAGGCAGCTGTAGGCACTCTGCCTGCTAGTGATGGTCACCCTGCTGCCTTCACTGCCAGGCTGTGCCTGGAAGCTGCTCTGGCGGAGCACTAGCTCAGCCAAAATAGGGGTTGGGGAGCTGTTTAGGGTAGACAGTCATGGTCCTGTGCTCAGGAAACTGCTTGGTTTGACTGGGATGGATGGTCATCGAGTAACAGAAGTGCTGGCAATACAGACAAGGGAGGCAGGGAGCAACACAGACTGATACAGGTTATTTATTTGTTATTTGAGATAATACTGTATATTGCCCAGCAAAAGAAAAGAACCCCAGACCTGAGGAGCTTGCAAGATGAGGGATGGGAGGAAAGCAAAGCCTCAGTGATGGGGAATGCCTGGCCAAAGCTGCCGAGCCAGCCTGCGACAGTGCTCTGACCAAAACCCACCTTTGGGAAGGGGAGCCGACAGCTGGGTCCTGGAGGTGCCACTGGCCCAGATGACACCTGGCCTCCCACCCCGGCCTTGCAGAGGGACGTGGGGAGATGTTGCCATCCCTGTGCCATATCCAGCTCTGTGCTGGAAGGCAGGTGATCAAGGCGAGTTATGAGAAGAGAGGAGCAAGGAGCTCTCCCAGGCCAGTCATGTAATATCTCCAGACGGCGTGTGCTGCCGCATCTTAATTGGTGTCAATTTGTGGAAGAACATAATGGAGTAAAGGTGTGAGTGTAAGCAGGGATACGGTGAAGAGAGAGACTCTGTACCACTGCCAATTGATTTTTTTTTTTTTTTTTTTGGCAGCAAAGAGGCTTTTATTCTCACTGCATCGCAATGAGGGCTTCAAAGCCCATTTAAGTGCCTGTTTGCCTTTCCTTTTACTCTGCATTGCAGCTGGCATGCCCAAGAAAGACAGCTTGCTCTGAATGCACATTAAGGCTTGGCCAGCATGTGTGCAAGCAGAAGTGAAACACCACCATTTTCATAGCCAGCAGGCATCAGGATCAGAGAAGGAAGCAGAGGGCACAGCGGCGTTCCCATTCCTCCCAGGTGTGTCCCTATGTGTCAGCTGAAGCACAGCCATCAGGGCTGTGGGCTTCGCTCAGATATGCCTCAGTGAACAGGATGGAGCTGGACAAAAAGCAAACTGGTGGAGCTGGTTATTTGGATCTGAGTGACCTGTTTCTGTACAGGTACTTCTGCCTACAAAGGTAGAATTTCTCTACACCAGCATATTTATTTTGAAAATCTGACCAAACAGGCATGAAATTTCATACAGGATGTTGGTCCTTTTCTCTCTGCCCCCCCCCCCTTTTTTTTTTGTATTGCTGCTACACTGAACATTAAAAAAAAGTTAGGAAAATGCATTTTCTCTGTTTTGCAGGTGATCCATTTCCCTCCTCCCTGTATCTGCCAAATTTGACAAGTAGCAAATAGAGTAGCACTGCATCTGCCTCAAGGCAGGTCAGGGACACGCACTGCTGCAAAGTCAGCATGATCAGGAACCAAAGTATCTATAAATGTCAGGTGTATCTTTCATAGGCTGTGGAGGTGAAAGGAACCCCTGTGCTTATGTGCTCTGGTCTTCTGTATAAACAGGATATAGAGCTGTTCTCTGCAACTAGATGACAGCCGGTTTAGGAAGCCACTTAATTTCATTTTAAGAGCCTGTGCAATTCCCCTGGTAAATCATCCCAGCTGTTAATTTCCTTACTTCAAGGAAATTGCGTCCTATTTCAAGGCTGAGTTTATCTGGCAGAGTTCAGCTTCTAGCTACTGAATCTTGGTAAGCTGCTGTCTGCAGGATGGAAGAGCCAGGGCTGGAGAAGCTGTGCAGCTTTCTTGGGGGGGAAGGGGAGACATGTGGGTATTGCTTCTGTATCAGTAACAAAGCAAATGCACAGTCCTGGTCAGTGCGATAGTAGATTGCAACCCTGTTAGGGTCCTCCTCCTCCTTTTCCATGAATTCATGCTTGTAAAAGTAACAGCCAAGCCAGCATTTTTTCATCTATAACTACCCATCTAAAATGATTGTAAGACCTCTCACCCTTTCTTGAACAAGCTGAATAACTCAGTCCTTCTGCATCCTAAGAATTCCCTCCCCATTCCAGGTCATTTTTTGTGTCCATCCTTTGAATTGCCCATCTCTGACGTCCTCTCCAGTGGCATACTATTCTGGCAGCAGTCTTACAATCACTGCATACGGATCTCCTTCCAGCCCTAGTCTGGTATTTCCTTTTATCTATTGATTTTTCTGTTACAGTGATTGCAAAGCCCTTTCCTGACTCCTTGCTCTCTGTGAGAAGCAGTCTCTTCCCTCAGCTGACAAAAGATACATGGACATACCTCCAACGGGGTGGGTGAAAAGTCTCTCCAAAGACAGTCTTGCCTTCAGCAGGGTAATTGTTCCCAGGCCAGGTGTGGAGCTCATCTCATGCTGTGACATCCTCAGTGTCACTTTGTCTGGTCACCCAGAGCAGTTAGTGAAGATCTTGATCCCAGGTGGGACCAAGCCCCAAGCCCCTCAGATGTTTCTGCTGAAGTTTTGGTCCTGCTTATCTCTGAATCCCAATAACCCTTCACTGACTACAAGTTCAAACTTACATATTGCTATCAGGAAGAATTTTTTTACTATGAGGATGGTAAGTCACTGGAACAGGCTGTCCAGAGAGGTTGCGGATGCCGCATCATTGGAATTGTTCAAGGTTAGGCTGGACAGGGCTTTGAACAATATGATTGAGTGGAAGGTGTCCCTGCCCATGGCAGGGAGGTTGGGCTAGACAATCTTCGAAGGTCCTCTCCCACCCAAACCATGCTGTGAACCTGTGATATATGAAACATTGCATAACCCATATTTAATCATCTAGGAAGCTTTTACAGTCCAAAAATGGAGAGAAATACTTAAATCTGAGTGCCGCCAGCACATAGCAGCCTGGAAAACTGTCAGCCTCTTACACGCAGGCACCAACCACAGCTCCTAAGGGGGTTCCTATGGCAAAATAACCCATCTGAGTAGAGTCACTGAGCTTTTACCAGATTTATTTTACCCTGCGTACAGTTTAGTTTGTAGAAGCTCATCAGGATTATTTTGCAGCTCTAACAGCATGGATGATACTAACAAGATGCTACTGCAGCATCTCAGTAACTCTGTCTGAAATGACACTCCCAGAAAGATCAAAACAGCAGACAAAGATTAATGGAAAACTCAAGAGTCCATCACCATCTTCCCACACAAGAGAAGCTACTTTATGTTCTCATTAGTCAGATTTCCTGGGTAAAAAGCTATCACAAACTGGTTTTCAGATTTCTTTGGCCAAGGAAAATTTTAAAAAGTTTCTTTAAAAAAAATGGTATTCAGTAATGTTTATCTACAACGTTTTATAACTGCCAAATATGAGAACAGTGCTAAGAACTGGAAAAATTCCTCTTATTTCCACTTTATGGTCTGACAAAAAAAATCTATCCATTTAGAATACCAAATAGGCATCCACTTTCCTGCTTTCACCTCAGAGGCATCAAAAAATATTGCACTGTCAGTTCTACTCAGGCCCAGCATGAAGGGCTTACCTCTCACCATACCTGTTCACAGTCCAAGCTAATCCCTTCATAGCACTTGTCTGTTAATATTTAACAGGCTTCCACATGCTCAGATTCAGTGGCCAAAAACGTCACTTCTGAAGTAATCCTGTAGTCAGATTCGTTTTTAGTTTGTAATGCTTAATCATTGCCTTTGTGAAATATTTTTGATTACTCAGAAATGCTGACATGACCTTAATACATCTTTCATAAAGAATTACTGCAGAAGTGATGAGTTAATTTTATAGTGCAAAATATGAAGACAGAAGTTATATATTATTGACAAAATTCAGTCACAAATAGGAGATAATTTTTTTACTAATATAAACATAATTTTATCTCTTCACTATTATTAATTTATTTACCTTGCAGTTATTCAGATATTTTATGTGTATTTAATTATTGTTTTCCCCTAACTCCTGAATAAACATAATATATATTTATCTGTAAATTCAGCAATTAAAGGAAAGCAACATAATTAGGATTGTAAATAATTGAACAGTAGAATGTATTTCTTACAATAAGCCATGAACAAAAACTTAGGTAAAGAAAGTTTCAGGCTGCTTTTCTAATTTTAAATAGACTTAAATAGTATATTCCTCTCAGACACACAATCTACATGCATCATCCTTACGAATTCTTTGGTCATCCTTTGTAAAAATGTTAAATCTCAGTAAATTTGCTTGGTAGTGCTGTTGAAGCTCCCACGTAGCTGTAACATAGGAACTGCACAGTGTCCAAAATGTGACAGTGAAAATGGAATCGCTCTGCTCTTCAATGCATTTTTACAAAAACAATCAGCATTTCAGTTTATCTGTTTGTCATTTATGTGTCCTACGCAAAAAAAAAAAAAAAAAGAGAAGGTTAATTAGTTATGCCATACACCTGTCCTCAGGCTTTTTATGGAACTAGCGGTTGTGGAATCCAGTCCCTGAAGCTGTAGTGAGGCCTTTCTCTTTCTCCAGTCTCAGAAGTGAGTAAACTGAATAGGTCATATGGATATCTCTAAATCACCTAAAAGTAATGGGACAAACAAAGACTGCAGTGCAAGAATTCATTTTCCCCACCCCTAGTGGGAAGGGTGAGTTATCACCCTAGCCCTTAAGATGGAGACATACACAACACTGATGCATCCTCCTTTCTTCCACCCACTGTGTTTGTTGATCCCATCCAATGCCTGGATGGGAGAAGTGGGGTTCTCATTGTAGGACAGTTGGGCAAGAGAAAAAAGGGTGTTGGATGGCTTCATTTGTGGGGCCTTCCTGACCTCCCCTGCTGCCAGATGCTGCCATAGGCTATACTGTGTCACTTGGGGATCTGGTTGGTGAGCTGTGGAGATAAAGAAAGGCTACTTTTGACCACAAAAGATAAGCAAGGTGTGAGGAGCCCTCTGGAAGCTGCATGATAAAATCAAGAGGAGGAAAAATTTCTTTACTAAAGAGTGGTCAAGCATTGTAACAGGCTGCCCAGGGAAGTGGTAGAATCACCAACCCTGGAGGTGTTCAAAAAATATGTAGACGTAGCACTTAAGGACATGGTTTGATGGTCATGGTAGTGTTGGGTTGATGGTTGGACTTGATGATCTTAGAGGTCTTTTCCAACCTTAATGATTCTATGATTCTGTGAAAACAGGGGTGAAAAGTTTGAGTTGATCAATGCCTACCTGGTTCTGCAGCTAGGCTTCAGAGGCCACTGGTGGCCCTGGACCCAAGCCCAGGAAGTCACTAGGATGGATACAGTAGTGTTACAACCAGGCTGAAAGACCCTTCATCTGCACTCATGTCTACCCTGCTTGCAGCAGCTGAGGCTGAATGGGCTATGGCAGCACTGCAAGGTGCACTCACCTTTATGCATTAGTTCAGCTCAGAGGTGAACTGTCAAATGTCCTAGTCCAGACACCACCTCTGCACATCGACTGGGTGATCACAGAATGCTCCTGAGTTGCAGGGACTGAATTTCATTGGGAAAACTGAAGGAGTGGAGGTGCATCAGGAGTGCAATGAATGCATCCCAGCTATAGATAGGCATTCAGTTTACAAGGCTGGGCTAGAGCTGACTATACATTCAATGCAGGATGGGTATAGCATAGACCTCAGGTCCTCAGCACACCTGTTTCACTTTAGAGACCTACTCCTGTTGGCCCATGTTACCTGCTAATACAAAACCTCGTTGAAGAGTGCCACCCCCCTCAGCTTTCTACCTGCCTACCCCAGACCCTGCTCTCCCTGTTTATTCCCCTCAGCTCTGCCAACCAAAGTCTTTGTCAGGACTGAGCTGTGGCTGGATCACTGAAACAGCCTGGGTCAAGGATGGGAAGAATGGTTATATTTTGCTTTGACCTGAACTTCTCACTTGGCACAACCAGCAGCACAGCGTGCTGCCATGAGGCATGGGAGAGAAGAGCCCAGCACTGGGGAAAGGTGATCATCCTGTCAGTGTGGCTGAGAGTTTGTGGAAACAGTATTTTCTTGTTAGCCTGACAATAAGCTGTACCCTACTTCCAGAACACCTTTCCCGCATCAGCCTTCTTCCCTTATTTAGCCCAATTAGTAGAAGTTTTTGAGGTCACGTCAGTCAATTTAGGAAAAATACAAACACTGTTGACAGCTGACACTTGAAACTCAATAGCTGTGTGAAGGTTGCTCAGTAAGAGTAGACATTATATTGCTCATTATTCTCCTATGCCCTGGCCCCATGATCCATTCATGAGGGCAAAAGTATTTTAATACATTAACTGGAACCTCTGCCAGCTTTTGAACTGATATAATTTGTGGCAAATGAACTCTTGTAGTCCATCATTAAATTCCCTGATAGGTTCTTTCACAGACTGCTGTTGAGGAAAGCTTGCCAAGTCTGAACGATTTTTGCTCAAGGCTTTTCCATATGCTTCCAAACCCCTGGATGAAGCCTGAGAGGTTAACAGAGAGACCTCAGGAAATACTTACGATTTCTCAGTGGACACCTTCTGCATGGCATTTTCCTGAGTTACTCAGTGAAACTATTGAAGACCTGTCATTTAAAAATATCTCCTGATAGAAGATTAAATACATTATAATTATGAACTGAGGTAAAAAAAGCTGTATGTAACAGTGATGAACTTGCCTAGTTGAATGAAACTACTTACTTTCTTTTAAATTATTGTTTGATTATTAAATCTGTTTTATGTGGAAATCAGGTTTGAAATATTTCTCCATTAACTTTCTGAAAATCAGGCAAACTTGCATCTTGCCAGCATAGCTGGAAACAAAATAGGGATGATATGAAAAATGGCATAAATAAAGGGTTTTCTAACAAGGTTTTGGAGAAATAAAGGGCTATTCACCAAGTGATATTTGTCTAGAAGTTCCACTAGAAACGACAACAATGATAATTAGAGGACACTAAGGTTTCTAAGAGCTCCACTCGCTTGTAGATACATGTGCAATGTTTCTATGTCTGCCTCTTCCCCTAAGAAGCAGAATTACGGTTTGCTTTTTGTTATTATAAGTCCCTCCATTTAATGTGGGGTTCCTGAGGCTGTGACTTCGCTGTTTGATCACTGCCTGATGTCTGTCAGGAGGGTCTTAGTCTTGACAACAGATAAACTTAAGAAAAAACCAACAAGTTTATTGTAGAAAAGAAAAATATTATGTCATTTAATTACAGAAATTGAAGTTGGAAACACATAAAAGAAAGAGAAAAATAAATCTGTGAAGTGCAGTTCTCCATGATGTTTAGAAATCCGAGCTGCTCCCACATCTCTGATAACATGAGGACCTGACAGTCTAGTCCCTCCACACCGAGAAGTAGTCTTTGTAACTGTATTTTCTCTTTTTGTCCAACACACAGTCTTCTTCCTACCTGTCTTGTCAGCCTACAAAATGCCCTTCCCACATTTTCTTCAGTTCTTCAGCACAGTTTTAGCATCACTGAGCTCTTCTATCTCACCTGCCTGTGATCATTTATGGATCTTTCCTCCTGAGCAGAGTGACCCATCCTCCTCTCACCTCCCCTGGAATTGGATTCTGATGTTCAAGCTACAAAGACTTTAAATGGGACACATCCCAGTCCTGTCAGCTCCTTTGCACATGCACTGATGTTGCAGTCATTACCAAGCAGATCTTCTCTAGCTTAGGGCCTTCCTGCTTTTCATGGCATTTTCAGGATTGCTACAAAGCTTTATGAAGCCTGTGCTGTGAGAAAAGATTCACAGTGCTAATACCTGATTATATCCACCATCTCTGGCTCAATGGTAATGCATTGCCAAGACTACAAGTGACAAATTAATGACTGAGGTGACAGACTTGGAACTCAAATGGAAGCATCTAGCTTTTCCAGCATGTCCCTTTTCTGCCTTCACCTTTGACTGGTTTTAAGAGTTCTACTTTATTTTATAATTGGACAATGCAAGCCCAGCTTCAGTGGCTGGGCAGAATAGGACTTGGGCCCTGGGGCATGGGAGATCTGTTTAAGCACTGAAACTACTGCCTGCTGGCAAAACTGCTGCTGAGCAGCTGCTTCTTGGAGGGGCAGAGTCCTGCATCGTGAGAAAGAAAGTTGTGGTGACTAGAAGCAGGAGCGTCACAAGAGCAGGGAGTTAGGAGCGCCAAATCCTGCAGCTGGGAAGCCCTGCCACCCCTGGGGGAAGGCTATGGGTACCTTCGCCTGCTAAATCCTGCCTCCAGTCTTGGGTCGACATGGGGAAATTTTGTGTCCTGCAGCGCACACTCAAGAAACTGAGCCCCAGCCAAGTGGGAAGATACCAGGGACTCTGGTTGGTGGTATCCTGCTGCCACAAGAAAGAGAGACTTTTGGGCCAGTTTTGCTCTGTGGCACTTGCAAGAACTTGGGTTGACAAGCAGAGTTCCTGGAGGTTTCCTGAAAACTAGAGGTATCATTACAGTAAACATTAAAGAGGAAAAGTCTGGCTATGTATGTTGTTCATTCAGGTTACAGTTTACATCCAACACATGACAGGTACCTTGAATCTTTCACAACTTGTGTTACTGGGTGCCCACCATACTTCCTTTCAGCACTAGCTGATGCTCTGGGGAGAGGTTGACACCTGCTTTCTGTTTGACTTTGGTTCACAGAGATTAATAAGCAGAAATGATGCAATATTTAGCAGCAGTTTGGGAAAAGCTGATAACAAGTTGAGCAAATCTGGTGTCTCCTAGCAAATGCAGATCAGCCAAGAGAATAGCAGCTGGAAAATCAGTTGGCTTCATTTTGTCAAGATTGTCCTGGCAAGATTTACCAGGGAATGCAGTGGCTGCAGAGCATCAATCCAACCTCATCCAGCATGGAGGAGAGTGCCGTGACCAAAGAATATGCATCCTTGATGGGAGTTAGAAAATCAGTTCTCAGGGGAGAAAAGAATTCACTCTGCCCTCAGTGAATAATTCAACTAAGGAGTTTTGCTTTGGGCAACTTGTGAAAGTAGCAGGGCTTCATCTATAAAATGGTGTTTCTGAAAGCTTTACCCATTAATTTAACATGGCCTAGCTCAATTCCAGTCTTCCTTATACAGTACGGTCCATCTTCTGCTTTGCTAGTCAGGACTGATGTATTCCTCTGAGGTGTGAAGTGAACCAGCTGCTCGCGGATCTCAGTAGCTCACTTCCACAGCAAAGCAAAAGGGGAGCTTTAGCACAGCAAAGGAAGTCATACAGAATTTCCAGTATACTCAGCAATTTCTTATTCATCCTGTGCTGTGCAGTATTCATTTATGGATAAAGATGTTATAAGAGCCATTTAAATATATGATTGTAATAAATATTCATAACTCCTTTTGCAAGATATTTTAGAAATGTACGAAAACCAGTAAAGGTATTTCAGGGCTTCCTTTCTCTGTACAGTTCTAGAGATATTAGTGCTTGTGAAAAGCAAGGGGCAAAGGGGACTGTGTAATGAATGACAGTCACATAATATAATGTTAGTTCAAATTGGACTTTATAGCCAGTATACTAGAATGCAGAACACATACACAGATTTATAAACTGAGGCTTGTATTTAGAGACATACAAGCTCTTTTTTAAACTAAGTTCCAAATATCATTGGAAAATATACATTAAATACACCACCTTAACTCCACTGACTAACATTGACATGTTCAGTACCAAAATAGAAGCAGATGTATAGAAATTTAACAGAAGACTAATTCCATTAAGATACTGGATAGTGCAAAATCCAGGGCCTATTGCAGCTTTTCAACTGGTTCTTAAGGGATCTTAGGCTGTTACCCTGCTGCTATTTACATATAACTTCAATGTACCTGCTGAATGTTTGTAGCCTGATAAGATGTTTATGCTTGGTATTTTTGGGGGGTGAAGTGAGGTGGACACCCCAGGGGGAAGAAAGTTTCAGTAAAAGTGATCTGGCCATTTTCAGGACTGAAATTAGAAGTGAACAGGTTGCTCTACTAAGCTGAAAGAGTTTTACAAGTCATTTATTCCGGCAGTGTCAACAGGAATCTTCTTGCTTTGGAGCAGGAGCTTTGGAGCAGAGAACTCACCCTGGGTTTGGAGGCATACCGTTTTCTTGCCTGGTGTGGTGAACTGACCTGGTATTTGCTGAGTTGCAATATTTAAACTTTATAAATTTGCAAATGGTGAAGGCTTTTCAATTCTATCCTCTGAAAGCTGTCCAGCCCAAGTGTGTTCCAGCTGCTCAGAGCTGGAATTGGCCTGGGCTCACAGGAGCAGTCATCTGCAATTCATTCAGTAGCAGAAACTAATTCCCTCTAATTTTTTCTCCCAGCAAAGAGAACTGTGGGAGCAAGAAGATGTAGCAAGGGAGACTGGAGCACAGAAGAGAAAGGAAAAGAGAGAAGTTTTAAGGATCTGGAGAAAATGTTATATAATGAGAGGCTTAAATCTTTCAGCCTATTTAACTTATCTAAAAACAAGTTCATGAGTGATGCGATTTCTGTCAGCATTTTCACAATAGAAGAATTCTAGGTACCAAAGCGGCCTTTAGTCCTTGAGAGAAAGATTCAATGGTGTACTGTAACAACATCTGAGGAAGCTGGATTCAAATAAAAAAGTCGTCAATGGTGTTGAGAAAGGAAATTAAAATAATGGAACAAATTCCTAAAGACAGCAATCAGTTTACTGCTTTTCTGCTTTTGGTATCTTATCCAGGCTTGCTGTCTCCAGAGTGTGCTTTAACCACTACAGCATTTTGTGCTTACTGTAATTTTTTTCAAGTGACAGTCTGTAGCTAGTTTTATATATAAAAAAGGTTAGGTGAAGAATTGATGCCTTTTAGTGTGGAACTCTTTGAACATACCAAGTAGAGAAGTGGCAGGGACAGGAAGAAGATAGAAGCTGAGCAAGAGGAAGGGAGGAAGAGGAAAAGGAATGGGTGAAAAAGATGGATGATGGGGGGTGGGACAATATGGGAAAGAGGCACCAGGAGTTCAACTTTGCAGTTGGATTATTAGATCATAAACCAGACGGGACCCAGCTAGACTGCACACCCTGAGACTTCCCAAAAACCATCACTATTTAAGCTAGTGCTTCTTGTTTTAGGAAACCCAGAAATGAACTTTTTTTAAAAATTGCCAGCAATTGAGTAGCACCGCTTGTGTTGGCAGATATTGCTATGGCTGAGTATATTTGTTGTTAAAAACAAAGGCTATAGTTTCTCACCAAAAGGGCTTAATCACTTGTTATATAATGTAAAAATGAAGAGACGTTATCTGAACAAATGATAAATTAAATTTTACATTTTCAGTCTATTCTATTTTCTTATCTAAAACATCAATTTTATGATGTAGTGAGCCAGTAAATACTTAAATAGCAAACCTCGACTTCAGTTTTATTGCTTCAAGCTTTCTATTAAAAGAAAATCAGCAGGAGTTTCTTCAGTTTCCTCAAAGTGTGATTCCCCTTCTCAAGGGTCCATTTCTGTGGAGAGGTTTTCATACTCTTTCTTATGTTTGAAGACCTTTTTAAATAAATAGCTTAAGAGATTCAGCTTCTAAGCACTTCATTTACGAACATCCTCATTTCTTGACAGTTAAGCACGTGACACTTCATTCTACTAGTAATTATTTTTAAATCTATCTTGCCTCTAGAGTATCATTTGCAGCGCCAGCATATTGCAAATAATTGATGAGACAAATGGTAGACAAGTCAGGTTTGAAATACCAAATTTAGAGATGATACCAGCAGAGGGCAATAAATAGACACCATCCCTGACAACTAGCTCTCCAGAAGCCTGGAGGCTGGAACCTCAAGGCCTGCTGTCCATCGTTTTTTTATAAAGAGTCTTAGATTCCTTCAATAAATTACAAAAAGAAAAGTTGAAAGTGGCTTTCCTTTATAAAATCTGTTTAGCCGTCACACGATCCTTTGATGAAAAGTGCTTTTCTTAGTACTTGTAACCAGCCATAATAGAGAATAGTAATTAGTAAGTGAAATGGTGGTCATAAACCATAGCATGCCTGTTTGAAGACACTCACACAACAAGGATGTGCATGTGCAGTAAAGTAGGTGCTCCATTTACAGCTCAAGAAAATCTATTGTTAACTTGATTTACAGCACCTCCTTTTTCTTTTAATAACAGGAAATACAGTATTAGAAACTACACAACAAACAGAAAGGGTGGCTGAACAAAACTTTGTGAGTGCCGTTCATGGAGATACAGAGCTCTTCGAGGCCTTCAGCATTTTTTCTTTAGAGTATTAACTTCTAGGCTGCAACGTACACAGCATATGCTGGTTTTACTCTTTTTAATTTCTGTATGATCACATCAAGGGACTATTAACCAGTCTTTAACTTATGGCTTGCACATTTTGTTGTTTGTTGAGGAGAAATTTGCTGAAATAGGGGAAAAATTACATTTCTGTCCTAATGAGGCAGAAAACACTATCGGAGTTCCATAGGAATCTTGTTAGATAATTAAGTGCCTTAAACCTACACAGCATCACCAAACTTTTCAGCACTTAAATTATTTACAGGTATTTAAGACCAAATGTTCCACCCACCATCAACAAGGATGCTCTGTTTTGTGTGTCTCAAGGCTATTTTAAGGCAGATTCATTAATCTAGGAAGTCTTGCAAACAGAAAAAAAAAATACATTTTTTTCCTTTCTAGGCCATGGAACCCCTGTGGCTGATTCCAACTTACATAATGCATATCAGACCCAAGGCTGATATTCAAGGATATGAAATGATAGAAAAAGAATTCTATTCTAAGCATATCCCATGAAAATATTGTCATCCTAAAACTGGTAGTTTAACAATGCATTTTATTTCAATAACCTGTATTCTGACAGTAGCAATAGTTCTGGCAGCTGTGTCTGAACAGTTTTATTGGGTCTTCATTTGGGAGTTATATAAGTTAAATAAGTTTTGAATTGTTATGCCTCCCATAACATTATTGCTCATCAGCATTTGCTTTTTTTTTTAATTGCTACAGTTGTAGCCATTAGATGAAAGTCTGAAAGCATTGTTACAATGTTCTTGTTTAATGACTGTATTACGAACACATACATTAAATTAAACAGCACTTTATCCTCCCGCTGCAACAACTACCTCTGCTACTGAATACACATCTTCCCTCTGTGATTGTACCGGACAGGAATATTTCTCTCAGCATTCATTTTCTACAGTAGCCCTTCCTGCATTTTGTAACCTATCATCAGGGTCAGAAGACAAACTAAGGTGTCCCAGTAACTTCACAGCTCAAGGGGAATATAACATGGGCCTGACCCGATGTCATGGGTGTGTGCCAGGGCACTTCTGCTCCAGCCTCTCTAACATGCCACATGCATCCTGTCCAGCCCTATAAACTGACTCTGGTGATGTGAAGAAAGGGACATCTTGCCAGACTGAAATAGAAAACATCCCCAACCTCCCCAAGGCCATGTGGTCTGATCTGATGCAAGATACATGGATTGGACAAAACTGTTCACCTACTAGACAATTGAGAACAGCCCTCCAGGGTTCAAGTAGGAGAAAAATAAAATCTCCAGTTCCAGAAAAGAAAATGAGCCTCACATACTCCCCTAGTCCTCCCCAAAACAGGACAAAGGTTGGCAAAGATGCCTTGTCACCCTCACTTCTGCTGTTTTGCAGGAGGAAAGACAATCTTCCAGGGATCTGGATGGTTTGGTCACCATGGCCAGAGTGGATGGAGGTCCTTGGCAACAGTGCTTTAGCTGTGATGTATAATTCCATGTGGGAATTGGACTCTTTGAGGAATTAAAAGTGTATGAATGTTACTTGGAAAAAAATAGTCTGCAGTTCTTTTCTGTAGCACTAGCAGGGGCATGCATGACTTGCCAAGGTCATTGCTAGGGCTATAGTAGTGAGGTTGTATTCGGTTGAACCCTCAGTCTGTCTAATCCAGTGTTTTGGAGCTAGAAATAGCCAACTAATTCTCTCTGTGCTCTAAAGATACATGGGCAGGGTATGATAGACTTACCTATAACCAATGAAGTTGTTTGCAATGAAAAAGAAAGATGTTTTCTCCCAGACATCTCAGTTTGTGTACATCCCAGTGGGTTACAAATAGTGAGAGAGACAGGGAAAGAATGTCCTAGAAGCTTATTAGTATTCAGCTCTCTTTTTCTGAGGCTAAAGGAAGTATTAGCCCCATCTCCCATCATGCACAGTATTGTGTGCATGCAGGGAATGAGGTCTCACAAGGAAGAACCATTCCACCTCCTGCTTTAAAGATAAAAAGAAACCACATGGTTTCAAAAAGAAAAAAAAAAGAAAAAAAAGAAAGAAAAAAAAAAAGGTCATTTGATAATTTGCTGAAATTATTGCAAGGTCTAGCCAAATGGACAGAATCATTTAGAGTACTGTAAAAGTGAAAACTAGATTAAGGGCATTCAGTCTAAAGAAAAAGAGGCTGAGGGGAGAACTTATCACTCTCTACAACTGTCTGAAAGGAGAGGTGGGGGTTGGTCTCTCCTCCCAAGAAACAAGTGATAGGACAAGAGGAAATGGCCTCAAGTTGCACCAGGGCAGGTTTAGGCTGGATATTTGGAAAAATTTCTTCTCCAAAATGGCTGTCAAGCACTGGAACAGGCTGCCCAGGGAACTGGTGGAGTCACCATCCCTGGAGGTATTTAAAAGAGGTGTAGTGCTTAGTGGTGCTTTGGGACATGGTTTAGTGGTGGATTTGGCAGTGTTGTGTTAATGGTTGGACATGATGATCTTAAAGGTCTTTTCCCACATAGATGATTCTATGATCTTTTGACATTTAAACAAAATACTGATTTTTCATTTCAAAGTGAAGTTTTGTTTTCAACTACACCTAAGTTTAATTTTTAAATGGCTAAAGCACTCTGGCAGCCAGAATGATACTTTTTTTCTTTCTTCTCAAGCCTTCAAATCAGAAATCCTTTGTCTACAGGCGGGGCAATGCATATTTTGGCAGATACTTTCTTTGTTCTCACAGTGCAAAGACTTCTTATTTTTTGGCATTTGACAGCTCTCTCCGTGCTTTGTTCCAGAGAGGAATATAGACTTGTTTTACTGAACAGATGATGGGAGTAGAAAAGCAAGAGAGTCTAGGAAGCCACTCTAGGTCTCCCTTTTTATTCAGAGTTCAGGACTTTAAAAGTTCAGGAGATGTAGGAATTGCCTTTTCCTCCAGCAACAAAAGTTTGCAGAAGTCAGCAATCAGCTACTCTGCCTATGTGAGACTAATTCAGTCTGTAGCAAGCCAACATGTAAGGAACACAAGGCAATATTACAAAGGTCTCATCATCTCAGAGATTATGTGACCCTCTCTTGCCTTCATAGGTGAATGTGAATAAGTATAAAGGAGCCTACAGGAACAGTACTAATCTCAGAAGAATGCTCCAGATGATCACAAATCTCTCCAGAAAAGCATTGTAATAAATGTTCAGGTTTCATAATGTGTTGCTCATTGTAACAGTGGCTGTTAGGATTTAGCACTATTAAATGTTTACAGCAGAACATTGTTCTAAAAAGGACATGGAAGCACCTTCTTGTAGCAGGCTCTTGCCATCATCAGCCAACCTAATACTGTTTTTCCAAGGCTGCAGAGTGCTGCCGAGTCATTTTAGTATGCTGTTAGCTGATGTAGCTCTTCACAGTAGTTGCCTCTTACAGTCAAGAGCTGTAGTGGGGATGAAGCCACGGAGATGTGATGGCACAGCCTGAGGCAGCCCTGCAGCTGAGTAGTGCTGCCTGCCACCAAGGCAGTCCTGACTTGCCTTACACCAGGAACACAGACATGATTTTTTTAAAACCTGGATTAGGGGCTTGGCTCTCCATCACAAAGTCTAGTCTGTTTATACTGTCAGTCTTTTCATACCATAAGCCTGCTCCTTAGGAAGTAATCACCTTGCTGCAAATCAGAGTGATAAATTCAGCTTATTAATGGTCACAAAGATCTTTCTGTGCTAGGCTTTCCAAGTGATTGCTATGCTAACAAAGTTTGAGATCAGCTATCAATTTATATTATGTATTCATTGTTGGCTTCAAGTGTAAGATTTTCAGAGACAAATTAATGAGAGCTTGGCATCACATACTGCTAAAATGCTCAAGAAAGGCTACTTCTTGCTCTTAGGTATCGACAAGCCTTTAACAATCTCATTGTAAGATATCCCTGTATGCTTTTATATCTCCTCTTTTTTTCCAGGTATGTAATTTATCTTTTTATTTCAGTGCAAATATTTTTAACTTCTCCTTCCAGTCCTAGCAGCTCATTATATCCTGCAGGCCCAAGAGCTTTTTAACTAATTTTTCTTCTCATGTGGGTTCTTAGAAATTTTGTTCAAACCCTAAAAGCCTCTTGTATAAGCCATATGAACTGATACCTCAGTTTTTCATGAGGAAAGTACATTTTCTACTTCTCTGATTTTCCTTTTTTTTCCCCTCTTTGACACTTGCTTTGTTTTTCCAGCACCCTATGAAGCCAGGGGCAGCAGGACTGGGTGTGGAGTTGTACGTATGCCCCTACTCAGGCTAAAAGGGGGGGGGAGGTGGTCTCACCTCACAGCTGGTGGTTTGTCTCTCCTGGGGCCATGTTGGTGCTTTTGACTCTGTGGTTGTACTGAATACTTACATTCAGCTGGTTAGAACAGATATAGAAGAAACTGTCACAGCTTCTCAGGACAGCATTCCTGTTGCTATGGGAATTCCTGTGTTCCTACAGGCATATGACATGTGGTGTTATAAAAAACATAAGCCTTTGAATTTCACCACTTCACCAAACAATCCAGGTTATGCTATAACAGTGACCTAATACTTACAATATTTAACACTACCCAATCTTTTCTGTCACCTGGAAACTCTGTCAGCAATGTATTATTAATGGGTACTTTGATTTTTTTCCCCTGCTATGTGACTCATCTGTCTTTATGAAAGACATGTTGTCAGTGTACTGTATTTCGAATATTTTAGTCTTAAATATTTAAAATCAAGGCAGGAAAGATTTGCCATGCTTCCAAACAAAAGAGGAGACTCACAAGCCCTGAATGGTTTCCCACTCAGAGAATGGGGGAAGGACAGGAGGAGGAGAAAGAGTAGAGAGCAAGGAAAGGATTCCAGAAGCAGCAAAAATCCCCTTTATCATTAAAGAGATTTGGGCCCCGGTTCTGCTTTTATCTACACAATTTTCTACACTATAAGGTAATGTGATGGACTTCACTGGAATAGCTGTTTTCCACCCTAATGAAAATAAGAGGATAACCAGGCTCTCATAAGGAAAGAGGAAAGCTAACTGCCTGTATTGTGGTGGATGGCACTGATCACTTTCCTCTGAGGTGGAAAGAAATAGGCACCCTGAGAAAGCATTTTATTGCCACCTGAAAGAGGCCGAGTGAATGACTATATAGGATGCTAACAGAGAGTAGATGTCAAAAGGCTTGAGGGACCAAAGCTGGGTGTGATGGATCCTACCTGAAATGGTCAACGTATTTCTAAACATTCATTTGTGATGATGAAGTGCTGGGGCCTGAGTTATGGGCCCCAACTGGAGTTGACCTGTGACTGAGTCACAACCTGACAGAATGTTTTGTTTTCCCCACTGGCTTCATGTTCCAGAGACAGAACCTGGCCCACCTGTGTCATTGTGGCCCCACCCTCTCCCAGGTGGTTGTTGTTGGGGTGGTGGGTGAGACCAGGATTATATCAACCAGGAGCTGATCAGTCAGAGGAGCTTTCTGTTGGGTGTGACTTGTGTTGAGGCTGGTTGCATTTTGCTGAGCTCTCTGGGTGGTGTCCTTCCATGTGAAGGGCCACTGAGGGAGCCATCTCTGTCTGTTGTGTCCAGGAGGAGATGCTGGCACCACAGTGGGCAGTGGAGGAGCTGGGCCCACAGGAACCGATGGCAGGACTGTCTGAAAGAAGGCTTCTGAGGGGATGTTGCTGGGTTCAGTGTTGGCCTGTGTGATCAGGCAGCTGATGGCAGCATAAAATGATAATGGCTGAACCAGCACAACAGGTGAACAGTGCCTCATATTGCAGGTGATAAAAGAGCTTTGGTTATATTTATTTGGTTGTATTTAGGTGCCAATTGGCAAAATGCCCGTACGTAAAACATGAATATGTCCTGTTTAATCCGAAGTAAATATATCCAGCTTCTTGCTTTAGTTTGCATATGTGCTCTTAGTTCTTGCTTGCTGCCAAGGAAGATACAACAAGGCACAGTGCACAGTGCGTGGCTGCCCTGCAGCGGGGTTTGTGTTCGAGGACAAGTGCAGGGCACAATTGTGGCCAGGAGAGGGCCACCAAGCCCTGGCAGTTTCCTGGTGCTTTGCTCTTTTACCAAACCAACATGCTTTGTAAAAGCTTAATTGCAAAGTCATTTAAGTTTGTAGACGTTTAACCCCAGGGAAACAACTGCATGCATTCTTGTAGAAGAGGTATAGAAGAGAGATGTTGCTTCAAATCTGCTGCAAATGTTAATCTTAGGGAATGGAAATTTTAAAAGGAGATGAAAAGTGCTATTAAAAGTTCAGGGAGTACTTGCCTTTCATTCTGGCAGCTTCTATCTGATAAATGTCCAACCAGTTCCAAGGCCACTAATCTATGGACAATTCCAGATATCCTACAGATCAAGAGGAAAAACTCCGTACCTCTTGCTCCATTAGGAACAGGTAACCCATCCATAGATAATCTCTTTGCTACTCTGTCTTGCTCTGTTAGAAGTAAGACAGGCTAGCGAAGTGGTTATCTAGTCCAGCCTGTCCTTCAATCTCTCTGAACATGCCTTAACTGAGAGAAAAATCATTTAAAGAGACTGAGTAGGAGCTAAATCACTACCTGTTTTGAAGCTGATTAGATAGGGCACTTAGGGGAGGTGCATGCCTTGCACAAGTGTTGCCAAGAGGTTTCCACACATCGTGGAAGGCCAGTGTGCCCAGCCCTGTCCCTACCTGTGGCTGGGGTGAGCAGAGGCAGCCTGCATTGCTGCAGCCTCTTGGCACAGAATGTGGGCAGCCCAATTGCACACATGCTCCTCTAACCTAATTTTAAGCACCTGCAGGTTGACTACGGATCTAGTCTTTCCTTCTGAGCTGGCTGGAGTTGATAGGATGTGTAGCATGTTTTCAGTGCTCTAACAAGTGGGGTATCTTGGGCTTTCTTGATTCTCTTTATGCTCACAGGTTCACTTAGTCCTCTCTCAACCTCTTCTCAACACTACTGAGTTTGGGAGTTGCTACAATGTTTATCTAACAATCACATTAATAAATATATTTGCTCTCTGCAGAAAGGAGTGGGACCAGAACTGTCAGATCACAGAAAGCAAGGTGAAAAGGGAAGTCCTGTGGGTGCAGGCTCCAGCTTTACGAATCCCCCCTGTGCAGTCTGATCAAACAGGAGTTAAAGCAAGATCTGTCTGGAGCCAGAAAAGCCAGTGAGTGTGTGCTGTATTTTCTCATGTGTCAAGGTTGTATGAGATTTGCTTCTCTAAACAGTCACACAAAATCTGGAATAACCATCTTCACTGCTAAATCCAAGACAGTTTTACCAAACTAGAGAAGCTTCTCCACAGTTACACTGTTAGTGTGGTAGAAACAAGATAAATGGTAGCCATGATGACATCATCTTGAGGAATCATTCCAAAAAGCAATTCTTTGACATATTCTTTATGCTTGGTCTGCCTAATTTACATGTTTATTAATTAGCTAGAAATGAAATATATCACCTGGCAATAAACTTGGTGTCCTGTGCGGTTTTGGTTTACCTGTGCGGTTTTGGTTTAATTTCATTTGCATTTACCTGATGATAGCATATCTTACACCTATATCAAATATTTCCAAATGAAAGCAATTTGTCTCATTAAATGTCTTACTTATTTTAAGAATTCAGGCAACTTTTCTTTCCACTTAGTCAAAACACGTCTAACAAATTAACGTGTCACAAAGCTTACTGCCCTAGCCCCTAATTGTAAAAAACCCAAGCACTGTCCACGTCAAATGTGAATCTCTCTTTCCACTGTGTACCCCAACAAGGCTTTAATTCATTAAGCCTTTCAGTGCCCAAATTTGCTTCATACTAATAAGGTAAGAGAGTACATAGTAAAATTACTACATACACAGACAAACAATTTCAACTATAGGTGACTATTGCACTAAAATGGAGAAAGCAGCAGTTTACTTTCTCGGGGCACGGTTCACTATCACTACATTATTCTTGGGCTTGTTTTTTTTCATCCATGTTCTCAGTAATTGCAAAATCTTAGTTCCAGTTTCCAAGACTATTGGTCATTGCTCTGGGTAAAGTTGTATTACTGGTCTCATCATCATTCACGACTCATTCATGACCTTACCAGAACAGTTCCTGGAGCCCAGCACAAGGAGTCTGAATTATAGACACTGTTCTTGAGATACAAGCTAAGCTTTCAGAGGATAGTACCAGGCTCTGGATTAGCCTTCTTTTCAGAGCATCTTGCAAAACTCTTCTCTTTACTAAGACTGATGTATCATCATAGATTAATAAAGCAGAAGGGAAAAGAGAGAACAACAATTGTGCCAAGTAATACCTGCTTTTCCAGCAAAGAATCAAAAGATTGTGATGTCCAGCAGTAAACATTATAAACCTAATTTACCCATGAAATATTTTGATACAATTTTGGCAAGTACTATAAAAACATAGACACAATCTACCACACTGTAATTAGACTGGAACCGTGGTCAATGCTTATATCAAAAGTGGGCCCCATTAGCTGTCTCCAAAAGAGGCCAGGCAGTTCACAAAAGACAAACAAGATGTTAAAATGCTCCCTCCCCCTCCTGGAAGAGTATTCTCCATCTCCATAGCCTCAGCTTTCACCAGACCTGGGATCTAGGGATTTACATATATTGTACATGGGAGTACCTTGCCACTCAGATACTGTTAAGAACTTCCAGAAAGGAGCTAAGAAGTCTCAAATTTACCTCTATTGGCTAAATCAAAAGAGAGTAGGGATCGAAAGGTGCTACTTTACTTTAAAGTTACATACTACACTCCTATACATCCAATAAGCACCATCTGCAGTCAGGAAAGCCACTGGAATGAGAATGTCATAACTGAAACCAGAAACAAAGCCAATGGAAGGTATTTTCAGAGTTCTTCAATTTTTTTCTTTTATTTGTTAAGAAATAGAGTTTTCTGAGACTAAGGAAAATATACAGACAGAACAAACTAGGCTGTCTATATGATTATAGGAGATTTGAATATAGTGAGACTGAATCAGAAATTTATTGAGTATGAAGAAGTGGAGGGGGGAGATGTGAAGAGAAGATGCTCAGAAATGACAATCATTGCCACAAGCATATCCTGCATGCCATTTGGTAACAAGAAGTTAAATATAGTACAAGGTAGACTGATGCTGGTATCCATCTGTCCTACTAGTTCAGCAACAGGAATTTTTTCTAATTTTGAAAAAGTGGAGAGAAAAATATGCTACCACTTTCCAGTCACAATCAACTATGTGTTGATGTCAGGTCCTGAGTGCCACAAAAGCTCATGCTTGCCACCATCTTAGCTCATCTATGTATGGACAAGTGCTCACAGAGCTCCTGAGTACTTGGCCCACATAGCTTTAGCTCAGGACTATGAAAGTAGTGAGCCTCTGCTGAGTCCTACTGTAGTTTTTTTAAGGCTTAGATAATGCTTTTATATAGTTTGATTTCATTTTATTTAAATCCTTACACCTTTGGGGCTAACTACATGCCAGGGCAAAAGATATCCTGTCACAGAAATGGAGCATGCTGCCTCCGTGGGTGTTGGGTCACACGTGGTACATATGGCACTATCAGACCACACTGCCAAAACTGCCAGGTTAAAGATTCCCCATCTGCAGTCCACATGTAAAATGGAAGGAAAATGTATCCTTTCCATAGGTTTGTGAATAATTATTTGCAATACAGAAACACTTGAAGTCCTCTATGGATATTGGACTTGGCTGCATTTCTTATGACATGTAAGCACAGCATGTACCAATGTCCTCTGAAGTGACAGCAGAGGAAAGCACCAGCAAAAGATTTGGTGGAATTTTCTTTCCCTTCAGTGAGTGGACTGGCAAAGGGCAGCCTGGGATGCCTCTACAGAGCCTATCTTAAGACTATCACAGTATCATCCTAGGACAGAGCTGAGGTTTGAATTCAGATTTCTGAAGACACCGTCAATAACTTTCATCCAAAGCAATTTCCTACTGTAATGCTGACAGGCAAATTGGAAACATGACAGATGACAGACAAACTGACAGAGTGACAGGAGGCTTTTGAATGCAGTCTCCAAAAAGGGCAAGAACATCCATTTTTCTCCCACACCAAATGCTCATTCCTGCCTTTCCCTCAGCTCCTGTTTGTATCCTGCTTTGCCAGAAAATGCAGTTTCCTTTCTTTCATGGAAGACCTTTCACAGCCAGTCATCTAGGACAATTGAGCACAGGCATTAAGATAATTACAGTGAAAAGTTATATCCTGGCCAAGTCTTGTGCTGTGCCTGCTCAATTTTTCTGAATATAAATGTCTTGCAAAATTCATTCCCAGACCACACTACACATCCTCACCCGTGGTGCATCTTCTCAGAGCTTTGATGTGGATCTGCATGAATCTTTTCCCTAAAGTAAGAAATTTCAGGAAATAAAAAAAACAAATGTGAAAGCTAGATTTATGGAGGCAAAACTGTAAAACCAACAAAAATGCAGAACTTGGAAAACCAGAAATTAAGAGGGCTTGTAAACAAATTGTTGCCTTCCCGCTCCATTCTTGAAGAGAGGGACCAATCTCACATTCTTCTTGTTAGTCCAGTATCTTTCAGTGATAAAAATCACACCATGCCACCTGGGTGCTTTAGAAAAATATTTCTTACTGTCCCATCTGAGACCTGACTGTCTGTGTTCTGTTCTTCTCAGCAATCTGTCTCTGCTCTTGTCCTACTTATGTTAGATGTAATATAACCCAAGTATGGACCTCTGGTGAAAACCAGCTATGAAAAAAAGCACACAGAGAAACAGTGTGCAGTAGGAAAATAGTATAATAGAGGACAGTGGCTGGTAATAGCCAGGCATCTTGATAAGGAGGAGGAAAAGAGGAACACCAGAAAAGTGGGGAAAGAGATCAAGAGAGCAATGAGTCCACTGTGTAACAGTGTGGGCAGCACGGTACAGAAAAGTACACAAAGTTTTCTGTGCTGAGCCTTGTCTGAAAGCAGTTTGTAGCCATGAGTGAAGAAATAGCCACCTTCTGTTGGGTTGCCCTTGTACTGGAAAATTGTGGGTTGCACACACTGCTTCTAGGGCATTTGACTCTAATGTCCTTGTCTCTGCCCAAAAGAAATAACCTAGAAGACCCCTTAGCTTTGTTAATCAACTGGTCGAAAAAGGAGTAATAATATGCATAATGTAGCAGTTAGGTTTTGGCAGTATTTAATGTATTCACTCCATGAAAGGTTTGGATAATAGTTCTGATTAATACAAATGAATCAAATTTTAAGGATTTGTCAGCTGTCCTCCCCCTAAAAAGAAGAATGATTCATGATAGCAAAATTATAACAAGAAGGTAGTAATAGCTTTCACTTAGGTTTTTAAATTGTAAGGAACTTTACAAACATTCACTAATTGATTTAAAGCCTCTGTTTATCCTGCAGTGTGAACATTGAAAGTATAAGACAAAGGTATTAACCAAAGAGATAGTAAAATTCATCATGCTCCCCACTGGAGTAAGTGCCCACTCCTGTGTTAGAAAGAAGTATTAGACTCTTAAGCAACTGATATTAAAGAGCAGATCTTTTAGCTGCCATGGACCCAGAGGAAACCACACTGTTTATACCAAAGCTGATACACTCCTAGTGATGTTTTCTTGTTTGCAACAAAGATGGCTTCCATTGACTTGTGTACCTTTGAAGCATACTCAGGTGTGCAGAAGCTAGACTCCCATAAAATACAGTAATGCTGTTAACACTGAAAGCCAGCACACTTCTAGTGTCCACACTCAGTTGTAAGGCCACTCCTGTGTGCAGGGGTGTGAGATTTAAGCCTTCACTTGCTAAAAGCATTCTTTTTCTGCAATACAAGCCTAACTGTCCTCAGCAAAGCTTCCTCACCATGAGGGAAAGAAGGTAGCACCTTGGCTTGGGGGAAAGCTCCATTTCCAAATCTGAAAGTAATTGCTACACTTGAATAGTCTAAGTGTGGATACATCTCCTTTATATCTTCAACACCGTAAATTAGCATTACAGTTTGTTTTTCATAGAGAGGTATTAATACTGTCAGGCTGCTTGGCATTTCTTAGTCCACTCGTGTTTATCTTTTGTAAAGGTTGTGCTCCTGCTTGCAGTAGAATTAGCAAGAGAGGGTGCTAGCAAAAAGACTTTTTTGCAGAGAAGTGTAAAGGACTTCAGAAAGGAATCTAACCCTAAAATAACCACTGCAGACATTTCACAGGGATTGCATGCTTAGAATTGTTCTTGGCCAAAAAGCAATGTTTTTGGATCCTCTTTTCAATGTGTTTTTATGCCACACCTAACAACACAGTAGGAGAAGACGAAGAAGGCAAAGGGTTCTTCAAATACCAAATGAGGTAACCTTGAAAAACGGAGCACTGGCAAACACAGTGCAGAGGCACTTGAACTGCTTTGGCATGGAGCTGGCTGGTGTCAGAAGCAGTACAGCTGTGTTGCACTGCTGAGCTGAGCTGCAGGAACCAGCCTAGCAATTTCCAGGTGTGGTGCTTCAGTGTCCAAGCTGCTATGCCTGCACAGCCATGAACTGCCTGGCTATGGTGAGGCTGGAGATCTTTGCACGGCACTTAAGTGGTGTGAGCATCAGGTGGGTACTTTTGCGGTACATGAAGCCAGAGTAGATAGAAAATGCTCACTGTATTTTGGCGCATACCCTAAAAGACATGTTGCCACATGGCATACTAGCTGGCATTTATTAAACTAGGCAAGCTTCATGCCTAGATGACTACAAGCTCTTGAGTGAACAGCATCACTTCAGTTTTGTCCAGTTGTGTAACCCAGCTGATTATCTTCTGTGAACTCAATCCCTCCAGAGGCAGTGCTGCTGTAGGGAAAGGAAAAAGAGAGCTGTGTGTTGTTTTTGTAACGGTGCTGATGTTAAATCTGTACTGAATGATTAGACTGGTACTTGAGTCAATGTCTTCTGACCATTTCAGCTTACAGTTTGGATGCAGATACTGACAAGACAGTAGAAAGCCAATATGTCCACGTGATGCTTCAAGAGAGCAAGCAGACCAGGTGTGGTGGTGCAGTTTTCCTTTGTAACTTTTTTTGATACTTTGTCTAGGAAAAGCAGACTGTATTGGATACTTTAGTGTGAAGTGCTAGCTGCTGCAAAAAATGTCCAGAAGAGCATGGATAGACAGATGACACCTTTCTGAAAAGCAGGATTAACTGTCTGGGCACAGCCTTGCACCAGCGAAGGCATGCTTCCTCTGGGACCCTAGCTTAGTGATCACCATCCCCAGACCTGCCCTGGGATCACACACACTTCTGAGTGGTGTAAACATGCCATTACTTGCTTTTAGGTGTGCATTGCCTGCAACAGAAATGAACATTATCTACAGATAGTTGGCATTCTTCTTTGGTACATGGGAAGCCTTTTCAGCATCACAGATTGGATCTGCTCTCCTGATACAGGATAACTCTTAAACTGGCTGGGCTCTGAGGCATCTGTGAATCCACTTCTCCAGTGGGAGGGTGGACAGACTATCCTCCCTCAGAAGCTCCCTGAGCATCTCACAGGCAAATTCCTGCCTCTCAGGAACACCTTAGGGATAATTTGTGAAGTAGTATGTCATTCCCCTGCTGGGTGGCCCTTCAGAATGTCACTAGCATCCTGCCTTTTCCAGCACTAACCTTAACAACTTTCTTCAGAAGCTCAAAGCATTTTCTGTTGCTCCACCTCATCTTACCTGGTTGTCTTCAGCCTGCTGCCAAAATCTACTGCTTCTCCTGAAACTGGGTAAATCCAGTGAGGGTTTTTTCAAGTGTTTTCTTGCCTGGCCTTGTGCAACAAATACAGAGCATGTCACTTAAACCTAAAGCTCATATTAAGTTTACTTCAACTACTTGAATAGCAAAATTTTAAAATGTGATTAACAAAAGAAGCAAGAATTAGCCCCAAAAAGCTGTGGAGCCAGGGATGGCAGAACAGGAAAACTTCACTTTTCAGCAGTTGAGATTCTGTAGTGTTTTTCAGAAGTCCCCATCAGCCTCCAATTCACACTTATGCTTTGGAAACACCCAGTCCAAGTGGGCAAGACCACTTTATAGAAGAGAAAAATGAGAACAGGCAAATTAAATGGGGCAGTAGGATGCAAGAAAAAGATGGGAACAAGACTCAAATTGAAATGCAAATCAACTGTCTTAATCACAACTCTGTCCTTTCTTTTCATACTGAGGACTTACCTATTTAAATGCTTTCTTGAAAAAACAAGCTGAGTGTAGAGAAAAAACTATGGTGGATTATGTAGGACTGTCATCACTAGCCTTTTTGCTTACTAACCATTTTGGTTGACATTGTTCTTTCAGATCTCACTACTATGTCATATGGCATTGAGATATATGTGCCTACTAAATTTGCCACTGGGTTGTAAGGTACTTAATGGGGTTTTTTAGCCAAAGACATTTTAAACATTCTAATCTCAGGAAAATAGTCCTGCAGGAAAATAATTTCTGATTTATTGAGTATTGATTTCAAGTGATAAGAGTCAGAGGACCATAAAAGGAAACTTTTAGTCCTGAGTAAACTGATTTGAAATCCAGGTTTTAAAAAAAAATGATTTAAAGAAATGCTCAGCAATTGGAGGAAACAAGGAGAAAGCATATGTGTTACCTGCTGCAGAAGCAAAGCTTATCCAGCTGGACACATAGCTTCCTTATGCAAAGTTCAAGGTTAAATACGACACAGAGAGGTTGACAGAAGTGATTTGTACAAAAAACATCTTACTGAAAACTAGCCTTCAAAGTGGTGGTGATGTGTCAGGACACTTATGTGCAAAGCACTCAGATAAAATACACCTTATAAAAATGTGTATGTCTCCTTAATCAGGGCTCTCTGATGGTATTTTTGGACCTCTCAATCAACAGGTATTTGTCTTTCTCCTTAAAATGTCTTGCTTCTCTCTTCCAGCCAGTCTCCTTCTTCATGCTCCTGTATAAGTATTTTTCTAAATGACCTCCACTCTAAGTCTTCCTGCGTTGTAATAACTTTAAGATATAGGTCTGAATGTTAATGATACTTCATATATTACATCTATGAGTAATTAAGGTGGGGTTTTTGCCTCACTCCTTTAGTGAGAAATATTTATATTCAGTGCACTAAGTTTTAATGCTTGACAGCTGAACCTTAATATTTTTTCATAGTTTCAGAGACTAAAAGCTTCTATTAATTTTAGACAATCATTGAAAAAAAAAATCTCAAAATGATAATATAAAGAAGTGAAGATCATATTCAGTAAATTAATCCACAGAGGAAAATCACATTCTTCAGTGTATTTATACATAAATTTACCATTCATTTTATTTTAAATTCTTTGATGTTTTTTCTGTGGTTCTTATCAAACTTGTGCCTCAGTGCTTCCTTATTTAATATCTCTGAAACCATAGTCACCTTTCTGCTGGTTTAGGGAATTTAAAATAAAGCTGCTTCGCTAGCAGCCTGGTAACAGTGCTAAATGTGCATTTCCTTTGCCATCACTTTTAATGCTCTACACAGCTTTATTCAAGATGAGAGGCAGTTTTACACATACTACAAATGGAATTGACTGGAAATGATTTCTTGAGTCTTTATCCACTCAGCATGTCCAATTCTTTCTTGACTGACTAGAAACCCATGATAAAACTCACTATCCAAGGTATTTTTTCTTGAATTTGTGTACTATTTCCATGAATGGGCTTACTGACCCTTAGCATTACAACATTTTGACTCAGTCTTGCACCTGATGCCTTTAAAAGTATTCTGCCTTTACAGTTTGTCACTTGGTAGCAGTGAATGAAAGCTCTATGATTTAGAGAAGAAAATTCAAAGTATCTCAAAAAAGGAAACATCAGAAAGTTTTTAATGCATCTGATACATAATGCTTTAAATATGCTTTTTTGCTCTTCTGTGTGTATCATTCATTACTGATGAACAAAAGCACTGCAACTTTGAAAAGAAAATGTAAGTAAGTCACTACAATACTAAACTAGAAAAATGAAGATGGAACGTCTCAGAGGCACTAATTACTGAGACTGGAAAATATTGTGTGTTAGGGACTGGAAGTATGGCTCAGAAGCATTTGTACTTTTCCATGATACAAGTCAAGGAAAATGTTACCAACTGGAAGAATTACAAAGCAATGAAACAAGGCTCCTCTCAAGAAGATTATTTTGTTTGAGTATGGAGGTGCTCTAAGAAACAAACTGCATATACCAGGACCTCTTGAGTACCTTAGTTACATGAAAATAACCATGTAAATTTTTCAAAAAGTGTCTGTTAGAAGATACGTATGTAATTAAAGCCTGTCACTGGATTAGGGTGTTTGTATGGTACAACCACCACTACCCAGCACTAACCTCAGAGTTGAGCTTTTGCTTGTAATACTTTATAATTACTGTAAGCTGTTTTAGGACAGGGACTTCTTTTTGTGCTTATGTTTAGAAAAATATGGAGCTGATGCCTCTTTAGGTTTCAACAACATAAATAGCTCTTCACACTGCTTTCAAGAATATGGTTTAACAAAGAAACTACAGATGGGTTACAAGTATTTCTGCTTATATTCTCAAGGACAGAGTTCAAAAGGTGGGTATGAAACAGCATGTGGGGAAGGACAAGTTAAGACAGCAAAATAGTGCTGTCCAGTGCAGACTCAGCGCTGCAGCATTTATCTAAAATCATTTGAATGCATGTCAAGCAAGGGAAAATCTGCTGCTACTGAGCCCTGTTAGTTTTGCAAATGCATGGATTTTTGGTATGAGCTAGGCAAGAAGAACTGGTCTTGGGGAGGTATATTGTTCAAGAAGATGTGAAATAATATTGTTGGTTTCTTTTCTCCTTCTCTGAACCCGCATCCTCAGAGTTCTTGTGAACTTGGAAGTAGACACATAATCTTTCACTGAATTATTTCTGTGTGACATCAGTGTTTGGAGGTTGAGGGCTCAATGGACAAGGGCCATACCTGTTATTAATTTGTCTCACCAACTGAAAGCGAATGATGACGATTTTGCCATAAGTCGATTGATGCATTTCAAAACAACTTGTAACAAAAATTCTTTTGCAACACATAACAGGCATAGGATATTTTTATGTTGTCAACAATAAGTCAAAACAAATCTTACAACCTTATATTTCTATGGACAGCAGTCAGATTACTTAGTACATTTGCCAAGTGCCTCCTAGAGTACCATGCCAACATAAAACTTCTACAGGAATGACAAGCCTGTTACATTCAATAATAGTTTGGGATCAGACAAGGAGAAAATTACATAGAAATAAAGTATAGCAAGGACAGACAAGGGTGAAAACCAGGCATGCTGGGTCTTGCAATCCTAATACTTGATTTGAAGGCAGGTGGAGGGTCATTGATGGACCACGGTGTTGCGTTAAGAGCAGTAATTTGGCAGCAGATAAACCCCCTTGCATTCCAGCTTATCCTCAGATATTAGAGGGGCTCGGGGCGGCTAGGTTTACATCCTGAATAATGTCCAATTTGACACTGTGAGTCCGATATCTCTGGTTCACTCACTAGTGTGCTGCGTTCTGGTCCAGCCACAATCTATGGACTTACACGATGCCCAGTGAGAAACGGTATGGCTGATTGCGTGAAAAAGTGCAATTTATTTAAAGCAACAGAGTACAGGTTCTTTGTGGATTGCCGGTGATGAATACACTGTCTGCAAAGTTAAGATTATAAACTATCAGTGCGCTAAGTTAAAAGCAACTCTATAGAGATTTCTAAGTTTCAAATCTTACCCAAAGGCATCCCTATGGGGGGGGAAGAAAGGCTCAGCCTGTCGACTGATCCTGGGAGTCAGAGGTCTTCAATGGTGTCTTCCCTTACATCCCC